>CM070662.1:9542961-10071067 GCA_036346575.1 Dendrocalamus sinicus | reverse complement strand
AAAAAATCAGCACAGAAGATCCTCCCATAACGAGATATCCCGCAAACCAGAGTACCCGAAGAATCAAGAATTTTACAAGAGTTTTTCTTAAAGCTCACCTCGAAACCGTCATCGGTAAGCTGAGAAACTGAAAGCAAATTATACTACAGCTTACTAACCAAGGCAACATCTTTCAACATGAAAGACTCATTAACGTGCATCGTACCTTTGGCGATGACGCGCCCAGACGAAGCATCTCCGAAGGTGATCGTCTCATCTCTTGGAGCACAGGCTAGGGAAGAGAACCAACGGGAGTCTCCGATCATATGACGAGAACAACCGGAGTCTACAAGCCAAACCTTTCCCTTCCCAACCCGGCGAACCTGAGTCAAACAAAGAGTAAAGGCTCAGTACTGGGATAAATCAACATAGATTTTGGCACCCAATACTGAGTCACATGCCGAGTAGAAGAAGCCACACACGACTAACCTCTATCTACCCTACGCTCTCTGTCGCTCAACAGATCAGAAGGTTTATATGCAGACCTGATGCTATTGCTGTGTCCGACCGCTATGGGAGAGCGAGTCAAAGCACCGGCAACCTACTGATCACGCCGCGGGTAGCCATCTCGACGGGGGAAACAAGATCTACCCTCAGAACGGTAGAAGTCACGAGTAGAGGCAGAACGAGGACAAAAATCAGAAACACTGGAAAACCCAAGTCCTCGATACTGCCTAAAACCCTAAGAGTGATCAAACTTAGACCTCGTGTTGGTCTTAGGTGCACGCAAGGTCTGGGGCTGACCCTGAATACGCCTAAGATTGCGAACATGATCTCTCCGCACAGTCTTGATGCGCCTGAAGCATCTCTCGATGTTGGACCGAAATGGCAACAGAGGGGGGTGAATGGTGCCTTCAAAAATTAAATTCGCCCCTCAAGTATCCACACTTATGCTTCTTCTCCAATAGCTATGGAAGCTATGAAGAAGGAAGATATGCACTACTGGAAGTCACAGCAACAAGGATAAACCAGATCCAAAAAGAAACAGTCAAGAAAAATAATTTCAGAGTAGGTCTGCCTGCAAGCGGTAGTAGCGCTGAGATGAGCGGTAGTACCTCTGAGCGGTAGTACCGCTGAGCCGAGCGGTAGTACCTTTGAGCGGTAGTACCTCTCGAGGAGCAGTAGTACCGCACGAAGAAATCAACAGACAGCTCACTGAAACCTGAAAATTTCAGAACTTCAAAGACTGAGAAATTGAAGGTTTCTCCCAATCTTTTTAGCTCAAAGCACTACCACAAGAAACAAAATAGCATGGGGGCTCTAGGAAACCAAGAGATCAAATAAAAGAACACGAATTTCAGATTTGACCCAAAAATTGAAAAGATATAGAGCCAACACCCAAAACCAAATTTCTCCCCAACCTTTGATCCTCTGGCCATGAAACTTTGAGGATAGCTACTTAATAGCCTTTGGACATCTCATGCCAAGTTTCATGCCATCTCATGAAGGGAAATGCGAAAAGCATCAAAAACCCTAGAGATGAACATAAGAACAGGAAAGGAGGGAAAATGCAAATCTTTGATTCATTCACTTTGCTCTTGGGAAAATCCAATCAAATGATCTTGAGACCTATTCCCATCACTGAGCAACCCATTTTGCCACTCCTCAGCAAGAATCAACAAGAAAACAAAAATCTCAAGAATTCAACACAGACCATCGAAGAGAAAAGAGCACCAGAGAGACTTGAACAGATTCAACCAAAGCATCTCATATTGATATTGAGGATCAAAGAGACGTCCCCATACGCATGTACATTAGAACATGGAAGATTACATAGAATCTCTACTCAACCTCTCCCTCTCCCACACAAGAACACACCCTACATGCTTATGAGAAGGGATGAACACACACACACAGAGAAGAGCTATGGGAGACAACCACTGCTGCCCTCAACCACTCTCCAACAACTAAAGAGCAAAGGCAAAGCAAACTCCCAAAGCCTCTTTTGACTCACTAAAACCCTAACTATCTCCCAACTCCATAGAATCCATGCAGCCCCAAGGAGACACCCTCTCCTTATATAGCCTTTGGCTAACGGGAATCCAACCCGTTACGCCCGCCAACTCGAACGGAACCCGCTTCCACGTATGCAGCTTTGCGTTTTTACCGAAACGCCCCTCCTGCACCTTCCTGGAAGCTTCCGCGTTCCCTGTCGTCCAAGCCTTATAACCAGCTCGAGTCTGCACCGTCTTCGACACCTCCGACCGTTCTGACCTCGACACCGCCTGTGCCTAGTCCGGTCACCTCGTGTCTCGCCACGACTCCGCCTCGATGTCCTGCAGCCATCACAAAGAAGAAACATATCAAATAGCACTGCTCGATACAATGTGTACAAACATCAACACCAGAGAAATAGACCTCACATCATAAACCACAAGGTCGAAACTGCATTTCGATCGGTCGAAATGATGAACTATCCAATGCACGAAGTCTACGACTTCACCACAAAACCATACGACCTATTCTCAGCTCAAACGATCGATCATATAGGTCAAACAACCATGTCCATGATTTTCGGATGCTTCTGACCGCTTACGAGCTCTTCCGATCGCAACCGAGGACGTTCAGACCGTTCCGAACGCAACCGAGGACGTTCGGACCATTCCGATCGCTCCCCGCACCCGTCCTACCGCATACGAACGTTCGGACCGCTCCGATCATTCCCGCGTGTGTTCGGACTGAGCCGATCATTCCCCGCGCCCGTCCGACCGCATCTGAGAATGTTCGGACCGCTCCGATCGTTCCCGCGTGTGTCCGATCCAACAATGCATAGAAAGCTCAAAACAAACTCAATTTTCCCAAAACCAAAAGTCAATTACTCATCACAAAAATGGAGATACCTCCACATGGTCTCTCACTAGATCATATGTCCATCCTTCTGACAGCAGGTACAATGAAACTTTGCCTTCTGAGAGGTCGAAGCACCAGGTGTTAAACCTTACTATCAGAGATCCCATGGACAAAGCCCGCAGACTTAAACTTAACCTTTTTGTTCTTGGGCTTAACCTCGATCACACCTGTGGCTATGGGTCTGAGCACGGCAGGTGGATGCTTCCTAACATCCTCCAGAAAATCATATCCTAGACCTTGATTGAACTTGGAAATTTTGGATTGGTCTAGAATAAGATTCAGCTTCTTCTTGCCTCCTACAAACCTCTCGAGAGTGTTCATAAGATACTGACACTCCCGAAAGAGAGAGGTGCAAGAAGAGCAGGGGGGAGAAGAGACAACAGAAGGTAAGGGAGCAGAAGAAGAACCAATAGCAGAAGAGTGAATGGCTTGTGCACGCATAGCCGACTTGGAAGGGACAGTCCTACTGCTAGCAATTTGGTTCACGTCGCTAAGCGTCTCTACCTTATCCTTGGGCTTCTCCCCCACCGAAGCAATCACATCACAATTAGTTGGTGGCTTCACTAGAAGGTCCTTAGTTAGCTTCACATACTTTTCATCCAAAGCAATCAAATCAGATTTTAGTTTTTCACAATTTTTGCAAGGAGAACTAACAGGATCCTTAGTCGCATACTGAGCCAATTTGTTGTTATGATCAACCATTTCTTAGAATTGCTTAGAAACAGACTCAAGCTCAAGGGTTAATCTTGGACAGTTGGTGCAAGAAACAATGGGCTCAAGTAGTGAAGCATGCAACTCAGCAATTTTACGATCTGCCCATTTTAAGTTCAACTTCAAATTATTGCAATTTTCACAAGACTCAGGCAAATCAAGGAGCATGGTATAAAGACCTCTAAAAGCATTATCCTTATCCTCACATGAGGTGCAAGAAGCAGTCTCAATAACAGTGGATGAAGGAGGCGCTACCCTACTCATCTCTAGCTCAGCAAGAAGACTAATGTTCTCCACCTTAATCATGTCAAGCTCAGAGGACAGACTATCATGAGAGGTCCTTAATTTCTCCATGTCACCAATAAAGTAGTACATACATCACAATCGTCACGGGAGGGAGCAGATCTAAGTGAAGTAAGCTCCCGTGACAAGCTCTCTACTTCCTTCTTCAACTCGCTAACCCTAGCTCTAGATCTAGCATGGAATTTCCCTAGCTTAAGAAAAGCATCATTAAGCTGGTCGTAGGAACGGTATACCTCATCGGAGTCGGAATAGAGCTTGCTGTCGCTGATCTCGCCCTCAAGGGCCATGAAGCACATGCCAGAGAAGTCATCGCCGTCCTTGGGGTCTTGCTCGTCCGTCCCATCGTCGTCGCTCCATCCCTCCACCTCGCTGAGGTCGAGGTCATCGAAGGCGGTGAGGACGCGATGGAAGAGCTTCTTGGCTTTGCCAAGGTCGCGAAACTTCTTCTTGCCTTAGGCATGAGCTGGGGTCTTCTTGTTGCGGTTCTTGTCGATGTAGTCGTTCTTGCTCACACCACCATAGTCGCCCTTGCCCTTCCCTAGCTTGGGGCAATTTGCCCAAATGTGGTTGGGGCCACCACACTCGAAGCAGATCACGAGTCCTCCTCTCTTACTGTCCCTCCTTCTCTTGCAAGCATGGGAAAATTTTCTGGCTAGGAGGGCTAACTGGTCATCTGCAAGCTGCTCTAACTGATCATCAGTTATGTCACAGAGAGCAGCAAGAGAGAATCCACAAAGCGACTTGGAAGAAGATCCAGGAGCTAAAGTAGGATCGATGACTAAGGCCATTGACTGTGACTTCGACCTACGAGAGACTATGTCAATCTCGTAAGTCTTGAGGCGTGAGTACAACGTGTCAAGAGTCAAGGCCGAGAGATCGGTGATGTCCTTGATGGTAGTCACCTTCATCTCCCAAACACGCAAATCAAGAGCTGTGAGCATCTAACGAGCATTATCCGAGTCGTGGTATGTGAGACTGACCGCTCGGAGGTTCCTCAAAATCTTGTGAAAATGTGCAAAGCACTCATCGAGGGACTCACCAGCGAGGGACTCCTATCGAACCGTCTTAATCTGGGTGGTGCCCTCATGGTATGCATCGAGGGTCACCCATATGTCATAGGCCGACATTAGATGAGAGATTCGATCGAACTCGCTTCGGCTCAAACCCTGGATTATGATGTTCCTTGCCTTCGCATTCGCCTCAACATCAAGCATTTTCCAGCGTTGATGTTCTCATCGGCAGGAACAACATATCGTACTTTGACCTTACGCCAGATGGTGTAGCCCTGAGCCTGGATGTAGGTCTCCATCCAACTCTTCTAGAAGGAATAGTCGATCCCATCGAAGATCGGGGGCTTGGTCGAGTACTTGTCTGTTGCCATGGCTCTAGAGACCAGTTAAGATCTACGAGGAAGAGCTAACCGGCTCTAATACCAATTACTGGATCGAAATCGGCAACAGAGGGGGGGTGAATGGTGCCCTTTTTAAAATTACCCCAAGAATCCACTCAATTTCTCAACTCTCCGATAGCTATAAAAAGCTATGAAGAAGTAGATGTAGATCTCACTAAAAATCGATAACGAATTGCCGTGAAACTGAAATGAAAGGAAAACTGAAATAAATGCCTTCAAGACATGCACTGCCTGATTTCTAGAGGACCAAACCTTGTCACCAAAAAGGTTTGTAACCAAAGAATAGAGACTGCAGAAGTAAATGGAAATAAGAGATAGGCTGTAGAGAGGAAACAAATAAAAGAAAGCAGATTTCAGGTTTTTGACTGCACTAGCTCAACCGAAAGCAATAATAGAAGGCAGCCGAAAAACAGGTTTTTGACAACGCACAGAAATCAGCAAGCTGGAGGTTACAGAAAATAAGAACCAAAAGCACAAACGGCATGATGTGACGATGGCCCGATCTTCCGAGAGGTACTGATAAGTCGATTGTGGAGATCTCGACGTTGATGATCCAAAGGCTCCGACCAAAACAGATCGAACCCCTCGCAATCACCACACCACTGCTCCGCTGGTTATCAACCGTGCCGAACACGATTGACCTCGCCAAGAAGGCTATCTCCTGCGAGCGAATCGAGAACACAAGCAAGAGAGTAAAAGATGCAATCTATATTGCGGATAAAGATTAAGTTCACAAGTTGGGGTTCCTTAAACCGAACATGCGACAAAACTGCTAAGCAGAATAAACTCTTAAGAAAAACCACAGGAAAACTAAAGGGGTGTGGCCTCCTTAAATAGGGGAGGGGGAAGCCATACTTATCTAATGAAAAGGGATGTGGTACTATTCCTAGTCACTGTTCACGCACGTGGTACTGTTCATGTGAACAGTACCGGCCCAAATAGCCCAAGTTACAAGGCCCTCGGCCCACTTTGACTCGGATTGGAAAAGTGATGTGGCTTGTTTCGCAGTTTCTGATCTTCTCGGGTAGAGTTTGGAGGTGAGACTAGATCCATCTGAAAGTAGACTCCAAGATCTTTCCAACGAGTACTCACGGGCCCCAAGAAGCCTTCTGGATCAAAAGTTATGGCCGTTTGAAGTTGGCCTATCAAGCTGAATCTGAATTGATCTGGAGGCCGAATTGGATTCCAAAACCTATCCAACTTGAACCCTTGCTTCAATTGGTTCCAAAGTGATGTGGTGCTACAAATATATATATTTTCATCATTAGGTAGCATCATATTCTCATTTAAATATGTTGAAGTTGAAGAAACGAATTCACCTTTAGTTCATTCTTGATATTGGCCGCTATGGCCGTATGTGTTGGTGGCGTGGTTAGCTGCAAGAGCATATTCATCCTCAACATCACTAGCACTTACGTAACCACCATCTTCTGTCGCAATGTACGCCCGCTGACTTATGCAATCTCTCATGACGTGGCCCATCCCTTTACAACGGTGGCACACAATGCCCGTCATACGGCCCGTGGATGCAACCGATGAAGAGCTCTGTGCTGGTGCTTGCACACTAGTAGATTTGCTCGCCTCGGGTGCGTGTGATGGTGGCGGCGGTGCTGCTGAACGCGCCCTACTCACAGAGGGGGCAGCAGCTCGACAAATAGGAGGTGGGGCTATCTTGGCTTGCCCAGGCGTTGATCTCGATGTAGACGTACCTCTAAAGTTGCGCCTTGTCCTTTGTTGCCTACCCTGCAATTCTTTTTCTGCCAAACAAGCAAGCTGGAACAACTGGTTGACAGTAGTAAAATCTTTATAATAAACAATGTCCTGAATTTCACGCCGTAACCCCCCGTAAAAACGACAAATCTTATCCTCCTCATCTTCTACAACATTACAACGCAACAAGCCTATTTGTAGTTCTTGATAATATTCCTCGATAGATTTATTACCTTGGTCTAAGCACTGCAATTTCTTATGCATTTCATGTTTAAAAGCAGGAGGAACAAATCTAGCGCGCATAGCTTCTTTTAATTTGTCCCATGTATTAGGTTGTAAGCGCATGGTACCCAGATCATTCCACCAAATAATAGCAAAGTCCTTAAACTCACTAGTAGCTTGTCTAACTCTATGTTGTTCAGGAACTAAGTGAGAATTAAACTTCTGCTCTACCGTCATCTCCCAATCAAGATATATTTCAGCATCATAAAGACCAGAAAAAGATATAATGGTAAATTTGACTTTAGCAAATGGGTCATGATTAGAACGATCATTGTGGTGCTGAAAATTATTACCTGCCATACCGTGACGGTTTTGATGTAGGCGGTGTCGTGGGCGTGCATCTTGGGCAGCAAATGAAGCACTGGCGTCGCGGTTTTGTCTCTCATTAATGGAACTGATGGAGCGCTGCCATGTGTCCATCGAAGCTTGAAGCTTCCTATCGATGCGTGGTTCATCCAAGAGCTTGATGAACTCTCCCTTTAAAACACACTCTTGATCATCAGACGACTCACCTGTCATGGTTAGTAGAAAACAAAAGACAACACAAAGGTATTATCCCTATCAACTACTAGGTGGTGGATGGTGGAATCACACATTCTCAAGCGTCTTACCACACTCTTACAAGTGTTCTTACAAATGTAGCAGGTGGTACAACCGGTGGCTGGTTCGTGATACCATGTCGAGCGTGGGTACGATTGCAAGAGGGAACCTGTTCTGATCAAGAGTAGGTGTAGTTTGGAAGACACAATATGGTAGCAATGGAGAACAATCAGTTAATTTCAGAATTGCATAGAATTGAATTATAGTCCGTATGTAGCACTTAGCCTATGTTGCTGATCAACCAAGAATGGAAGAAGGCTAAAAACAAGTGTATGTCAATGTGTAGGAGTGGTAAATACAAGATAATTCAATCCAATGCAATCTGGAATTGAAGAACACAAGGATTGACCCAAAACTGAAAACTGAAGATTTCTATCCACTGGACAGTACGTCAGTATTTTGGCCGTAACTTTTTGTCAGATGCCTCTTTTTCGCAGATTCTTTTTTCTCTATTTTATGACGGCTTTTTCTACAGATTTTATTTTGGGGCCAACTTCCGAAACCCGACACAGAAAGTCACACAAAAATCACAAGTGCAGACTGTTGCAGATTCAAAACAGATAATTGGGTCAACTTTCACTGCACATATCTCTTAACTGCCTTGCTGGAATGACGTGAAATTTTACAGATAGATGGATAAGGGATTTTTGAATCTAATGGCGGTGGTCTCACTCAAAAATGATCTCGGAATCAAAAGATATGACGTTTTTGGTGGCGGCTGCAGAGAAAGGAAAAATCAGCCGAATTTGGAAATTAGGGTTTGGGGTGGGGAATTTTTCTTTTGTTTGGATTTTTAATGGAACAAAGATATGACCAGCAACTAGACAGTGCTAATATGGACACAAATTCAATTTAGCAAACCAAAACTAACAGATTGAAAGCACAACGGGGTTTGGACAGCGGAATTAAATCTTTTTGTGGGGCAATTTTTTTTGGACTATAGGAAATAAAACCAATCTACTAACTAGGGATACAAGAATTACCTCACGGGCAACCGTTGCTCTGATACCAACTGATGTGACAATGGCCCGATCTTCCGAGAGGTACTGATAAGTCGATTGTGGAGATCTCGATGTTGATGATCCAAAGGCTCCGACCAAAACAGATCGAACCCCTCGCAATCACTACACCACTGCTCCGTTGGTTATCAACCGTGCCGAACACGATTGACCTCGCCAAGAAGGCTATCTCCTGCAAGCGAATCGAGAACACAAGCAAGAGAGTAAAAGATGCAATCTATATTGCGGATAAAGATTAAGTTCACAAGTTGGGGTTCCTCAAACCGAACATGCGGCGAAACTGCTAAGCAGAATAAACTCTTAAGAAAAACCACAGGAAAACTAAAGGGGTGTGGCCTCCTTAAATAGGGGAGGGGGAAGCCATACTTATCTAATGAAAAGGGATGTGGTACTATTCCTAGTCACTGTTCATGCACGTGGTACTGTTCATGTAAACAGTACCGGCCCAAATAGCCAACTTACAAGGCCCTCGGCCCACTTTGACTCGGACTGGAAAAGTGATGTGGCTTGTTTCACAGTTTCTGATCTTCTCGGGTAGAGTTTGGAGGTGAGACTAGATCCATCTGAAAGTAGACTCCAAGATCTTTCCAACGAGTACTCACGGGCCCCAAGAAGCCTTCTGGATCAAAAGTTATGGCCGTTTGAAGTTGGCCTGTCAAGCTGAATCCGAATTGATCTGGAGGCCGAATTAGATTCCAAAACCTATCCAACTTGAACCCTTGCTTCAATTGGTTCCAAAGTGATGTGGTGCTACAAATATATATATTTTCATCATTAGGTAGCATCATATTCTCATTTAAAATATGTTGAAGTTGAAGAAACGAATTCACATTTAGTTCATTCTTGATATTGGCCGCTATGGCCGTATGTGTTGGTGGCGTGGTCACATCATCCTCCCCTTCTTGATGGAAAACCGTCCTCGGTTTTAAGATATGTGTAGTGTCACGTATTGCATGATCTTGATCATAAATCTTGGTGTATGATAACAAACGCAACAAACTCTCATTATGTAATATCATAAGTTCTTTATCAAATAAAGTAAAATCTTTTTGAAACGAGCTCACCTCATAATTTAAGTGATGTGTAGGAGCTCTTGTAATTGGAAAAACAAGTATATCAAATATGGTTGTATCAAATATGGTTGTATCCATAGGGTACATGTTCTTATCATCCTCCCCTTCTTGCAAACAAAGCCGTCCTCGGCTTTTGATAAGCTGAAAAAATGGTAACAAAAAAGCCAAGGTGTATGCATGGTATATGTATATGTCATCCGTTTTAACCGTTCTTGGTTGTTGCACAATTAATGTTATAAAACAGCAATGATCATAAAAGCTTGTTGTATTATTAACAGCAATGAGCAATTCAAAATTTCTCACACAGTAATTATTGCAACTTTTTTTGCAAATGTAAGTGAAGCATTTATGCAATTCAAATCTTTGAATTTGTAAACTTGTAGTGGTGGCACATATGGGCAAAACTACAACTTTTGGAATCAAGCAAAGTTCATCTATATAATCATATCTCAATCGAACAATAGCAAATTTATCTAGTAAGAGTGAAGAGCTTTGTATGTTCTGGCATAATTCATCATCTTTATTCAGATTGTCTATACTAGATGGTGCAAAAAGAGATGAACACATATGCATTGAATGAGTACTAAATTTTACTTCCCTCTCACATTCAACATGATTCAGCATACAAGAATTTTTGTCCCAAACAACAAGTTTCAATTCATCCATGTGATCGCAAGTTATGCATATTCGATATACAAGAATAAAGGGGTGTGGCCTCCTTAAATAGGGGAGGAGGAAGCCATACTTATCTAATGAAAAGGGATGTGGCACTATTCCTAGTCACTGTTCATGCACATGGTACTGTTCATGTGAACAGTACCGGCCCAAATAGCCGAGTTACAAGGCCCTCGGCCCACTTTGACTCGGACTGGAAAAGTGATGTGGCTTGTTTCGCAGTTTCTGATCTTCTCGGGTATAGTTTGGAGGTGAGACTAGATCCATCTGAAAGTAGACTCCAAGATCTTTCCAACGAGTACTCACGGGCCCCAAGAAGCCTTCTGGATCAAAAGTTATGGCCGTTTGAAGTTGGCCTGTCAAGCTGAATCCGAATTGATCTGGAGGCCGAATTGGATTCCAAAATCTATCCAATATGAACCCTTGCTTCAATTGGTTCCAAAGTGATGTGGTGCTACAAATATATATATTTTCATCATTAGGTAGCATCATATTCTCATTTAAAATATGTTGAAGTTGAAGAAACGAATTCACATTTAGTTCATTCTTGATATTGGCCGCTATGGCCGTATGTGTTGGTGGCGTGGTCACATCACGGCAGTTCAGTACACTTTACTGAAAAGAGGTTTGCACTTGGTACTTAAACTGTAGCTGAACAACCAAAAGGAAGAGACAAACCTCTGGACACAACAAGCTAAAGCAGAGGAGAAATTAAAAGGACCTGGAAAAGAAGAAGCCAGTTTGCTGAAAGGGAAATAGGAGCAATACTTTTGTTGGATAGAAGTTCACAAAAAGAAACTGGGAACAAAAGCATTCGGTTGTAGCTCTTCCTAAAGAAAGAAGAAACAACCGCAAGAACACAAATTACTAGCATAACTGGCAGCAGGAAGTAGCAGAGAACCATAATGGAACAAGTCATCTGCCCATGAATGAAAAACTATGCAAACAGTTTCAACCGTAAGACCAAATAGCTTGTCCGAAAATGAAAAAGGAAAATAGGAGCATTGTCGAAAGTAGCAGCTAGGAAAAACTAACCCATGCAAGAGAAATGGCTACCGACAGAAGAGAAACAAAGAGGAGAGAAAGGACTGCAATTAATGGAATGCTCTCATGAATTTACTAGCAAAAAGGCTACGATTTAGATTCACATGAGACACAAAAGAGCAAGCAGTCACTAGAGCAAAAACAAGACAAAGAAGAGGAAAGAAAATCATAACACCTCAACACAAGATTTCTTGAGATCAATACAAAGACACGAATGATTACAAAGAGTTGTTCTCAGCTCATCTCTCTCTCAATCTCACACTAACTAAGTCCCCATACGCGCTTGAAAATCAAGAACTCAAAGCACACGCATAGGAGACAAACTCACACACTCTCTCAAGCCTTCTCGCTCAAAGTCTCTCTCATTTTCATGCCTAGCTACTAGAGAACACCCTCTCTATTTATAGCCTCCACTAATGGGTTTACAACCCACTTTACCCATTAGCTCTCAACAACACATGGCGCTTTATCCACAATCCACTTCCTTTAGTGCAGCTTTGCGTATTCACCAAAACGCCCCTCACGCAACCACCTCGTGTCCTCGCCGTCTTTGGCACACCTCGACCGTTCTGACCTCGGCACTGCCCGCGCCTAGTCCGGTCATCCCGTGCCTCGCCACGACTCCACCTCGACGTCCTGCAGCAATCACAGACAAGAAACAAATCACCGCTCAAAATATTGTAACCATACATTAGCATAAGAAGACATACTCAAAGCCCAAACCGATCGATACGAAAAATAAACGATTTAAGCACGTTCGACCTAGTTCAACAAGGTCCGACCGAAACCGGTTGCACCGCGCAATGACATGGCTCGAACCACACAAACCAAACTCGACTTTCCTAAAACATACGTCAATTACTCATCACAAATATGGGGTCACAACCACATGGTCTCTTACTATCCATGCAATAATTAGATGATTAATGGTTTACCTTAGCTTTATGGTTCATAATGCAGCTTCTTGATACGTTCTTTGGTTTAGCTTTATAATTGGTCTACTTTAGTGATTAATTGGTTCATTTTAAGTTCAATTTATTGATTACCATGTTGCTAAAATTTATGATTTTGTTGAATGCTTATTATTGAAGTATAGCTGTTGGTAATGTTTTTTTAATGGTTAAAATTGGTAGCGATTGTAGTTATTGGTGACATTTTGGGCTTTTGTTAAGCCAATGTGTTACAGTTGATATTAAAGCGGGCTTTAGGTTCATAATGGGAAATTGATAATTTAATCTAGATAATCGACTAAAACTTGACTCAGGATTGGTAAACTCATAAAAATATTTGGGCTAGATAATTTCTAAAACTTGTCTAAGGCTGATTAATTGTTCGGAATAAATTTTGACACACTGATGTATAGTAGGATGAGTTTTTTTGGGTTAAGAATTGCATTTATGAATCCCGTACTTTATGATTAATAAGTGTTGTTTTGAGATGTTGCTTATAATTGTATCATATGATTGTTTAATTGAGATGGATAGTGATAACGAGAGATAGAGATCATGGTTGTAGCTGTGGGTAGGGGTGGAAACGAGCCGAGCTGGCTCGAGCCAAGCTCGTTTCAGTTCGTGTGAACAGTAGGCTTGGATCGGCTCGTTTCAGAAACGAGCTACATGAGAGGCTGGCTCGGCCCGAAATGCGGCTCGAGCTGGCCCACGAGCGCTCGTGAGCCAGAATAGCTCGTAGAGCAGTTTTCATAGAGCAGGTAGCAGCTCATAGAGCGATTCCACGATCATAGAGTGGCGAGTAGCAGCGGCGGCTCACAACAAAGAGATAGCGTAGCAAATCACAAATAATAGAACAGCAGCAGCACTGCAGTCTGCAGTAATAGCAGTTCATAATTCACAAATCACAGCACAAGTTCACAAACAGCAAAAGGCAGCAGCAGCAGTAGCAGACTAGCAGTTCATAATTTACAGCAGGGAGCAGCAGATGCTCAAAATTCACAGCAGTTCAAAATGGAGCAGCAGTTTACAGCAGTTCAAAATGTAGCAGCAGATGACAGCAGTTGATAGAAGGGAGTAGCAGCAACAGCTCGAAATGCAGGGAGCAATAGCAGCTCGAAATGCAGCAGTAGCTCACAGCAGTTCACAGCACTTCAGCAGCAGTTCGTAGCAGTAGAAATATAGAATCAGGGAGCACCAGCACCAAGCTAATCAGCAATGAGTAAGGTAATAGAAAGAAGAGAATAAGATTGGTGGAAGCATTACCACACACTAGCTACTCTCTACGACGCATTTCAGAAATGGAATGGTTTGAACATCATCCTTATCGTGGCTATGGACGAAACAACAAAGAAGGGGACTAGTGGAAGGAGAAGAGAGCCAACACAGGGAGAGTTGGTGAGTAAGAATGAGAGGATGCCCCTCCTCCTGCCCCTCCTAGGGGTTTATATACATGAGTGGGGTAGAATGGGAAATCTCCATTCTACCCTTTAGTACTTACAAAGGATGAGGGTACATACATTGGTATATTCCTCTACACTATCAAGCTTATTACATATTAGGCCAGTTGCAAGGCCCAGTCATGGGGGATGGGCCACCCCACAATAGTACTCCCTCGATAGCAAGCGCAGAAGCCGACGTGCCAAACTATCCCAGCCCCCCGTTCCTCGATAGCAAGCGCGACGGTACCGACTGGCGAGCCAATGCAACTAATAGCTTGCAGCTCCCTGAGGTGATGCCTACAAGGCTGACAACGAAGTCGTCGCCGCCCCACCGAGGCGATGCCTGCAAGGCGGATGACGAAGCCGCACCGCCACGCCGAGGCTATGCCTACAAGGCGGGTGGCGAGGCACTGCTTCGAAGTTGGGTTGTCCCACCGAGGGAGTGCCTATAAGGCAGGCGACGAAGCCTTGCCGCCTAGCTGAGGCGATGCCTACAAGGCAGGCGACGAAGCCTTGCCACCCCACCGAGGCGATGCCTACATGGCGGGCGGCGAGGCGCTGCTCCGAAGCCGGGTCATCCCGCCGAGGGAGTACCTATAAGGCCGGCGACGAAGTCGCGCCGCCCCGCCGAGGCAATGCCTACAAGGCGGGCGGCGAAGCGTTGCTGCCCCGCCGAGGCGATGCCTACAAGGCGGGCGGCGAGGCGCTGCTCCGAAGCCAGGTCTTCCGCCAAGGGAGTGCCTACAAGGCGGGCGACGAAGTCCTGCGCCGGAGCTGAGCCGTCCTGCCGAGGCATGGCCCACTAGGCGGACGGCGAAGCCGTGCCGCCCCGCCGAGGCGATGCCTACAAGGCGGGCGACAAAGTCGCGTCGCCCCACCGAGGCGATGCCTACAAGGTGGGTGGCGAAGCCTTGCCGCCCCGCCGAGGCGATGCCTACAAGGCGAGCGGCGAGGCGCTGCTCCAAAGCCGGGTCGTCCCGCCGAAACAGTACCTACAAGGCGGATGGCGAGGCGCTGCTCCAAAGCCAGGTTGTCCCGCCGAGGGAGTGCCTACAAGGCAGGCGATGAAGTCATGCCGCCCTGCCGAGGCGATGCCTACAAGGCGGGCAGTGAAGCCTTGTCACCCCGCCGAGGCGATGCCTACAAGGCGGGTGGTGAGGCACTGCTCCGAAGCCGGGTTGTCCCACCGAGGGAGTGCCTACATGGTAGGCGACGAAGTCCTGCGCCAGAGCCGAGCCGTCCCGTCGAGGCATGGCCCACTAGGTGATGTGACGATGGCCCGATCTTCCGAGAGGTACAGATAAGTCGATTATGGAGATCTCGACGTTGATGATCCAAAGGCTCTGACTAAAACAGATCGAACCCTTCGCAATCACTACACCACTGCTCCGTTGGTTATCAATCGTGCCGAACACGATTGACCTCGCCAAGAAGGCTATCTCCTGCAAGCGAATCGAGAACACAAGCAAGAGAGTAAAAGATGCAATCTGTATTACGAATAAATATTAAGTTCACAAGTTGGGGTTTCTCAACCGAACTTGCGGTAAAACTGCTAAGCAGAATAATCTCTTAAGAAAAACCTAAGGAAAACTAAAGGGGTGTGGCCTCCTTAAATAGGGGAGGGGAAAGCCGCACTTATCTAATGACAAGGGATATGGTACTATTCGTGGTTACTGTTCACGCGGCCATGGTACTGTTCACATGAATAATACCAGCCCAAATAGCCCAAGTTACAAGGCTCTCGGCCCACTTTGACTCGGACTAGAAAAGTAACGTGAATTGTTTTGTAGTTTCTGATTTGCTCGGATGGAGTTTGGAGGTGAGACTAGATCCATCTGAAAGTACACTCCAAGAGCTTTCCAACGAGTACTCACGGGCCCTGAGAAGCCTTCTGGATCAAAAGTTATGGCCGTTTGAAATTGGCCTATCAGGCTGAATCCGAATTGATCTGGGGGCCGAATTGGATTCCAAAACCTGTCCAACTTGAACTCTTGCTTCAATTGGTTCCAAAGTGATGTGGTGCTATGAATATATATATTTTTATCATTGGGTAGCATCATATTCTCATTTAAAATGTGTTGAAGTTGAAGGAACGAATTCACCTTTAGTTCAATCTTGATATTGACCACTATGGTCGTATGTGTTGGTGGCGTGGTCACATCACTAGGCGGACGGCGAAGTCATGCCGCCCCGCCGAGGCGATGCCTATAAGGTGGGTGGCGAAGACTTGTCGCCTCGCCGAGGCGATGAGGCGGGCGGCGAGGCGTTGCTGCAAAGCCGGGTCATCCCGCCGAGGCAGTGCCTACAAGGCGGACGACAAAGTCCTGCGCCGGAGCCGAGTCGTCCTACCTTCAAAAACGGTGCCCGCGGAGAGCAGGCGCAAGCGGCGTACGCCGAGGGCACTACACACGCGGAGGCAGGGAAGTGGAGCCATTGTTCCCCTACCTTCAAAAACGGTGTCCACAGAGAGCGGGCGCGAGCGGTGTAGGCCGAGGGCGCTACGCACGCGGAGGTAGGGAGGCGGAGCCGCCGTTCCCCTACATTCCAAAATTGTGCTCGCGGAGAGCGGGCACAAGCGGTGTAGGCCGAGGGCGCTACGCACGCAGAGGCTGGGAGGAGGAGCCGCCATTCCCCTACCTTCAAAAAATCATGCTCGCGGAGGGAGAGCAGGCGCGAGTGGTGTAGGCCGAGGGCGCTACACACGCATAGGCATGGAGGCGAAGCCGCCGTTCCCCTACCTTCAAAAACTGTGCCCGCGGAGAGCGGGTGCGATCAGCGTAGGACGAGGGCGCTACGTGCGTGGAGGCAGGGAGACGAGGAGGCAAAGTCGCCGTTCCCTTGCCTTCAAAAACCGTGCCCACGGAGGGCAGGCGCGAGCGGCGTAGGCTGAGGGCGCTACGCACGCGGAGGTAGGGAGGCGGAGCCACCGTTCCCGTACCTTCCAAACACCGTGCCTGCGAAGAGCGGGCACGAGCGTCATAGGCCGAGGGCGCTACGTGCGTGGAGGTAGGGAGGCAAGGAGGCAAAGCCACCGTTCCCCTGCCTTTAAAAACTATGCCCGCGGAGGGCGGGCGCGAGCGGCGTAGGCCGAGGGCGCTATGCGCGCGGAGGCAGGGAGGCGAAGCCGCCATTCCCCTGCCTTCAAAAGTGGTGCCTGCGGAGAGCGGGCACGAGTGGCGTAGGCCGAGGGCGCTACGAACACGGAGGTAGGGAGGTGGAGCCGCCGTTCCCGTACCTTCCAAACACCGTGCCTGCCGCAGTAGCACCGAGCCAATCAGCAATGAGTAAGGTAACAGAAAGAAGAGAATAAGATTGGTGGAAGCATTACCACACACTAGCTACTCTCTACGACGCTTTTCGGAAATGGAATGGTTTGAACATCATCCTCTTCATCTTCTTCCTAAAAAGATGCATAATATTCAAGTTAGCTATAATATAAGCAAAAAAAAATAGACAAATATTGCAGTACAATGAACCTACCACAACTATAGGAGGTCTCATGTCATCATGTGCACTTCTGATCCAACTGGAGGCACAAACCAAATGTTGAACCATAGCCGGATGTAAAGAACTCTGATAGTCATCTAGTACACTTTCTCCAGCACTGAAAGTTGATTCTGAAGATACATTGGTAGCTGGTACAGTTAAGAAATTCTTAGCCATGTTTGACACAACTGAAAATCTATGTGCATTCAAATTCCACCACGCGAGCAATTTGAAGTCCTTGTTATCTAAACTCTCGTTTACTTCATCTCGGTAGATGAGTAACTTTGACTTTGAAGGCTCGGTAGAAGTGGAATGCAAGAATGACTGAAACTGAGATGAGACTGATGATAATGAGCTGCTTGTACCCATAGCTGAAGAGGAGGTTGCTTCACCACTGTTGGCCATTCTGTTGTGCTGATGATCCATCTCAAACTGTGAATACAAATCTTCCAATTCAACCTTGACATCATCAAGCTCTTTTTTAGCTTTTGAGGGCTCATACATTTGGTTGAAGCACCAACTAATGAACCTCATCTTAAACCTGGGATCAAGAATAGTAGCAAGAACCATGACATTGTTCTTTTCTTCCCAATACTTGTCAAACTTATCCAACATTGCAGCAGCCATTTTCTTCAAATGCTCATCTCCAGAAGTAATTGCGGCTCTTAATGCAATCTTGACATTAACTATATGAGGATAAAAATTATTTGCCGTTGGATAAGTTGATCCAGAAAATGCACTAGTCACTTCAGATAAGGACTGCAATTTTGCTGCAATTTTTTCATACAATAACCAATCTTGGCCCGATGGTTGCCATTGATAACTTGCATCCGTGTCAGCATAACACACTAAAGCATCCTTATAAGCAATGCATACTGACAACATTTTGTATGTGGAACTCCATCGTGTAGACACATCAAGGCTCAATCCAGGACCAATTTGCAAAGCAAGCGATGAGCAGATTTGTAAGAATTTGTACATACGAGATGGAGACTTCTTTATATACTTTACTGTTTCCCTGAGCTTGTTAATCAAAGGTTCTAATGGTTGTAGGCCATCATTAACAACCAAATTCACTATATGAGCACAACATCGAACATGAAAATACTTGGCAATGAACTGAGCTGATCCTCTAGCAGCAAACTTGGCCATTAAACTACGTATAACAGCAGTATTCGAGGAAGCATTATCAAGAGCAAGTGTGATGATCTTATCCTCTATTTTCCATTCAACAATGCAATCAAAGACAGCCTGAGCTATGACTACCCCACTATGTGGAGGATCCAACTAAATAAAGTTCAGCACACGACATTGCATAACCCAATTTTTATCTATATAATGTGCCACCAAACACATATAGCAAATGTTTTGGTTTGAGGTCCACAAATCACAAGTTAAACTAATATGTGACACACTTCTGAGACTCTTTCTAAGAACTTCCCTCTCTGATTCATAAATCTTGATGCATTCATTTCTTATCGTCTTTCGACCAATGAATTGATATAATGGATTTAAATATCTCATCAAAACATTAAACCATGTATGCTCAACCATCCTAAAGGGAAACTCATGGACAATTATCATCTTAGCAACAATTCGACGAGTTTCATCTTGATCATATTCCGTAGGAGTAGAAACAAAAGGTAAACCAGTCTCACCTCCCATGGCAGGACCGAAGTTGAGTTTCGCTTGAGCTTTCATCTTAACCACCTTGTTCATATATGGTGCGCACTTCGGTATATACCTCATAAGATGTGAAGTTGCACCCCCTTGTTTGTAAGACATGAGTTTATAGCAAAACCTACACTTTGCCTTTGTATCAACCTCTCCTTTCTTTGTCTTCAATGGAACATTCACCACCTTAAAGATCTTCCAACAATCTAATCTCTGTTTCTATCTACCAGTTGCCTTTGGAGATCCTTTCCTCCTTTTTGCCCCCCTCTTCTGAGACATTGTACCCTCTTCTGTTGTCAATGCCACAGCGGATTCTTCAACACCATTTGAACTTGAAGAGTCCGCATCATCCATGTCCTCATCAGATGGTACACCACAATGAACATCACCAGCCAAAGCCTCCCAATCCACATCCTCGCTCGATGACTGTAATAAAACATTGTACAATTGAGAAACACAATTGAATGGAACATATACAAACTGCAATTGAATGGAACATATACAAACACAATTGAATGGAACATATACAAACACAATGGAACATTGTACAATTGCATGGAACATACACAATTGAATCGATCACCAGCCAAACTGCATACTGACACTAAAAGGAGGATAACACTAAAAGGAAGATAACACTGCATACTGACACGTACTCTAACACTAAAATAATACATTATCCCATCTGTGATTGATACCATACTAACACATAGAAACCATTTATTGACAACATAGCATTTCATTGATAGAAGAGGATTTACAAAGTTACAACACTGAACAGATTGTTTATGTCACTGCATACTGACACATACTCTAACACTAAAATAATACATTATCCAATCTGTGATTGATACCATACTAACACATAGAAGCCATTTTATTGACAACACTGCATTTCATTGATAGAAGAGGATTTACAAAGTTACAACACTGAACAGATTAACCAAACTTTAACCATGAAGCATGTACAGTTACTCACCGAGGCTGCTGGTTCAGCGAGGTCAGGAAGCGGCTGGGAGCTGAGGAGGTGTCCATCGATTGCAGTTGCAGGCTCACCCCTATTGCCGAGGGGGAGGCCCCAGCGTCGGCCGCCTTCTTCCCTCGAGCACGAGACTCCATGCTCTGTTCGTGACCCATGCGCGTTGGTTGGAGGAGGCCGCGTGGTGGATCGGAAAGGAAGGGGGTCGGGGAGGATGGGGATTGGGGAAGGACGCCGTCCACGCACGTGGGGAAGGAAGGGGATCGGGGAAGGACAGCGGCCGAGCGCGTGGGGAAGGACAGCGATCGCCGATCGGGGATGGACACCGGTCGCGTGACTGGGGAGTTGCGACTAGCATCGATCGGATCCGGATTCTAGACTGCATCGATTGCCGATCGGACTGGGTCATTGGGTCGACTTGGTCTTCATGGGCCAGCTCGCATGAGCCAAACGAGCAGCTCGCGAGCGGCTCGAGCTTGGCACGTTTTGCTCACGAGATAGACACTGGGCTCAGCTTGGCTTGAAACATGCCGAGCCTGAGTCGAGCCGGCTCGTTACGAGCCGAGCCAGCTTGCAAGCCTCAAGCTAATTGTCCAGCCCTAGTTGTGGGCATGACTAGACCGTTCCACCACGTGTGGTACATGACTAGTGAGGAGTTTCCCTTCGATAACCTCAGTTACAATGGTAGGGGATGAGTTTCTATTGCACATTTTCATCTATGGGGAGTTATTGTTTCTTTATGAGTTTTTATGTGTTGTTTGCTTATGGTGTTGATGATGATTTCTCATTGGCTATTTTTTTTCATAGAGGAATTATAGATTCTCTCTAACTGTTAAACTATTCTTATTGCTTACGAAAGTTGTCAATTTACCAGGTCATCTTTTTATGGTGGTTTTACCATTTTTATTAAGAGTTATGACTTATTTCTTGGCCAATATTTCCTTTTCTATATCAAGGAGAATATCTTTTTGAAGCCATATTTACGTGGAAGTATTAAGCCCATGTGTTTTTTGAGTAAACTTGTTTGTTAAAGTTTAATGCCTAGTTTTGTGAAGGAAAATACTAACACTCTTGTTGTGATGACTTCTTCGGTTTGAAAGGGAAGAGTATCTAAAAATAAGAAAAAAAATGTTGGTAAGGCGTAGAATGCTGAGTTGGTGAAGACAAGTAGTGTATAAATGATCTTAAGTAACATATTTGTGAGTGAAACTAATTAATTGTAATTGTGATAGTGTTTTGTAGTAGTTTCATGATGAATAATGAGTAGAAGTATGTTCATTATAATTTGAACTATTGTGGATATTGGGAAGTATAGAGCATGGTTGAATCAGTTATATAACTAGAATGTTAAGAAATCTCAAAGTATATTAGATGAAATGGGTTATTTGGTCCCAATAGATTGTCCTAATTGTTTGTGAAGGTTACAATAAAGATATGTGAGATTTTTATCTTCGATAAATATTAATCATGAATTAATATGTTCTAATGGTACTTGGTGAACATATATAGATGCTTGATTTACTAGTTTCTTGCCATGCTAAATTGACCAAATGTTTTAAATGAATACATGAATATTGTTGCATCATCATGTGAAACCTTTTTTTAGTAGAAGTTATAATGTTTAAGTTTCGATGGTATTTTGCTCTAAGTTCTAAACAAAAGATGGAATTTTTTAATCTGTATTTATAACTATTTATGTGATTGGTAGAACAATAAATAGATTACACAATCAATATCATCATTTGCCATTAATGAGAATTACTAGAGTGCAATTATTGTGCACTAAATTTGGTGTTGAGCATCACTGGGGTTTGAATGAATGAAATTTAATAAATATTTTATATTGTGTGCTTTCTAAGATTGTCGAGTAATAGTTTATCCTTGACTAAAGAGTTTTGCTAGAATATTATAGTTATTACAATAATCTTGTGATGCCTTGTGAGTTTTTAAATCTTAGGATGGGATAATAAATCATTATGAAGTAATGCAGTCTAGTTTTGGAAAGCCTTAAAATATAATAGTAGCCTTTGATAATTCTTGTTAAGAGCTTATTAAATTGATACTCGCATAATGTTTGGCAACTGTATTTGAGGTTGGTATTAAACGTTTTAGAAGAAAAAAAGGTTAGGTCGACTTCTGGGAATAATTTAGTGGAATGTTTGGAGTTTTGTACTCATAATTCATTTTGGATTTGTTGCCTTACATGGTAGCGGTACTTTGTAAAAAAATGTTTGCAATGATGTAATTATTTGTTGTGTAAGTTTACAATTGATAAAACTTTCATGTGTGCTGATGTTTTATTATCCTTTCATTATATATGCTTATGGATTACTTATCAAAAGTATAGAAACTTGATACGTTATTTAGATCATTACCATTGTGTACATTGCCAGATTTTCTAGATAAAATTTGATTATGTCATCTAATGAAGAAAAAATGGTGTAATAACCTAATCAATATGGTAGTTAATTGAATGGTGAAGAATGTTAACCTATTGTCATGAAATACTAATTGTTCTATGTTGAGTGTCCTTTTTGGAATTTGGATATCTTTTTAAAGGTAGTCAGTGCAGACTAGAGTGATTTGAGTGGTTTAATGGTGACTTGAGTGGTCCTTTTCTTTGCTTAAAAAAGAGATAGTTGCTATTTTGTGTATTGGAGTGATTCCATCCTTTTATTATGTGGTTCTTGAATGTACATTGCTTATTTGGAAGTCGAAATATTTTTAGTGAAATCTTAGTTATTTTCAGAGTGGATTCTTTTGGAAGAGAGTTGATTTAAGGAGTATGGTATATTTTTCCCAGTTAAAAAGGGATGTGTCCCACAAAGTGAAGGAATCATGTGAGAGATAAGGGAAGAGTTCCTGTTGTTATTGAGAGTAATAGCATGTGTGCCATGGAAAGCAAAGATGACCTTTTAGTTTTCAGGAGTGTGATTCAAATGTCTTTTTCCTGAGGCGGGTTTGTGCACAAGAAATTTATTTAGCGAGTTGCAGTTATTATGAGTAGAATGGGTTGACATAGAATTTGAGGGCGAATCCTTAAGGAGGGAGAGTGTAATACCCCAAACTTTAATTAAATCTGAAGTTGAAAGGTAAATTTGAAATATGTAACTTAGTTTGAAAATACGAGACCATAGATATGTAGAGCTTTTAAGGTTAATTCTACCTAGTTCGGAGGTTGGGACAAAGCTTTACTGATACGTGAAGATTAGACAGCTCTATCTAATTAGGTAAAAAAAACAGGGGTTAGACACTCGGGAAAGCTTTGATGAGGTGAGAAGATGAGGATTGGAGTTTAAGGTGGGTGTCTAGGTATTGCTAATGGTATCTTTCATCAAAGACATTGTGCAGTTTGGTATCAAAAGGAAACATAGCCCAAGGAACGTTGAATTTTTCCTGATCATGGCACGAATTGGGATGTTGGCCTATCGTTTGGTCCTTCTTGAGTCCATGCATGGTGTGCACAATGTATTCCATGTCCCCATATTTTTAACTTAACTATAGGAAGGCCTCAACAGAAAATTTTATTAAAAAAGGAAAAATATATGTGCAAGAGACAAGAGAGAATTTACATGTACAAGGGACTCAAATTAATTAAGAGAAACTAGCTAGTCCATGATTTGGGTTTTGAGGGACTCCTTCAATTAATGTGTATGTAGAGTAAGGTCTTGCTTGAAAAACACTTTCCAAGTAGGAAAACTTTGTTGCTGCTTCTGAAATTTTTTTCCATTTTGTTGTTTCCATATATTCCATGCGGCAATTATAAAGATTTTCATGAAGAAAGCCAATCTTGATTGCTGTCATGCCTACTGCATCATCTGATGAAATTCTAATGAAATGTCCCAAGATATCCATAATGGTACCAGCATTGTACACTAAACGGACAGGTGAAAAAAAGATGTAGAAGCGTCTCTTGTACACTCCGCTGGCAAAGAATACAATTATATCCTCCTAAAATCACCAAATGTCTTCTCTAGAACGTGTCTTTAGTATTCAAGTAATCAGAAAAGAGTAACCAAGCAAACACCTTCAATTTCATCATACATTTGCTTGTCCCTGTTAAGGATAGGATATGATTGTTTATTTGTTTTCTTATATGCCTTGGTTTCCTTATCTGTGTATAGCATATTCCTTTGTACAGTCCTTTATACTTCCTATATATATTGCCCTCTGGGCCTCATAAATACACACAATATTCATAACATTATATCAGAGCTAGGGCATTAATCCTAGTTTTTTTCCGCATCCACCGCTGCCGTTGGTTCACGGTCGAGCTGCCACTACCGTCCGGTTACTGCTGCTCTACCGCTGCCGTTATCCAGGCCTCCGCTGCCACTATCTTCGGCCACTGTCGCCTGCATCGTCCGTCACCCGTTGTTGCCTTGAATTGCAGACGCCCACCAATGAACCACCGCCCACCCGATTGGACCTCACCACTTGACGCCCGTGGATTCACGCGATCGCCTGCCGCCGCCCATTGTCATCCTCGACCGTCAGCCACCACTTGTCATCGCCTCCACCCAGCTGCCATCTGTTTCGGCCTTCGCCGGCCTGGCTACGAGCCAAACAGTAAAGAAGGGGACTAGTGGAAGGAGAAGAGAGCCAACACAAAGAGAGTAGATGAGTAAGAATGAGAGGATGCCCCTCCTGGGGGTTTATATACATGAGTGGGGTAGAATGGGAAATCCCCATTCTACCCCTTAGTACTTACAAAGGATGAGGGTACATTGGTATATTCCTCTACACTATCGGGCCTATTCCATATTAAGTCAGTTGCAAGGACCAGTCATAGGGGGTTGGGCCACCACCACAACACATAACATTATATCAGAGCTAGTGCATTAATCCTAGTTTTTTTTCGCATCCACCACTGCCATTGGTTCACAGTCGAGCTGCCACTACCATCCGGTTGCTGCTACTCTCTACCATTGCCATCTTGTCTTCGCCATCGCATCGCTGCATCGTCAGTCACTGTTGTCGCCTCAACTGCGGCGCTTGATCGATCAATGTAACAGCCCAGATTTTTAGTAAATTAAAAAGAAAATAAATAATAAAAATGGAATAAAATAAAACTTTGAATTAAAATAAGTATTTTTGTGCCTAAGTTTAAATTTGGATTTGCCCTGAATTTCTGTTTTTAAAAAAACTGGATTTGAAAAGTATTTTCAGAAAAACCCAAAAAAATTATTAAATAGTATGATATTTTGATTTTATATAAAAATCCTAGTTCAAATTAATATTTGGATTTATTTGGCACTTATTTGGTTTCCTGGATTTTTCTGAGTTTGAAAATGTATTTTTTGAAATTAAAAAGTATTTTAAAGTATGAAAATTAGAGACCAACATTAGTTGGAAATATTTTTATTAAGTTCCAAATGTCTCCAGGAGATTCTCTGAATTTTTCTGAGATTTGTGGAATTTATTTCATATTGTTCTGAGGCCAAATGAATTTCCTGTGAATTTCTGAAAATCCAAAATCAGAAAATAAAATCATTTTCCCTCTCCTCCGGCCGCCACGTGGACGGCCAGATTTGCGCCCACGTCGCCCGCTGGATCCCACCTCCCCCTCTCCATCGGCCGCCACGCGTCCGGCCGGATCAGCCCACCCCCATCCGCCCGCCCATCGCGCGCGCGCGCTCGCCCTCGGCCGCCCGATCGCGCGCCTCCACGTGGCCTCAATCCCCGCCGTCCGCGCCTCACCCCTCTCGCCGCCGGCCCCACGCGCGTCGCACGCCGCCCGTTCCCCTCTCTCCTCCTCCCCGGGGCCCACCCGTCAGTGCTTCAACCCTCCCTCCCTCCGCCTCTCTCTGCCCTGCGGGACCCCCCCGTCAGCGCCCCTCTCTCGCTGCGCGTGGAGCCCACCCGTCAGCTTCGTCTCCCCGCGCCTCCTTCTTCCCCGTGCGAGCGCCGCCGCCAGGCCGTTGGCCGCCCCGCCCTTCCCGGCCTCTTCCCCCACCTCCCGCGTGCGCCGCCCTCCCCCTAACCGCCCCGCGCCCACGCGCCCACCGCCTTCTCCGCGCCCCACCTCCCCTATCCTCCCGCAACCGCCGCGGCTCTTGCGCCACTCCGACGAGCGATTCCCGCACCGCCTTCGCCCCTCCGCCCCCTATTTAAACCCCCCGAGCTCCACCTCCTTTCGGCGCACCCCCCCTCCGCCCTCAATTCCTCTCTTCGGTGAGCCGAGCCGCCTCGCGCCGTGCTCCCTCACCGTCGCCGCCGCCTTGGACTTCGGCGAGAAATCGCCATCGCTCCGCTCGTCCTCGCGCCCGGCCGACCCTACCTACGGCTTCCTCACCTCGCCGCCAAGCCCGTGCGCCTCTTCCCCGGGTCCGAACGCCGTCGGAGCTCCGCCGCGCCGTGAACCCGAGCGCCGCCATCTCCTCCCTCGCCACCGGCCCTGCTCCGACCTTCTCCGTAATCGCCGCCTCCACCGCCGTGTTCCCGCGCCTCCTCTACCTCTGCGCCCCTCGCCGCCGGCGCCGCCGCCGAGCGCGGCAGCACGCCTGTGTGCCGGCGCCACCCCGCCACCCGCCCACGTCGGGCCACCCGTGGCGATTGCGTGGCAGACACGTCGGCGCCACCTCCGCGCCAGCCGCCCCGTCAGCGCCACCCGTGCCTCCCTGCCACCTCAGCCAACATCTTCTCCCGTGGGCCTGGTCCATAGACCATGGGCCCACCGTCAGTCGGCCCAGCCCTGGCTGACGTCATGCTGGCGCAGATAATCCGAATTTCCCGTTGGAAATTAATTCGGCCGAAATGAAATTCCCTGCTGACGCAATAATTCTGATTTTCCTTTAGGAAAATAATTCCAGTAATTCCCTTTTTCCATTTTCTCTGAATTTAATTTCCCGGAGCCCGTTCTCCTTCGTCCTAACTCCGATTTGGCCCATTCAAATTTCTAAATTCGTCAAAAATTCTCCTCTATCCATTTCTAGCCTCAATTCAAATATTTGAGTTCAATTTGAGTTTAATTTGAATTTATTTGAATTTGGTGGGTTATTTTGACGTGTAGACTTCGACGATTCGGGAAATTTCTTCGACGAAGATTCAAGCCAATTTGAAGACCAAGGCAAGTCACCCTCCTTGATCATGTTGATCCCAGATTTCAAAATAAAATTATGTTGATTTAAATTATATTGCATGCATATGTTTATTCAACGTATTTCAATTCAGTTTTAAATTTAGTTATTGCCTACTTGTTAATTCCTCCATTGTTATTGAATCCCTTATACCTTGTCACCCTAGATTCAAACTCTAGTTAATACATTAGTATTGGCTAGAGAGTTTATTCAAATGCTTAGCCCTGCGAAGTTATATTATTCGTTTTTGGGTTACCTTTTCACATAAAATGATAACCTTGTTTACATAAAATGATATGTACTCTTGACTTTGGTGAGTCAAGGAGGTTTATGAAACTATTTTGAAAACAAATGTAAAACTGGTTTAGACTTAGGCAATTGGTTAGAGTGGTGGGTGCAGGCATGCCCTGTTGGTTGGAGCCGCAGTGGTTGATTGTCGTGCACGGGGGTATGTGGTTGGGCCTGAGTCAGATTAAGGACCGGTCTGTGAGCTACTGTTGCAAAGCCCTAATCGTACTACCACATGGCTGGTATGGGACAGCCCTGGCTGAATAATTTGTGAAGTCCCAATCTGAGTCAAGTCGTAGGTTGAAAGTGAGCGTGGTTGGTGCCATGTGAAGTCTCACTTGGGCGAGCGTGGTTAAGCCATGAGAAGTCTCGTCTAGGCTCAAGAGGGGTCCGGTCAGTGGATTCTTATCGGGTGAAACCTTAGAGTTGGCTCGACCAAGTTGAAGGCTTTGCATTGTAAAGGCCTTGTCACGACTCCTCGCCGCACACCTAAGGAAGTGTGTAAACCGGTGGCAATATGGGATGATCGTGTCTTGTGGGTAAAGCTGTACAACCTCTGCAGAGTGTATAATCTATCCTGGATAGCCGTGCCCACGGTCATGGGCATGCTGAGTAAAAGTTTTTCATGGATTAGATTTTGTTTTTCAAAATATTTTTGAAAACCTTGTGGATAGATGGAATCCACGAGAGATAAAAACCTTGCGGATGGATGGAATCTGTGAGAGATTGAAATCTGGTGAATGGATGGAATTCATCAGAGTTGTGCAGTGAAAGCGTGTGGATGGATGGAATCCATACGTGAGCTTTTGGAAAAGATGGTCCGGGTGGGATGCCCGTGGTTAGGTTGGTGTATGGTCGGAGCCTGCACTGACGGTAATATTTTCTATTACAAGTAATGTTTTTACTTACTGTATTAAATTCAGCAATTTCAATCTATTTACTGTATTTCATTAAATGTTGTTTTTGCAAACTAACCCTATAAGCCTTCCTTTGAAGCCTTTATCATTATGTTGCATTTTCCCAGGTGACTTGCGGAGTACAAGTTTGTACTCACCTTGCTTTTTCCACAGAGGAAGATGAAGTCGACTACGGTGAAGATCTGGATGAATAGGCCGCGTCTTACTGTCGTTTGCCTGTGGGCAGGCTCAGTGGGCTTCTTCCGCTTTGGTTTTTCTTCCGCTGCTTATTACTTAATTTTTGCTTATGTGCCGTTGATGTAAAATTTGGCATTCATGCCCATATTCAGTTAATAAATGTTATTATGGTTGATATTTATCTTTGTTGTACGATGTGTGCACTAGCTGATCCTGGACTAGTGCGATTTACACAGAGGATCCAGGAGCCGTTGCTCCGGGTTCCGACAATCAACCACCGCCCACCCCACTGGACCTCACCACTTGATGCCCGTGGATTCACGCGATCGCCTGCCGCCGCCCATTGTCATCCTCGACCGTCGGCCACCACTTGTCATCGCCTCCACCTAGCTGCCATCTGTTTCGGCCTTCGCCAGCCTGGCCGGTCCCATCGGAGCCGCCCAGTAGGAGCGCCCACCGTCGTTCGACCGACAACTGTCGCACTACCAACCAACGACCATCATGCTCCCGATCGATGATTGGCGCCGACGCTTGATGCCCACCGCTTGGAGCTCACCTGCCCGACGCCCACTATAGGGCCATTTTGATCTGATCCACTCGATCAGATCTGATTTGATCTTTTTAGACTAGCCAAAAAAGAAAAGAAAAGAAAGAAAGAAAGAAAGAAAGAAAAATATGGATCTAACTAACACACCATCTAGCGCCGCTATTAGACTTCGTTGCCTTGGTCGCTGCACCATCTAGTGCCACCTACTGATGGCTTCCATTCCATCAACTACAATCCCATTCTCAGGAACAAAGCTTCATGGGACAAACTACATATTGTGGTCTTCTTTCATGGAGATCACGCTCGATGGTCTCCACCTCTAGGGACATGTCATCGGTGCACGACCTTCTCCGCCACCACCGGTTCAACCTCCTCCCAGGCAGTCTACTTCTACACCTCCTATAGATGAGGCTACCAAGAAGGAGGCAGAGGCTGCTGCTACTGTTGACGTTGCTGATGAGGCTTTCTAGTATAACATTGACGCTTTTGAGCACTGGTGTGCTAATGAGGCCCGTGTTCGTGCCATCCTCGTGGTCAACATCGATGACTCCATCCAGCCAGACATTGTTTGTCCGCAGTCTACTTGACAGATCTGGGAGAACTTTCATGAGCGATACCAGTAGAGTAGTGATGCTTAGTTCTTTTCGCTACAGCGTGAGTTGGAGATGCTTCGCCAGGGAGACTCTTCCATCGACGACTTCTTCTGAGCCCTGGCCAGTCTCTGGCTCTAGTTGGATGAGTTGGCCTCTCCACTTTGTCAGGAGTGTCTTAAAGTGCAGAAGGCAGGCCATGATCGCCTTCGCCTTTATGATTTCATCTGTCATGTTCGTCTAGAGTTTGAGCTTATCAGGGCTCAACTACTGAGCCGCTCACTACGACCGACCATCACCGAGGCCCTTTCAACGCTTCGGGCTAATGAGCTTCATCTCGGGTTAGCAGCACAGTCCATTTCAATTGTGCTTGCTTCTCCTTCAACTACACTGATGGTCTCTGCTACGTCTACGGTCCCTCCCAGGTGCCTGTTTCCACTCATGTTTTTGCACCAACTAGAGTTAAGTGCAACTACTACAAGAACTTCAGGCACGACTACCAGAGTTGTGTGGTGCGGAAAAAGCGGAACAAGGTGCGTAGGGGTGCACGATCTAAGGGGGTAAGGAGGCCCTTCCTTTACAGAAGGATAGACGAATTCATCAAGTTCTCAACAAGGTGACTCTATTCAGCAACTCTAGCAGGCTCTACTCAGCTCTCTCATAGCTCAGCGAGTTCTGCCAGTCTAGCTCAGATATCTCCTCTAGGTACATCTTGGTTTTAGATTCTAGTACCTCTTTCCACATGACACCAGACTTCACATCTCTCACTTCAATAGGACGTCCTATTTTTCCTATATCTATTCAAATAGCTGATGGTACTCCCTTGTCTGTTAGCTATCATGACACTCTTTTGTCCACTGATTTTTTTATTCCAGGTTTTTCCCATGTTCTCCAGCTTACCATGCAACTTCTTTTAGTGGGATAGCTCACTGATATCAGTTGTAGTGTTGGTTTTGACTCTCACGCCTATTTTGTCCAGGATCAACACATAGGGATGGTACTTGAGACCAACCAGCACCGTAGGGATCGTCAGGGTCTCTACATTCTCGATCGCCTTCACCTTTCGTCCACTTCAGTTGCTCCTACCACATCTACCTCCACCGCCACTGCTACCACCACCTCTGGAGCTTTTACGCAGTGGCATCACCATTTAGGTCACCTGTGTAGGTCCTGTCTTTCTTCATTAGTTCGTCAAGGTGTTCTTGGATGTATTACTATTGACATGTCCATATTTTGTCAAGGTTGTAAGCTCGGCAAGTAGCTACAACTTCCTTACCATTCTAGTGAATCCTTGCCTTCTCGTCCTTTTGATTTAGTTCATTCAAATGTATGGGACCTGCGCCTATTATCTCTAAAGGCAGGCATTAATTCTCTGTAATTTTTATTAGTGATTATTCCCGTTTTACTTGGTTTTCCCTATGTCTAATTGTGGTCAGTTTCTTGCAGTCTGTCATAGCTTTGCCATGATGGTTCATACTCAGTTTGAGTCCTCTATCTGTAATTTTTGTTGTGATTCTGTTGGTGAGTACTGTTCTAGCGTTTTTAGACAATTTCTTTCTGAGAAGGACACTCTTTATTAGTCTTATTATCCTGGTGCCCATGCTCAGAATAGGGTTGCTGAGTGCAAGCATCGTCATCTGATTAAGACTGCTTGCACTTTTCTCCTTGCCTCTCATGTTCTACCATAGTTCTGGGCTAAGGTTGTTTATACAGCTACATATCTCATCAATATGCGCCTTCCACTGCTTTTAAGGATGTCAGTCTTATAGAGCGTCTCTACTCTAGAGCCCCCAGTACACTCACCTTCGTGTTTTTGGATGCACCTATTTTGTCCTACTGCAGCCTCATGAGTGCACTAAACTGTCAGCTCAGTCAGTTGAGTGTGTGTTTCTTAGTTTTAGTTCTCACGAGACATTGTCTTTGACGAATCTTGACCTTTCTTCTATTGAGATTCGGCTCCTCATCCTATTTCCACCATTGAGACTATCTCTTTGTTGTCTCTCCCTAACTCTTCACCCATTTCTCCCTTTCACAACATTCCTCTAGTCTGTCTCTAGTGGTTCCATCTATGCCTTCACATACTGTTCTGCCTCCTACAGCACTGCCTCTTGTTCCTACAGCACCACCATCTCGAATCTCTAGGGTGCACTACTCCAGGCATCCTAGTCCTTCACTAAATTCTTCTTCTGGTATCTTGCCAACACCGACGTTTGATTCCTCTGATGATGCTCCTCGTTACGTCCTTTGTGAACGAACATCCCTTTGACCTCCTAATCGTCTTGGTTTTTCTTCAACAGCTCATGCTTTCTCCATCACTGATCCTAGCTCTTATCGTGAGGTTGCTTCTCATTCTAAGTGGAAGCTTGCTATGCCAGAGGAAATTGATACTCTTTGACGTACGGAGACCTGGGATATCATACCGACACCTGTGCATGCTCATCCTATCATGTGCAAGTGGTTCTATAAGATTAAGACCAGGTCTGATGGTACTATCAAGCACTACAAGGCTCATCTTGTGGCTCGTGGTTTCCTGTAGAAGTATGGTTGTGATTACAACGAGACTTTTACCCCTGTTCACACTTTTGTTGCGGTTACTTTTGTTCACTAGTGGTCTATCTCTCAGCTGGATATTAAGAATGCTTTTTAATGGTGTTTTATATAAGGAGGTTTACATGCAGCCACCACCTGGATATTCTGTTCCAAATGGCCATATCTGTCATCTTCGTCGTGCTCTTTATGGCCTCAAACAGGCCCTTCATGCCTGGTTTACACATTTTACCTCAGTGATTAGTAGTGTAGATTTCACTATCAGTACCCATGATCCTGCTCTATTTGTCCATATCTCACCTCGAGGTAGGAGACAACTTCTATACTTCCTTGGTTTGCTCTTTCATCACATATGTGAAAAAGTATCTCAGTGAGCAGTTTTCTGATGACTGATCTTGGTTTGCTTATATACTTCCTTGGAATTGAGGTTTCTTCCACACCTGAGGATCACTACCACTCCTAGCAGAAGTATATCCAAGATCTTCTTAATCGGTCTGGTCTGACTGATACTCGCACTGTTGAGACTCCTATGGAGCTCTCCCTTCAGTTTCGTGCTACTGATGGTGATCTTCTTAAGGATCCTACTCGATATTGCCATCTTGTTGGGAGTTTGGTATATCTTGTGAACACTCATTCTGATATTGCTCATGTTGTTCATATCTCGAGTCAGTTCATGGCTCGTCCTACTCATCTTCACTATAGCCACCTTTTTCATATTCTATGCTATTTGCGTGGAACCATCTCTCGTCATTTGTTTTTCCTTAGCTCTACCTCACCATAGCTTCAGGCGTACTCTGATGCGACCTGGGTTAGTGATCCTTCTAATCGTCATTCTCTTTCTACTTACTGTGTTTTTCTTGGCTCCTCCTTGATTGCCTAGAAGACAAAGAAGCAGATTGTAGTTTCCCGTTCGAGTGCAGAGGCTGAGTAGAGAGCTATGGTAGTAGTGACTATAGAGATTACTTGGTTGAGATAGCTACTTGCAAATTTTGGAGTATCTGTGAGGGGACCTATGACTCTTATGTCTGATAGTACAGACGCTATCAGTGTTGCTCGTGATCTAGTGAAGTATGAGCTCACCAAGCATATTAGTGTGGATGCTTCATACACTCGCTCACAGGTGTAGGAGGGAGTACTCGCTCTATAGTTTATGCCTTCAGAGTTACAACTTGTTGATTTCTTTACGAAACTGTAGACAAGGGCACAACATTTGTATTTTCTTTCCAAACTTAGATTGTGTGATCCACCATGAGTTTGAAGGGGGTGTTAAAGATAGGATAGAATTATTTATTTATTACCTTATATGCTTTGGTTTCATTATCTGTGTATGGTATATTTCTTTGTATATCCTCTTGTACTCCATATATATATTGCTCTCTGGACCTCATGAATACACACACAATATTGCTCCCTTCAATTTGCATGGGTGTCTGGTATTGAGTTTGCAAGCATCTAGTGTTAGTGGCACTACTACAGAAAGCCTAATACTAGACGCCAAATCACAGACAGTTTTGTAAAACCGTCTATGATGTACACTATCACAGACGGTTTTAATTTGGAGGCCGTCTGTGGTATTTGTGGCGGGAAAAAGGAGTATCACAGATGGTTCTTACGGTTGAACCATCTGTGATACTGGAATACCACAGATGGTTTTATAATAAAAACCATCTGTGATATTCCAGATTATCATAGATGGTTTTTATTATAAAACTGTATGTGATACTGGAATATCATAGATGGTTTTTATTATAAAACCGGCTGTGATAATCTGGAATATCACAGATGATTTTTATTATAAAATCGGCGTTCTTGTACTCGTTGGAAAGCTAACGGTTTTTAGTTAAGACCCAGGAGAAAGGGTCAATGAACCTCCCCAAGCTTGGTCCCTGCTATTAATAACACCTATGGTATGGTTAAATTAGAAGCGCTGGCTCTATATAAATTAGTCAAATTCCAACACCTCCCTCGGCAGAAAGATGTGGAGAATGGCTGATTCGATCCATCTCAATTGCTGTGCCCGAACAGGCCAAGCTACCGAGATGATGTCTGTTTTCCTCCTCATGGCTATCGTCGTTGCCAGCTTCACCACATCCACATGTGCTGCTAACGACACAAACCAACCACCAGTTGCGGGGGGCAAGCAGCCCTCCATCCCTGCAGCGGAGTTCCTCCGTGCCCGCTGTGACACCGTGGGGTTATTTTCAAACTACTGCTATAACTCTCTCCTCCCACATGCAGACAACTTGGACAGTAGCGATGTCAGGCTCATACGCATTGCCACCGCCATCTTGATTGGCCGGATTCGAGCCTCGCTAAGGGAAATGCACCACGCCAATAGCACAGGCACAGACCTGATGATTGGTGGGCGACACGAGTGCATTGAGTATATCGAAGAAGCCACCCATGGCGATAGAGAGGCACTGGCCAGCCTCCGCCGCCTTGAGGCTTCGAGCAATGGTGGGAAGCTGAGCGGGCGGGACCTAGATGATGCCAAGAATTGGATTGATAAGGCGGACATCAAGATCGACGAGTGCTTTATGCTTCTTGCGAATGATGACACAATTGGGCAGAAGCTGCCTGTGACGGACACCCACCTAGCACAGTCCATGGCTGTCATCGTCCATCTCTTCGAAGGCATTCCAAAGTGAACAAATGAAGCCTCTCTGGCTGGTTGGTTTCTATATTCTAGTTGCCCACAATGCATTTTTTCGACTTGTGTGTGAGAAATTAAGCCATCTATATTTTGTGTTGGCATTTATGATTCATGCAATTTGTATGTAACCATGATTATGGCTGATTATTGAGTGGAATTAATGTTTGTTTACGTATTACGATCTTATTAATTTATCTCCACTTAATTATATGAGGATGAGTAGAACAAGCAATGAGATCACACCTATGCAGCGGAATGTACCTGTTTGGTGCCGAATTACACAAATGTAAATCTAAGTGGGCAACATACCCAATGAAATCTCGATTAATAAGGACGAGTAGAACAAGTAATGAGATAACACCCAGGTAGCAGAATGAGCCTAGCCTTGTTTATCTATTCCCCTTAAGGATGAGATGAGTAGAATAAGTGATAAGATCACACCTAGGCGGCAGAATGTGCCTGTTTTTTTATGAGATCACTCCAAGGTGGCAGAATGTGCCTATTTTGTTTATGAGATTGCATCTAAGCAGTAACTATGTTTATGGGATTGCGTCTAAGTAATAACTGTGTGGGTAGTGTGGTGAAGCTAAGACTTGATTCGCATGTGGGGAACTAATCAAGATGTTTGCCTATTTTTTGTGAGATCACACCTAGGTAGTAACTGTGCAAGCAGTGGTGATGCTAGAACTAGATTCGCATGTGGGAAACTAATCAAGCTGTTTGTCGATGGTATTGTGTTACTAGCGGTAGTAGAATGGCAAAGAAAAGACTACACCCCACCTTCGTAAATTTACACGGCTATTGTATCACTAAATTCTCAAAACATAACTACTCATTTATATGGGCTATATATTTTAATCATTACCTTTTTGTAAATTGAATTTGCCGTCTATATATCTATTACTAAAGTTGTATGTTTGTCGCTACTGTTTAACGTTAACCTTATACTCCCCTAGTCACAAAAGGAGGTCGTTTTGAGATACATGTTGTGAAACATTCAAAACTTCGGCTGCTAATACATATATAGTATGTAGATCGATCATGTGAAAAATGGTATGTGTAGAGTTATCACAAAACTGCTTTCATATTATTATAATTTTGTTAGATTATATCTACACACAGATATATATATATAGTGTCATTCTTTTGTGACCAGAAGGAGTATATTCTTAGGCAAATGTGAGCTGGCTCATCTTGTGGACCAGGTTCCAAGTCGTGGAGAAGGCTGGTGAAGTCGTGATGTACACGGTGGAGCAATTCTTCCATGGGAACGAGTGGCTGGTGGCCACTTTAGTCAAGTACAAGTCTGACCTGACATGGAGAAGGATCTGTCGCCCTTCTAGAAGTACCTATTCATGGAATCGTACTAGGAAGACGTTGTAGCAAAGAAGACGACAGATGATTTTAGGAGTGATAGTACGGTGCATAGTGCCTTGTAGGCAAAAAACACACACCCATAGACTTAAGACCATTGGGTATATGGGTAAATTTTCGCAATGGAGGAAGGAGGATGAGCAGGCAATCCTATAGATTGCCTCCCCACCATTTGTCGGGATCTCTAATGAGCATACCTAAAACTAGATAAGAGCAAGGTTATCCCCCGTGTCTTTGGGGGCCATCTCCTTTCCAAACCTCACCGACGAGGAAGTGTCCCATTGCCTAGTAAGTTATTGAACTACCTAGTTTGTAATTACTTTATAACGTCATAGGAAATAAAATAACATCCCACGCCCTTGCAGGAAGTGCTGAGTGCAAAATCTTCCCAAGGTAGTCAGGGAGAGAGATATACTCTCCACGGCCCTGGGAAACAAGGAGCACCTGGGTCACATGAGAGGCCTTGGTCTTGACATTCCATGGAAATAGGGATTCTTAGTGGCCTCTGAAGCATACCAGAGCAGGAAGAGAGCCAAAGCCGAGCGTGACGCACAACTACAAGAGGAGGTTCATGAATCCCTCAGAGAGGAGATCACTAATGTCGTTAGAGATGAGATGCGATGGCAGATAGAGAGCACTGAGGAAAGGCTTAGGGAAAACCTGTTGCAAGCTCCTAGCGCAACTATGCTAACCAGCACCCAACCATCAGAGTAGCCTACCTTAGAAAGCAACGATAGATTTTTTGTCGATGACATCCAGGTAATAGTTACTTTCTTTGGAATTCTTGATCCATTCTCAGGCCAGTTGGAGTAGCTAATTTTGTATAGTTATGTAGGTGGCTACAAAGTGCAAGCTCCAAATGAGGTATGCCTCCGTTGCCCTAGAAGCTGCTTGGGGCTAGGTGTATCCATCTAGTGTCGAGGCCTTAGTGCATGCTGTAAATCTAGAGCCAGGTTTTGCAAAAGTGAACGTGGACAGCGTTCATGCCAATTTTGAGGTCGTCCCATAGTAGATGCCCCCAAATGATGAGGTCGTGACTCTAAGGCAAGCCATTAGAATATACATCTAGTGGCCCAAGAGAAACATCTGCCTGGAGCTACCTGCACCGGTGTAGACTTCACAGGAAGGACCTGCAAGAGTGCCAAGATTATAGACGTTATCTGTACTGGAGCTACCTACACCGACGTCAACCTCACGGGATAGTCCCGAAACAGTGCCATGTCCACAGGAGCTATCTGCGCCGGAGCTACCTGCATCGAAGTTACCTTCACCGATGCAGCGAGGGCCCGATGCATCAACTGCAGCTACACCTCATGCTCGGTTGACTCCCGTGAAGTCGTCCTATAAAAACTAAGGTGGCAAGGGTAAATTGAAGAAGCCGATCATATCCTCTTCTTGCCGTTGACCTAGAAATTCATGCTAGGTGAGTCATTGATCATCCCGATAGAGCATGTCCAAGCCCTAAGCTTGGCTTAATAGATATTGCATTCATGGTACATGGAATAGGCCAACTAGCCAGATAGACAGCGGTGCTCAGGTGTCATTGCCAAGTTAAAGCCACATCATTTTCAACACAAGGTTCAAAACTATGTCTTCACGGTGACCTTCGATGACTTGTTCTTACTCTTCAACCTCGATGCTCTCGATGTCGCACTCATCTGATGCTGGACACTGTAAGTGTGTACAATCATAGTCTATGTTCGTGTCATAGTGATAAATATCATATATAACTCCTTGCTTTTGTGTATATATATACATGATTTGTGATGCCAGATCAAGGAAATCATTAGTAGGTTTCCTCGACCCACACTTCGTCTCCATGCAAAGCATCCAGGAGGATGCATCCTTCGTTGAGAGTTACATGACAATGGCATTGTTGGCTCACCGCAATAAGGAATTCATACTTTTGCCCTACAACCAGGGGTAAGTGTTGCGCTGTGACTACACTCGTTTATTTGTACTTTATAAGCAACACGAACTTAGGTTTAATAACCATGGTGACATACCTATGTAGGTTCCACTGGATCCTCATTGTAATTATACCAAAATGGAAGAAGGTAGTATACCTTGATTCCCTAAAGAGGGCCACACACAACTTCATAGTTATCCACTAATTAATTGAGATGTGCACACATTTCCTCCATAGATAACTTTGTCGTTCGCCGCGTACGTTGCTACTACAGGGAGATCCAAGAGAGGGATCAGCCTACAACACGATCTAAATTTTCTGTATTCGCTAGTACACATTAGTCCTACATAATACTTTGTAGTAGTGCCTCTCAAACTAACCAATTCTTTTTTTGTAGTGCCACCTACAGATACTGGGAAACACATGTGGATACTATGTTTGCCACAACATGCAACTACTCATCGGTTCTGCGAGGACCAACGATCCTCAGGTTTGTCAATCATGCAATAATTATTCTGTACTTATCAATTTATATATATACATGACTTTAATCTTTCTAGAGACAGGTTACGGCCATTGCTACAACTGTGTTGGAACACAATGAGCTCCAAAACATTCAAGGATAGTTTGCATTCTTCTTGTTGTCCAAGGTCATAAACGCAAAAGGGGAGTTCCACAATGTAGATTAAACTTGATTGGGATAAGATTGAACTCAATGGTACATGTGTGTCTTTGTTCATGAATGATCAATTTTAATTCATTTGAGTTAATTAATTTGTGAAATGGATGTGCTTGTTTCCAAATGAATGTGAATTGGATGTATATATGTACTTGTGTTTCTGCTTATTTTAGAGGGCATGGCTAGCATTGCTTGAGGCTAGCCAATAAAAACAAATAGATTCAACAATACAAAAAATAATGGAGACGGTTTCTTAGGATAAACCATTTGTGATACATCAGCTATCACATATAGTTTCTTATATAAACAGTCTGTAATACATCAGCTATTACAGACGGTTCCTTATGACAAACCATTTGTGATACATCAGCTATCATGGACGATTTCAGATAAAAACCATCTATGATACATCATCTATCACAGGCGATTTTCTCTATGAACCATCTATGATAGTCAACTATCATAGACGGTTCTGAGTTAATAACTGTAGTACACATAATAGATGGTTCGAAAACCGTCTGCGATGACCTCATGTCATTACTGACCCATAAACTTAAACAGTTTATGAAACCATCTATGATGACATTTTAAAATCATATGTGATGACCTTTTCTGCAGTAGTGGGTAAACAAAACTTTTTGAAATTTCTACTTATTGAATATAAGTCCTTAGAGTTTGACCATTCTATTCCATCTATGACCATGACCTAGAGTCATCACAACTTCGATACCATCTATGTCGAATCCGGGAGTAGCAACTCTGGATCCTTTATATCAATTGCACTAGTCTAGAAAAATCTAGTGCACACAGTGGTAATAAAGATACATATCATCCATAATGACAATTATTATTAAATAAATGAGTATGGGCCTTATGGCCAAGTTTACATTTCCATGGCCCATCAGCTAAATATAAAATAAATAATGGCAAAAGAAAAAAATAGTGTGAAGAAGCCCATCTAGTCTGCCCATAGGCAAACGATTATGGGACGTGGCCTACTCGTCAAAATCCTCACCAAAGTTGAAGCAGTCCTCCTCTAAGCAATATTAATTAAGCAAGGGTGAGTGCAATGTACTCCACAAGTTACACCAATAACAGAGTTAATGCATGCATGGATATCATCAAAGGAAGGCTTGATAAGGTTATTTGAGTGTAGAGCCAAATTGACAAGTACATACAATAATTAAATGTAAATTGCTAAATTTATTACAATAAGTAAATAAATAGCATTTTGATCAAATAATACCATTAGTGTAGGTCCAACCTAACACTAACCTATCCATAGACATCCCACCTAGACTATCTTTTCTAAAAGATCTCATTATCTTTCATTTTAACCAAGTTTTTGAAAAACAAAGTCTAATCCATGAAAAACTTTACTTGGCTTGCCCATGACTATGGGTGTGGCTATCTAGGATAGTTTCATACTCTGCAGAGGTTGTACAACTTTACCCATAAGAGATAATCAACTTATAATATCCGTCCAACACACTTCCAAAGGTGTGTGACTAAGAGATTATCACAAGGCCTTTACAATGCAAAATCTTCAACCTTGCCATGCCTCACTAAGGATTTCATGACAGCATAGAATCCACTAAGTTGGGGGGCCCCTCTTGCGCCTTGCGAGTTACCAGTGGCCCCACCACATCCACATTCAATATGTAGCTAAACCAAGGTTGGGACCTACAAATTAATCGGCCAAGTATATGCCATACTAGACTCGTGGTAGTACGATGTGCTTTATAGTAGTAGCTCACAAGCTAGTCCTTAATTGACTTAGGTAGACTTTCTACATACCTCTTGTGCCACCAAGGACACATAACCTAACCTTTCACCTAAATCTAAACCATGCTTTTATTTTAATTTAAATATTGCATAAACTTCCTTGACACTCCAAAGTCAAGGATAGATTTTAAAACTCATCATTTCATGTGAAAATGGCATCCCAAACCTAGGATCATTTCTAAGCATATCTAAGCTTTTCAACAAAGTTTCTAGTCAATATTAGTGTACTAACTAGAGATTTTATTGGGACCCAAAATTTGCATTCCAAACCCTATGTGTTTACCATGCTAGACCCATGATTAGTGGCTAGAACACCCATTCAATAATATTCATATCACACCCATACATGATAAATTTTAAATAAGGTAGTATATATAGGTAGCGAACGAACATAAACCTACAAGGCAAGGTTTACAACATATGGGCCGACCAACCAAATAGAACAAGCAATAAAAATAGTTCAGTGGAAGCGGAGATAAAAGAGGCAAAAAAAATAAGCAAGTATGCCTCAACCCATCCATAGGCAACTGACTAGAGCAGAACCCTAGAAATCAATGTCCTCATCACCAAAACTAGCTATGTAATAGTAACTGCAAGATGGGTCTTCTTCTACAACCTGTAAATATGTTCAACAATCAATGGTGAGTACATAAATTGTACTCTACAAGATTTTATATCAAAGTTATATAGTATTCAGGTTGAGTCGAATGTAGCTGTCTAGTCTATTTAATTTGCAAAAACATACTTTCAGTTGAAATAACGAATAATAGATTGCAAATGAAAGTTGTAAGAGCATTTGAATTTGATAGGAAAATAATGGTAAAGCAATGATAGAATAATTTGGAACAAGAGGCTTTCTACCCCAAGATTTTGAAACAATGGCAATGACCTTGCTGAACATGTTGTGCAAGGATTTTCCATCCATACCTTCCTAGAACCATTTTATAAAACATAAAGCTACTTATTGTGGTATTTCACCAAGCTTTGTCCATAACTAGAGACATGGCCATTCGAATAGATTTATACTCTGCAGAGGTTGTACACTTTACCCGTACGACATAAACATGCCACTATGTTATACATACATGTGACACTATCGGTACCCGATTTGAGAGTCATGATGAAGCTTTTATATTACCTGTCCTAATAACCACCATGCTATGATTCCCTTCTTAGGACGAGGAGTGCCCTCCATCATCCCAAGACTCGTATAGTGTGTCGGTCATTCCTTCCAGAGAAGGTCCCTCCAGACATGGATTCCTTCTATGCCCACACTAGCCCAAAAATCGCCTATAATCTATCACCTACAGTGAAGTTACTAGTACACAGTAACTTATTATACTAAGGCCTTCCCATAAAGGCACATATGGTTATACAACTGTACTTGGGTCTATGGCACAATATGGTTTGGTTCTTAGTGACCCGGATGAGACATTGACAAAGCACACTGTTGTGCTACCCACACCGGTCGCCACAATAAAACTAGAGTGTAAATGGTACAAAATCAAACTCAAGCTTCGACACAGAAATGCAAGCATAGTTAAATACTTATCACACTCATGGGGTGACCTCCACATGATGTCACACAACCATTTCTGGGCACAAGTTCATCACAACTTGACCCACATTAGTCCATAAATACACCGTGCAATATGTATGCACCTATACCACTGATCCTAACCCCCTAGAACCAAACCTTGAACTATAGAGTGCATACCCAGCACACTGCTCGACACCACAGGTCATATCACCAACACCCAACTAGTTTGACCACCCCATTCTACCCAAGAACAGCAGAGTTGTCTGACCATGGCCACCATGCTAGTCAGACCACTCGCACCTCAGCCGGTCAGACTACCAACCAAAGGTCAGTCTGGCTGCTTCCACCCTAATAAGACTTTCAACCCTAGCCAATAAAATTGCTTGAGCCCACTAGAAAACACACTCTCTAGAATTTTATTAAATCTTATCTAGGTTTTTCTCAAGTGTCCATTTTCCATGTGACTAGGGGTGACATCCACATGGTCTCACAATCTCCCCCATGATGAGTATATTAACAAACACCAAAAAGGTATGAATTTGGGTTTGATTTTGAAAAGGAAAAGCAAGAAGTTGGAAAAGCCACATATGGTCCATTTGAAAGAGAAAGCAAAGCTCGTGACCATGTTGGCAAAGTGTGGATGAAGCAACACCAAAAAAGAACAAGTTTTCCGCAAAACCTGCAAACCACACCTAAAACCTCACAAAAGCCCAATCTTGCTCATGGCCCAAAGAAAAGAGCAATTGCTCACCATGATCATTTTATAGCAAGAGCAAGAATCAAAAATGCAAAAGAGGGAAAATGATATGCAATGAAGATCCCCCTTACTCATGTATCTCATTTTGGCATTATTAGGTTCCAATTGGCAAGTTTTGCAACTAATACCACTTACATCACAAAATGTATTATCCCCCTTTAAGCAATTTTTAATCCTTATTGCCTTTTTCTCAAAAATACTGTAACACTCTAGCTTAACAAAAGCCTAAGATGTCACCTACAACTACTATCGCTACTAATTTTAACCAATAAGCAAGCATTAGTAGCAACTAGATTTCAAGAATAAGCATTCAACACGATAGAAAATATAAATTTTAGCAACACTGTATACCATAAACTGGACTGACATGAACAATTAAATACCAAGATTAAACAAAACTAAGCCTAAATTGATTAAAGCTTCAAATTAGACCTTAGGCCACCTTAGGCCTTACATGTATTTCATCATTTCTCTTATTTGGTTGATTCTTTTGTTGTGCTCTTAGATGGCTAGTGAACCCTCATATATGTATGTTATTTGTTCTAAATCAGGTTGTTCTCTCAGATGGCCCCTAAGAGAGTCGCTACTCGAGGTTGCAGTGTCACCACCCACTAAGCTGCCAGCACCGTAAGTTGAGGAAGAGGCCATGGCAGCAAACCAAACCTCCCTCCACCCCCACCAGTGCACCCAACCATGGCTCAAGTAATGGCTCAACAAACCCATATTCTTCAAGCCATGCAAATAGGTCAGCGAGCAAGGGTAGCCAGTCACAACTCCAAGCTGGCATAATTTATGTGAACTAGACCCCTGAGCTTTCCTTTTGCCAATGAACCCATAGAGGTAGAAGATTGGCTCCATGACATAGAGAAGAAACTCTGACTAGCATGATGTATAGAAGAGGAGAAAGTAGACTTTACCACTCACCAACTTAAAGGAACCGCAACTGCATGGTGGGAGAACTACCTAGCCACTCAAGGACGAGAAAGTCCAATGGCCGACGAAGAAGCTAAATAGGAAGAAACAACAGAAGCTGAAGGACAAGCAAAAGGAGCTAAACGATAGCAAGGACAAGTAGAAGGAGCTGAAGGACAAAAAAGACAAGCCGAGGAAGAAACTACTGAACAACAAGTAGAAGAGGTGGCCGATCCAACAGGGCATGCTATCCTTTGGACTGAGTTCAAGGCTACTTTCAGAACCAACTTTGTACCTACCAACATCATACATATGAAGAAAAATGAGTTCAGAGCACCAAGGCAAGGAAACATGTCAATCAATGAATACCTCACCTGGTTTAACCAATTGGCTCACTACACCCTAGGAGACGTAGCAGATGAGGAAGAAAAGACTGACCAATTCTTAGATGGTATGCATGAAGAGATAAGGGTGTAGCTGATCATTCATGATTTTTCTAGCTTCCACCACTTGGTCAACAAAGCTCTCATTCTAAAAAATGAGAGGAGAAATATGGAGGTAAGCCACAAACACAAAATGGTAGCCAAGAGGCCCCAAAGAAGTTACCCTCAGAAGCCAATATTCCACAGAAATCCTTCTTTCAGGCAAGTGGCATCCTCACCACCTAAAACTCTAACTCAAGCTCCATGCCTAAGTGGCAGCAATCTCCATACCCCTCGTCCTACAAGCCAATCCACCGCAACCAATCCAGCAACAAATCTCCATTATTTTAGTTGTGGAGAGAAATCACACTTTGCTAAACGTTGCCCGCACTGTCAAATTTCACTAATGAAGTTCAACCTAGGAGCCCCTCTAGCCCGTAGTCAAGCATCAATGCCTATTAAAGGCTATCAAACCCTACAACCAACCAGAGTAGCATCAACACCAAAATAGGGCCATGTGAACTATATCATGACAGAAGAAGCACAGGAAGCTATCAGACTTCTGATGGATACGTTTTCTGTTAAGTCAGCACCTGCACATGTTTTCTTTGATTCTGGGGCTTCTTATTCTTTCATATCAAGGAAGTTTGTTGATACAGGGTGCCCGATCTTCACGATGTAAGATTAAGTGTAACTTTGGATCCAAGCAAACTGATGAATCAGTGGCACCAACCACTGTCTCAATATAGCAAACTGCGACAAAAAAATTCACCCAATCATAAGCTTTGATCCTTGTCTACTCGACCATGTAAGAGTAGATGTGATGTTCTTCCTACAAAACACGAGGAATTACAAGAACAATGGAGGTATTCTCAAGAAAATACTCAATTCCCAAAAGGCAGCATGTAGCATAAATCCAAGAATAAACAATATTAGCTATCACTACTACAGAAAGCCTAATACTAGATGGCCAATCACAGACGGTTTGACAAAACCGTCTGTGACCAACACTAACATAGACGGTTTTAATTTGGACACCGTCTGTAACACCCTAGGACCCACATTACCCTGGGATGCCACTAAAACCACTCCACAACTAACCAAATTACAAGATAAAATAATCTGGCAATAATTCAATATTTAAAACAACCTCCAACATTTTAACTTAAAACATAGTTCACAAATCTAACATTATTAAGTTAATGTAAACAAAGTTAGGCAAAGGTCTAGAATCCCTTTGTCTTTATTACAGCATAAATCTATGATCCAAGTGCATTAAGGTGGTGCCGCTCTACCCTTCCCATGCATGCTGCATGCTCAATGATCACCTGTAAGGGGGAGAAAACAAGGGTGAGATAAAATCTCAACAAGCAAACTGTTTAACAGGCTAATGAAACTACAATAGTTTAATCATCAACATTTAATTTCCACAATGACCATGTTTATAACCTCAACCTCAAATCACCAGCAACAACGGTAAAACCATAGCAAATAAATCTTGTTTGACTACTTTAAAACTTCAACCGCTATCACTACCAAAGACAATAAAGCATATGTATATTTTACTTCACTACTTTATTGTTTCTCACATCCACAACTGCTATCAACAATTACTACAAGAGAAAAGAATCTCATGCCACAATCACAACCCCCACCAAACCACAAGGGACGAACCCCATTCAATGACCACATCCATATTCCTCATACCACAAGTAGCTCACATAAGCCAATTCTACATTACAACTATGAAGTTGTACATTCCACATTACAACTATGAAGTTATACATTCCACTTTACAACTATGAAGTTGTATTTGCCTACAAAATAACTTCACCACAATACATTGCATAGGTATGCAAATGATCTTTCCACAATGCAATGCATATGAATGCGTATGCTCCACAGCACCCTTACCCAACAAGGTAAGAGTGTGCATCGTATTACGGCAATATACGATGTTGTACTGCATGATCGCGGCTAAGTGCGGCGACATCCACATATGCAAATGTCATGATATGATATGAATGATATGATAATCATAAACCACATGAATTCCAACCACAAAGGAGCATCAACATGCTCACAACACATCCACAACCACATATCCACCACATACTTGTTTTCATATTCCGCATTAGCACACTAAACAAATTTCCACATGATTACGAGTAATTTATCCAAACATATCGATTGATCAATAATTGCTACCATCACAACCACAAGTATTCACTAAGAATACTACCACTTAGACTACAATATACTCGTAAAGTTCTCTACCCCACAACTATATTGATTCATCAAGATCAATTCCGCATATCCACAATTAAACTATCAAGATCATAAACAATTGAATTCTTAAAAATACTACCATCTGGACCACATTAAGGAAGCATGTAATAATGACATATCACCTCAATTTAAGAGAATTAATTATTGTGAATGTAGAATAATTAACGAGTTAAACAGAAGCACATCCGCTACGTTTACTTGCCTCTATCGTTGAAGCGAAGCAAATCACGTGCGTTTAGGAGCAAAACCACCTGTCCAAAAGGTACCTCTCAGCACAAAACAACAGCAAGGAAAACGCGTCTTAAGAAGTAAAAACGTCGCTAGAACCCCGAACCCACACATCAACCTCTACGCTTAACGATTCTTCAATCTACCCACTGCAGCAGCGCTGCTTAATATTTTTGTATCTTTAACAATACTAAGCCAATTAAAGCAAATGATATATATCTGGATTCCTCACTTAAATGCCTTCATGTTTCATGTAGATCACATATTTTTATTTTGATCCTAGAAAGGTGTAACTTAATGCGCAAAACAGAGGACGTTCTGGACAGCAAGATTCTAATACGTGCCAACCACAGTACAAGGATCTAAAAAATATGATTTTTATACAAAAGTTAGACTACTGAATTCCCTACATTTTTCTCAATTGCGACCAAAATTATAAAAATCATCTTCTACCCCTAAATCACACTTGAACAGCAATCTGTCCCAATCTATACCCCTGACAGACAGCGGTGTTCCCGACCCTGCTACGCCCAGATCCCGCTGCCAAAAATTCTGAAAAAAATATAGAAGATGGGTCTCGAAGTCCTCTACAATTTTCCTTTTGGGAAGATCCACAAAACAATCGTTTGATAGGTCTAAACTGCGCAAACAGATGCGCTGCGCGAATCGATCTCCAGACAGACAGCAGACAACCTTAATCGGGTAAACAATCTGCTAATCCCCTTCTAATTCCGTGCCATGAACCCTAATTACTCTAAAAATATAGAGTTTAAGATTAGGAAAAATTACCTAGAGGATCCCTTGGGATCACCCCTCTTCTTTCCTCTTCTTCTCCTCCTTCTCTTCTTCTTCCTTCTCTTCCCTTTCTTCTTCTTGCTTCTCTTTCTCCTTTGCACCCATGGACAGCAGCTGTGTGGGGGAAGTGGAGGCGCCAACCAGGAGGGTGGGAAAGGGGGGTGGCGGCTAGAGGGAGGAGGGGGAAGTGGCTAGGGTTTTTAGGGAGGGGGAGGGGAGGGTGCGGCCCCCCTTGGGCCTTCGGCCCAAGGCGGTTGGCCCACTCTCCAGACAGCCCACTCAGAGTTTTTTATTTATTTTACTCATTTTACGCTATTCCATAATTTTTATTTTTCCCTTCCCGCATTTACCGAAAACCCGACGACTCCGCGATTAATTTGAAGTTAACGCCGAAACGACGTTCACGGTATTACATCGTCTGTGTTGGCGGCGTCGGAGAAAACGAGTATCACAGACGGTTCTTACCGATGAACCGTCTATGATACTTAAGTATCACAGACGGTCTGTATTAAAAACCGTCTGTGATAATCCAAGAGTATCACAGACGGTTTTTTATTAAAACCGTCTGTGATAATGGCACTAGGCATTTATTGCGCTGCTCAGACCGCATCTGTCCGGTGCTTTACTCTTTCGCTCAGGAGGCAAGGTAGGTAATTTCAGGCCAGTTAATTTGGTGGGAGGAGGCAAAGATTGACCTTTGAAGATTCATACTTTCCGTGAAACTCTTTACGTCGGACGAAGCCGTCGCCGCCTCCTCCTCCTCCTCCGTCGCTCTCCCGAAGTCCCGATCGAGCCCGTCGCCGCCGCCGTTCCCGAGCCCATCGCCGCCACCGTCCCCGAGCCCCTCATCAGCCGCCTCCCCTGAGCCCTTCGTCGAGCCCGTCGCCAGCCACCTCCCCCGAGCCCCTCGTCGAGCCCCTCGCCGGCCACCTCCCTCGAGCCCCTCGTTGAGCCCCTCGCCGGCCACCTCCATCGAGCCCCTCGTCGGCCACCTCCCCTCGATTATCGTCTGCATTGTGAGTATTGTTAACTTTGTCGGTAGTTTCTGTGATGAACTGGTATATGACATGTTTGCTTGTGGGCTCGGAGTACATGCTCTGTGATGAACAAACTGATCTCTGAAGTAGATCTGGTAATTGGACTAGGGTTTTGAGTTCTAGAGGGTTGATTTCCACTGTCAGGGCATTAGTGGTACTGCATATTACAGTTCTGGTTTACTCTATATGCTATAAGTTTATCATCTAGTCTGTTTACTGCTTATGATATATTGAACTGTCTCGCCGGCCACCTCCCCTCGATTACCGTCAGCATTGTGAGTATTGTTAACTTTTAGCAAACTTTGTCGGCAGTTTCTGGGATGAACTGGTATATGACATGTTTGCTTGTGGGCTCGGAGTACATGCTCTGAAGTAGATCTGGTAATTGGACTGTCTCTGATTGTGTAAACCCTGGTAGTAGAATCATAGTCAGAACTCAAAATCTCGGTTTTTAGTTATCAGACATTTGATGATGAATTTCAGTGATAGCATGAGAAGGCCAAGAGTTTTAATCTTGTGTAACTCTGTTCTGAGAGCAATCTTAAAGCGATAGTTTGCTATTTGGTTTATTTTGTAATGCTCATTTCTTGTAGTAAATTGTCTTTTGCTTGTTGTGAGTGTTAGTATATAGTATTAGCAACTAAAGTAGGTGCTAAGATAGGCACATCACCTCCTCTCTCTGTCCACATCACCCCCTCCCCTCTACTCCTCTCCTCTCTTCCTAACATTGAGCATCATGTTTCACTTGTTTCGCTTCCTCATCTTATCCTAATAGACCCACAAAATGAGCAACATGTCACCCACGCATTCTTCAACATCATCGCCGGATGCGTCCGCTCCAAAATCACAACGCTGAGGAAGAGGGCTATCGAAGAAGCCTGAGGGCCGATTTACCATCACAGCAGTCGATGGATCTGGGACCACTCTCCTTCCTCCCAAAGCAATAAGCGCATTCCAAAGAATGGTCAGAATAGTTGCACGAGAATGAATTGAGGTCACATTCAATTCGTGGAAGAGCGTGCCTGACACATGGGAACGAGAGCTGCTGACCGAAATTTTGGCATCGTTCGAGATCCCAGAAGAACACCAAGACGCCGTGCAACGACAAACCTTGCTAGCGACGTGCAAAGCATGGAAGAACTTCAAGAGCACGCTTGTCAAGAAATACGTGGAGACGGACGAAACACCCTTTCATAAATACCCATTCCTGAAACCACAATGGGAACAGTTCAAGGCGATGAAGACGACTGAAGATTTTAAAAGTACAAGTGCGTCACACAAGGCCCTCCAGGCAAAAAAACACACACCCACACAGACTTAGCACAGCTGGGTGTGCGGGTAAAGTCGACCTACAGTCAAGGCAGTGGCCAGGGCAAATCAAAGACGAAGGATGATGATGTATCTCGTACCTGCCATTGGCTCGCAAATTCATGTTAGGCGAGCCGATGGTATTCCCGGAAGAGCACCTCATAACCCTAGGACTTGGTTGCCAAACATTACACGCTTGGTATATGGAACAGTCCAATAAGCCAGAGGCAGAACGGCGCTCGGGTATCACTGTCAAATTCAGGCAGGATCATTTCCAGCACGAAGTTCAGGAATGTGTCATCGCAGTGACCTTTGACGATATATTTGGTCTTTTCACGCTCAACGCTCTCGACGCCTCACTCGTTCGATGCTGGACGCTGTAAGTCTATACAATCACAGTCTCTGTTCATGTAATTTGTTGCTATCACCGATATATGTCACAATTTGTTGCTTTTCTGTGTAAATATATAGATTCATGCTGACCGAAGCTAGATCATCGAAATCACCAATTGGTTTCCTGGACCCACGCTTGGTCGCCATTGATACCATCAACGAGGATGCATCCTTCGTCGAGAGCTATATTACATCAACACTGCTGGCTCACCTCGATAAGGAATTTGTTCTTATGCCATACAATGAGCACTTCCATTGGATTTTAATTGTAGTTATACCAAAATGGAACAAGGCTATATACCTTGATTCTCTAAGTAAGAACAAATCCAAGTACACAGCTATCGCCCAAATACTCGATAGGTAAGTACATTGTACATTGTACTCTTTCTTTCCTTCCGAATGACTAATCTAACTTTTTCGAATAACGAAGGTCGTTCGCCACATACGTTGAACAAACATGTGGCTCGACAACATTCTATTTTTTTGCAGTGCCACCAGCAGCAGCCAGGCAACACGTGTGGATTCTACGTGTGCCAACATATGAGACTACTCCTCGCTTCCTCGAAGATCACCAATTCTAAGGTTTGTCAATCTTCCCACATTTATTTCATACTTGTCAGCTTATATATGTACGCGCATTGATATTCCTATCGACAGGCTGCGCCCATCTCTACATCTGCATTGAAACAGCCGGACTTTGCACAAATTCAAGGAGAGTTCGCTTGGTTTTTGTGGACTAAAGTCATAAGATCAGATGGAGAGTTCCACTGCGCATAATGATTTTCTAATTCTCTTATCACTCCGGAATCGAGGTCTCGCGAAAGGAACGGATCCATAATCAACGAACTTGTCGGTTGCACAAGCAATGCTTGAATGGCAATCATGCACCATCCAAGTATAGCTTGTGCAATCTGACAAGTTCGTTGATTATGGATCAGTTCCTTTAACGAGATCTCGATTCTGGAGTGATGGAGCAATAAAAAATGCAATGTTACCATCTAAGTGTAAATGCAGTGTAGATCTTTTGTAATTGTGTATTTGTTAATGGATATTTTATTTCATTTCAATTAATTGATTTACGAAATGAATGCTTTATGTTTGTGAAATGAAGTGCGATGTGAATTCTATGTTTTATGTTTGTGAAATGAATTGAGATGTGAATTGGATATTTTATGTTTCTGAAATGAATTGAGATGTGAATTGTCTGTATACATGTACATCTTTATCTGTTTGTTTCAGAGGGCATGGCTAGCATTTCCTGAGGCTAGCCAATAAACAGAAATAGATTTAGGGGTAGAAAAGAACATCACAGACAGTTTTTAGTTATAAACCATCTGTGATAGGTGATAATCACAGACGGTTTGTAAGTAAAAACCGTCTATGATATATAAATATCATAGACGGTTTTTAAATAAAAACCATCCGTGATAATCAGCTATCACAGACGGTTTTTAGTTAAAAACGTCTGTGATATTGATATATCTCAGACGGTTCGACAACTGTCTGTGATAACATTCGATTATCACTGACCCATAAATTCAGACGGTTCACAGAACCGTCTGTGATGACATTTTTAAACCGTCTGTGATGACCTTTTCTGTAGTAGTGTATCTTGAAAATAACATGATATACAAATAAAGAGAGATGCATGACTGTATATATAGCCAGAGAGTACAACCATAAGATAAGGAAACAAAAACTACCAGAAAGAAATCTGGTCGGGCACTAACAAAATACCCTAATTAAAACCACCTCGAACCACAGACTCCTGGTCCCAGGGAACCGGAGGTAGCGCAATTGTTTCAGCCGACTCCTATGCGAGCAAATGTGGTTGTCATATCTGGTATGGCGGGACCCACAAGGATGTATGCTTGCATGGCTTTGAATGTTCCACCCACATCCCATCTGGTTATATGGAGGAACATGGTGGTCGTGAGCGAGCCAGAATTGGATATAGGGAGGCAACATGGATAACAAGTAGAGTAGAACCAATGAACCAATAAAAACTAAAAAAAGAACAAAATTGAAAAGAAGTTGCAATCTATGAGCACCAACCATCTGTTATTCAGTTAATTAGTAAAGGACAACAAACTATCCCTGCTAATGATACCAGGAGTCCAAGATTCAGTCATCAACCATCACACTTTCATGAAATGCTTTAGACTGTTCTAACATGGACCGAACACCCTAAAATTACAGCCTTAATGGAATCTTTGAGCCTAAAATTTTACATTTTATGCACGAGAAACACAGGAGCAATATAACAGACCCAACAGGCATGGACTACAAAATAACAAGGTATCACATCTAACTAGAACAGCGCCTACATCACAGAACTGATATAACAACACTCTAAGATATCTTATTGCCTTGAGTTGATGGTGCTCTACGTCTTGCTCCTGGAGAAAAGGTCTTGGTAGGGGTACTTCCAACGTTGAATGGAATTGGCCTGATTGCTTAATGCTTTCGCGGACACTTGTGAGCAAAATGACCTGGCTCCATTTTGGATGTTCTACATATGGATGGAAAGCTGAGAAGGTGACCTTTCCAATGGCTCTGGTCCCATATCAAAATTCCTTCTGAGTCAATGGGAATTGTCGAAACAAGTGGGCATTCAGAATCTGTAAGGGTGCTGCGCCACCGTCTTTTGGGCCATTCGGCTTTGTATCGTGTTGGAGCCCATTAGGGCGCGTCCAGGGGTTTTGCACGCCCCTCACTCCTCTATATCCAGCCGCCACCCCCACCATTAGGGTTTGGGTTTTGCTTAGATTATTCTGTCTTTGAACAGTTTCGCCGTTCATCGATTTGTGAGACCCCAACTTTCGAGTGCTAAATCAATACATCTGTAATTCAGTTGTGTTCTTCCTTGTTCTTGCTTGTGTCCTTCAATTTGCAGGCGAGGATTAGCCGTCTTGGCAAGGTCAACCGGGCTGCGCACGGTTGATAACCTGAGAAGACGTGGTGCTGCGATTGCGGGGTTCGGAACGTGTTGTTCGGAAGCCGGATCGATTTGTGTCACGCCTCCACCAAATCGAACTTACCCAGAACCTGTTGGAATATTGGGACCCCGTTCCTATCACCACCCTGTTACAGCACCTTCTAGTTGGTGAGCGGCATAAAGAACTTTCTCCCGATCTATGCACTAGACAAGATTCAGCTTCTTCTCCATAGAACAAATTCAGTCGTTTGCTTACAAGGGCTCGGATGAACTGGAATAAGTAGGTGATATAGTCCTCATAAATTCTATAAATCTCGATGATGGACGAGTTGGCTAAGGTGCAACAACTTCTTGATTTTGCTGGTTCATCATGTTGTTCATGTTTTCCATCATTGTGTTCATTAACTAAGTTTTTGCTGCCAAAAACTGACTTAAGGCTAGATCCAATTCTATTGAAGCTGACTGCTGACCCTGAGCTAAAGGATTTGCGGCACTACTGCTAGGTTTTGAAGGCATCTAATTACAACCAGCTATACTATGTGTATCAACCATTTGATAGGATGACTCCAAGGTTACCAAGGAAAGAGGGAATAGCATAGGTAAGAGGTAAATTCATCAAAGGGGATACTCTAATGGCAATCCTAAATTAAAACATTCACTTAGCCAAAAAAGCTAACAAAAGAAGCATTAACCTCCACCAACACGGAAAGCTTTGACATGACTACAACATAATGCCAAAAGCAAAATTGCACCTCACATCACACACAATTGCAAAGAAAAAGCAAGACAATCTACATGGTGCTAAAAATTATAATAGGGACCTAATCTAATGGCTCCCACTCTTCGTGATAATCTTGGCTTGAATCTCATGCATTAATCCATCGCTTTCTCTTCTTTCATGAAATACATTGGTTGCTTCTTTGATCCAAAACTTCGCATCAAGATTTGAAGAATTTAAGGCCAACCTCCACTATGGTTATGGGAAAAATTGAGACATCTATGGACATTATGGGCAAAAGAAGTTAATTTAAGATTTGACAATAATATCCCAGATAAGATAAGGAATAAGACCTAAGAATGAGAAAAGAATAGAGAATTTCTAGATAGCCATTTGGTTGGTTTGATTTAGAACATAGATTTTTAAATTTTGCTAATTCAACCATTCTAACTAGGGCTTCATCTTACAATCGATATAGCCCTAATACCACCCCTGTTGAGACCCAAATTTGCAAATCCAGACTCTCCTGTGTATTCTACACTAATCTAGGATCATGCTAGTGTACACAGTAAAACATAGATGAAATACTGACCATGATCATGATTAACTAAGAAAAGACTCAAATATTATTAATTATCAAACTTGCGACCTTATGGCCAAGTTACAGATTATTAGCCGGAAGGGCTAGAGAACCTAGCAGTAGAAAAAAATGATAAACATAGTAGCCATTTGACATGCCCACAGGCAGTCCACAAGGGAGTGAAGTCCTAATCCATGAAGACGTCGAAGTAACCTCCTTCAAATACCTCAAGTTGATATGGCTCTTCTTCAGCAACTGAGCAAATATAGATATAGCCATGAGTACATAGAGTACTCAGCAAGTCATTTATAACAAGATGCAATATAATAATGAAGTTTACCAAATGATGGCTAAGTGGTTATTTTGCAAAAAGCAACAATTTAAAATAAATAGATTGAAAATGAACTTTGAAAACAAGTAATAAGTAATTAAGTCAAAGGAATTGAGTAAACCACTAGTCAACTGCTATCCACCCAATGAACCACCCGTGAACTAACCATTCACATAATAAACCACCAGTGAACTAACCATTCACTTCCCAACTTATTCCAATGAAGTTTTTATGAAATCTCTACCCTTCATGTGAAATCAGTCAGCATTGTCCATAACCGGGGACATGGCTATTCGAATAGTCTTACACTCTACAGAGGTTGCACAACTTTACCCACAAGATATGATAATCTCACATTGCCACGTGATTAACACACTTCTGTTGGTTTGCAGCGGAGAAATCATGATGAGGCCTTTACAATATTCAATCTCAATCCAGTTATGCCCACTAAGGTTTTACACCCGAGTAGGCTAACCACCTAATCGGAGAGCCCCTCTTGCGGCCCATGGAAATGTCTAACCAACATCCACTGACATCTCAATGGAGAAACTGAAATTGAAATATCACAAATTAATTAGCTAGATCCATCCCATACTAGACATATGGTTGCACGATAAGGCTCAGATCAATGGTGCATAAAGTTAAGTCCTTAGACATTACCTAGGCAAAACTTCTACATCCCAACAAAGTACTAACCACACTTCTCACTTTACTACACAATCATTCGTCCAAGCGAAAATCAATTTGTATAACCACCACCAATGACACTACCCATGCCATGGCACTCAAATTTTATCACAGCGGCTACAACCACAATTCAGTATCTCATTAAGTCAAAATTAATTATTTATTCAACATGTGATGATAAGCCCAATGTACTACTAGCATGGCCAAGCATACTAAACATACAACCCAAGTGGATACTAGTATTGCATCACGAGATAATTACGCATCCTATGGTGACAATAGACTCATGGCATTCAACTTATCAAGGTGGAAGTAATCAAATTGGACAATAGCTACCAAGTACAAAGGTTTGTATTAAATTAGCAATACATGATAATTTAAAATAAAATAATAAATAATAGATTAAAAATATTATGTTCAACATGATCAAAGGTCATAACTTACCTTGTCCTTGCTTAGTTATCAACTCTTGATCTTCAGTTCCTGCTTCTGCTCCTTCGAATATGTTATCTATCATGCGAACGAAATACAAATAAATTCACATAAAATTCAAAAATTACAAAACCTAAAATAAAAGATAGAGCTCAATTTTAGATGAATTTATAAAGAAGAATCAGGTCAATCAGAGTTCGAATGGAGGAGAACGAGCGATTGGAAGATTGGTTGGGAAGAAAATTCTAGAAAATTATCAAACAAGAGATTATTCCCTAACATCTTCTTTTTAGGTTGATTTTTGGTTTATATGTGTGTATGACGTGTGGGACTCGCTTGTAACTGACTCAAGGCAAAAGAATGCATGAAATAACAGAGAGCAACAATGCATTCATGGAGAGGGATTGTGCTAGAAAGGGAGAAGCCAAGGAGGCTAGCCAATGGGCAAAATAAAACACGCGGTCCCAAGGAAGAGATGGCCGGAGGTGGTGTCGGTTGGTGCGACCCACAGCGATGGCAATGGCAACAAAGACGTGGGTTGGAGAGAGAAATAGTACCTAGGCATGGAACACGAAGAAGTAGGGTAAGCACGGGCCAGAACGCGACATGGTGAAGCTAGGAAAATTGTTTGTTAAGCCGGGGACTCACCAAAGATGACACAATCTACGATTGAATAGCAACAGTAGAGAAAAAAGAAAAACTTTATATCTCGGTGCTTGATGAAGGAAATCCCAATCTACATACAGGGTAGCTACATGGGATGGTAGAACACATTTTGACACAAAAGGATTGAAGAAATTATCACCAGATAGATGGAAACGTGAGGCGCCCTAGGAGGCCATGGTTAGGTATTGGAAGTGAAAATTTGTGGCAAGTTTCTGGGGAAAAGAAAGGAAGTACCGCATATGACAACACAAATCTTACAAAAGTGATGGCATGGGCTAAAGCTTACCAGAGACGACGAATTAGCAACAGGAAGCAATTTCGGCCTAGATTGGGAAAAACTTGATCCCGGGAGATTGGCTATACCAAAACCAAATTAACTTGGCATGAAGGTAGATGATACATGGAAACGCAATGTGACATGAAAGAATCATGAAAAATCTCACCAGATAGCTCAGAACGTGATGAGCAATCTCGGGAACGAAGGGCTCATGTGCCAGTGGCGTTCTAGGCTTTGAGAAAATTTGGCACAGCTTAGGGAGGGTTAAGAGGGGTCAAAAGGTCATATTTAAGGGCTTAGAAGAGATAGAAACTAACTCAAATTCACGATATTCAGATTGGAGTCCATTCAAAAAATATGAGATAAAAATGCAAATAGATAAACGAAACGCAAGAGGCTAGATGGAATGGATTCCTTGCATGATTTGGCACAACTTTCCTTTCAGAACGACAACGAGATAAGGCTCGGATTGGAAGTTGCCATGGAGAGGAGAGAGAGAGAGAGGAGTTCAGTTCATTCTCTAGAAAGATCAATATGATTTCTTGAGTATGGAACTTGAGGAATAAGAGGAGAAGGTGCGAGAAGATAAGAAGGAAGAAGGGCCAACCTGGTGGTAGTTTGGTTGATGACTTGGGGTTAAAAGAGGCTGGCTTAGGAGCAATCTAGGATGGGTGACTCCCTTGAGAATTCCATTTTTTTAATAAATTTAATTGAGCTCGGGTAACTCCCATGGGAATTCCATTTTTTTAATAAATTTAATTGAGCTCTAACAAATAGAAAATAAACTCCAAAAATATAAAAAAATCCTGTGACATGAGGAACCCAAATAAAACAGGTTTTCATTTAATTGAAATTTTTTAGTCATATTAAATCTTTTTAATTTTAGAAAAATTCATATTAAGTTGTAATTAATTCAAGAAAAATCCGAATGGTTCTTTTTATTTTAAAAGCTTCAAAAAGTCACTAAAAATCAGGATGTTACAAATTAAGTTTTGCATTTATGTAATACCGATAAATATCATAACTCATTACTTATGTATAGATACATGATGCCAAAAGCCTAACGATCGTGAGAACTAGTGAGTTTCCTTGACCGACACTTGGTCTCTAAGCAATGCATCACCAAAGATGCATCTTACATCAAAACTTATATAAAGATGGGATTGCTTGCTCGGAGCAACAAGGACTACATATGATACCGTACAACTAGGGGTAAGTGCTTCACTAGTTGCTACATAAATTTCATTTGTACTTCACACGCAACATGAACATACGTGAAATGACTATGTAAACATGAATGAGTGGTAGCACTAGATTCTTATTGTGATTGTACCAAAGTGGAGCAAGATAATATATCTTGATTCCCTACTCGGGAAAACTATGACTTCACCCATGTGAAACAAATAATTGACACATAAACTTGTTTCATCTAAATATAACTATATTGTAGTCTTCCCTTCATATGAAATGGTTGAGGCTAACTTTTTGTATTCATTTAGGTTGTTCAGCACTTACATTGCCAACAAAGGGAAACACAAGGAATGTAGCGCTACACTACAATAGATGACATGATTTTCAGTACTGGAATGGAATGAGATAAGAATCTCTGGAGATCTTTCCTCTCCACTTACACGTAATAGGCTTTCCCTCTGTATAAGACTTCTTTCAAATGGCATAACTAGGACTAAGACATGGCCCAAACTCCTACGGGAGGTAGCAGTGGGGAATTTTCTGCAATGGGTGAAAGCCTGATAGAGCAATGACTTTATTAAGAACCGCCTATGAAGTATCACAAATGGTTCTTATTAAAAACAATCGCTGATAATGATGTATCACAGATGGTTCTAGCAATCACTAATAACATATCAGTCACACTTATAAAACCATCTATGATAATTACAACACTAATGGTTTCCAAAAACCGTCTGTGATAAGGTGTCCAGCATAGCCTATTTTATAGTAGTGGAGCCTGGCATCCAAAGAAACGGAATGCAACACCCCACCCATCCTTTGGGCCTAGAGTGCTACCATCATTGCATAATAATACCATTTTTGAACAACTGCTAATCATTTTAAGCAAACTCTACTTTATTCATGAAGCAACTTACACCATACCATTTTTAAGCAATTATTCTAGCATTCTAGTGGAGTTAAACATACTAACAAAAGCAAATATGCGAAGTGCTACAAGTACGTGAAGTTATTCATGTGCTATTCCCGCCCATACATGACGCCCTCAACGATCAACTAAAAAAGAAACAAAGTAAGGGTGAGTCCAGAGACTCAGCAAGCACATGATAAAACAGTGGCGTTAACACACCAATTTAATAAATCCCATTTCTGTGAATTGTACATCACTATCTCTGTAACTATTTTACTGTTGTCACTTTTATGCAATGCAATGCATCTGTAACTGTATCACTATTTTGTTCTGTTTTCATGCAATGCGATGCTATGCGTCTATAACTGTAGCTTATACCGGTATAGCAGAGTGTTTACCCATCGATGAACCACTCAATCCCCATCCTCTTTTATACGGCGATCCAAACTCCACTCCCGTGGAGTACCTACTGAAGTAGGTCCTGTTGTATGTGTATGAGTGCAATGCGTGATGCAACATGCTTTCAATGTTGGCATTTAATCATAAGTAGCACTCATCAAACTATGATTAGCACGTAATCATAAGTACTGTAGAACATGGCATGGAAGATACAAAATACCAATCATTCACCACAATCTACTGTTCTACCATGTACTTGCCTAGTTAACCTCGGGGACAATGCATGGATGCTCTGGCCTGGGACCTTCACCTGTACAAACGTCAACCCGACTCAACACATCATCTCGAAACCAGTGCTTAAGTGAGCATCGACGACCCTAAACACATAATCCGACTCTGGCATAAAACACCCAGGGTTAAGGACCCATCGCGCATGTACCAAACCCCCATTTTTCTTTTCTTTTTCTCCTCTTTTCTTTTCTCTCGCTTTTTTCCTTCCTTTTCTTCTCTCTTCTTTTTTCTCTCTTTCTCTTTTCTTTCTCTCTTCCCTTCATCTGATTCGGCCGAACTCACTCTGCTCGGGTCTAGGGGTCAGGGTGTTCCCCATGCTGCGCCTCCTCTTCCTCTCTCCCTCGGCTCTCTCTCTCTGTCAGATCCAGCCGAGTGGCCTCACCCTCTCCCTCCAGTGCGCACGGACGGCGCAAGCTGGTTTCGAACTCGGCACCGATTACTTCCCCAGTGGCTCCCCCTTGGGCCCGGCTGTTGGCCCTAGCGGCCTCCCCAACACTACATCTGTGCACACGCGGCAAGGTGTTTGGCGCCACATCCCCAGGCGCCATGGGCGCACCGGGCTTCGGGTCATGGTCGGCTGCCCCACACAGAAGGCAAGGGTGTTGACGCTATGCCTCCTCTGCGCCACTCCTCCACCTCCTTCAGCTCACCGGCCACAACTTGCAGCCGGCCGGGAGCCCAGCGCCTTCTCCAACTCCGGCCACTCTTCCCCTCCCTCGCTACCATGGTCTGCCTCAGCTTACCACTTCCTTCTACTACTCAAGACAGTCTTCTCTATTCCCCTACCTTATGCATTTTATTTTAGTTGCTATTTTGCCTTGCTCTAATCGTGCTTACACCCGATCTTGGGAATGCTTATGGGTGTCGCCACGAAGGAACTTGGTAAGGAGACATGTGCTACAGAGCATGTTCTCCTTTCCAAGGTCGCACGGTGGTGCCCACGGGCTCGCCACCAATGGTGTGTCGCGGCTAAGCCAATTGTGGGGGTTGAGGTGACGGCGAGGGTCGGGGTTCCCGGTGGTCGTGGATGTCCTAAGTCTTCGTGACTGTCATCCTTGCTCTGCCGTCCTCCCCCTACTTCTTGAGCTCCTTGCCTTCGGTCACTCTCTTCTTCACTGTCTCTTCAAGGTAGTCATGGATGAGCTCTCGGTTTGGGGAAAGAAAAGAGAAGGGATGAGAAATGGGAAAGCTTGTGAGGTTTGGTTTGCTTTCTCTGAATGAGTTCTTAGCTGAGGGAGGAAAAATGAAATAAGGCTTTGTGTGGCTGGCCTGTGTTGCATTTGGCTTAAGAGGGGCATGGTCGGCCAGCCTTTCCTCTGGTTTTATGCAATGACCAGATTGCCCTTCACACATCATCTTACTCCCTCTCAAGTCTGATGGCTTTAAGGACCTTTTGGTCCACAGGTGGGCTTACACCGTTTAAGGCTTTCCTACTGCAGCAAGTAAGTCAGTAAAAGTGAGCGTTGGCTGAATTTTCTACCGAATGATGAAGCCCACAATAGCGAGAGGCGCCAACCGGCCCTGGACTATTTGGGAACGTCTGTGAGCACTACTTTTATTCGGCATTCTAAAGCCAATGGGTATGACGGCAAAACTCTACTACATTTTCTTTTATTCTCCCTTGGGTTGTCTTTCTTTCTCGCTTTTCTTCTCTTTTGCACTTTAGTGGTATTACATTCTACCCCCCTTAACAGAATTTGACCCCAAATTTGGGCGCTCCACAATCCACATGTAAGAACAAAAAAAGAACTGCACATAACATAACATTAACTCAAACCCGTAGAGAATAACTCTGGGTACTTCTTGCGCATGCGAGACTCCAACTCCCATGTCACTTCTCGCTCAGACTGATGTGTCCAAAGCACTTTAACATACTTTATCGTTTTATAACTCAACACCTTCTCTAATTCCTCCAGAATCCAAACTAGACAGGACTCGAAGGTGAGTTCTTGCTTTATGGACACTGGTTCTAACACAATCTCTTGCTTTGGATCTCGCAAGTACTTTCTTAACATAGAAACATGGAACACATTATGCACTCCTCGCATGGACTCAAGGAGATCAAACTGATATGCCAACTTTCCAATCTGTGCTAGAATTGGAAATGGCCCAATGTACCTGGGGCTAAGCTTCCCTTTGATACCGAATTGTAATATGCCTTTAGTGGGAGATACTCTCAGGAGCACATGATTCCCTACATCGAACTCTTGTTCTCACCTCCTAACATTTGCGTAGCTCTTCTGCCTACTTTGGGTAGCTAGCAGATTCTGCCTAATTTTTGCCACTCGTTCCACTGTTTGCTGGACCCAGTCTGGTCCCAGTACAACCTTCTCACCCCACGGCATCCCAACAAAGTGGCGATCTACACTTCCGCCCATACAAAATCTTGAATGGTGCTGCCCGAATACTAGAGTGGTAGCTGTTGTTATAGGCAAAATCTGTGAGTGCCAAATGATCCTAAAAGCTACCCTTCCAAGACAGAACATAGGACCTCAACATGTTCTCCAGTGTCTGAATGGTGCGTTCGGACTGTCCATCCATCTACGGGTGGAAAGCAGTACTAAACTAGAGTTTCATGCCTAGAGCACCGTACAAGCTCTCCCAAAACTTGGAGACAAATTTGGTGTCTCTATCTCAAACTATGGTCTTGGGCTCACCATGCAACCTTACTATTTCTCGCACAAAGATGGGTAACTACTCACTCGTCGAGTTCGTTGTGCGAATGGGGATGAAGTGCACGGACTTACTGAATCAGTCCACCATTACCCAATTCACATCCTTACCTCATTGGGTATGAGGTAAGCTAACTATGCAATCCATGGTGATATCATCCCATGGCCACTAAGGAACCTCCAAGGGCTACAATAGCCTAGCGGGGCACTTATGCTCAGCCTTCACTTGCTGGCAAACCCCACAAGATGACGCATACTTGGCGATATCCACTTTCATCCTCTTCCACCAGAAGCTCTTTTTGAGAACACGATACATCTTGGTCACACCAGGATGCACCATGTACGGGGTATGATGAGCTTCTCTCAAAATAGCATCCTTGATTTGAGCCTTTTGTGGCACGCAAAGGTGGCCTTTAAACTGCAATGAGCCTAATTCATCAAGGCTGAAATCCCTCATTTTTTTTCTTCATCAAGCTGCTTCCTTACTTGCTGAAGCAACCGATCATGCTTTTACGCCTCCTTCACTCACTCTGGAATTACCGATTCCAGCAACAGTTGTGTTTCATCCTGCGCTGTACCAGCGTAACAATAGGAAATTTCCATCTGTTCAAAGTTAGTAACGAGACAACCTAGAGTGGAGGGTGTCATCTTGCGACTAAGGGCATCAGCAACCACATTTTCCTTGCCCGAATGGCACTAAAGAGTGAGATCATAGTATTTGATAAGCTCCAACCACCGTCTTTGTCTCAAATTCATCTCCTTCTAGGTGAAAATGTATTTGAGGCTTTGGGGTCAATGAAAATACACAAGACTCCATACAAGTAATGCCTCTAAATCTTTAGAGCGAAATCCACTGCCGTAAGCTCTAAATCGTGAGTAGGATAATTCTGGTTATGTTTCTTCAACTGTCACAAGGCATACACGATCACTTTGTTATCTTGCATGAGCACACAATCCAGACCCACTCGAGATGCATCTGAGTAGACCGTGAAATGCTTCCCTGGCTCAGGAAGTGTGAGAACAAGAGCGGTTACCAACTTCTCTTTCAGAGTATTAAAACTGCGCTCACATTCATCGGTCCACTGGAGCTTCACACCCTTCTGCGTGAGTTGAAACATTGGCTTGGCAACAAAATCCTCACCATCTATTGCAACCACAAGCCAGGGCAAACTATGGAGCTAGCAATGATACCACTTGGGGTACTAACCATAACCAACTGGAACTCTGCTGAACACTAAAGAATAAGCAGTACTGGGGTCGAAAAGAACAAGAGCATCACATAGGTCTACTAATAGGATACTTATCACCACATCAGGTTGACCCATAGACTCAGCAGCAGGCAGTGAGTAGACTCCGGATATTGTCAAGGCGGCGAGAGCCTCGATGCTCTATAGTGGCAGCATTGGGAATGGAGGTGGTGTAGATTGCTGGAATGGAGGAGCCTGTGCAGGATGCGCGTAATACCCAGCAGGTGGTGCCCAAGGGAGAGGAGGTTGCGACACAGGGGTAGCCACCAACACCTGGACTGACCCCCGAGAAAACATTCAATGACGTAGATAGAGGCTTCCACTTGATGATGCTGGAGGGATTCTGACAATAGACCTTCTCCATGTGGCCCAACCAGCCACGGTGTCGACATTCTCCTATCTGGGAACATTCGACAGCACGGTGCCCACCACCACACTTGAAGCAAATCATGACCTGCCCTGAGACAGGACGCAAGGCTGGTGGTGTAGGAGAAGACTTCGACGACTTGGACTTGGATGTTTGTGGGGGGACGCTGGCCCCACTTGGACTTCTGAGTGGGTCGCTGAGATGGCCCACCCCCTTCAGAGAAACTCGTCTTCTAGTCACCACTAGAAGCGTTCGGACCATCAAAGGGTTGTAGCCATTTAGTGAGATGTATTTCTATCTCCATCCCTCTGGCTTGCTCTACCATGGACCTAAAGTCACGTGGCGTAGTAGCTCCCATGACATGCCGAAACTCAGAGTTGAGCCCTCGACAGATCCTTTTGGCCTTCTCAAGGTCATTGCTCGCGACCGATGGCACGAAGCGGATCAGGTTGTTAAACCCCACCTCATACTCAGCTACGGTCATCTTTCCCTATACGAAGGTCGACAGGATGACCTCCATACTCTCCACGAAAGAATCTGGGTAATACTTCACCTTGAACTACTCGGTGAAGATTTCCTAGGTAGCGGGACAATGGGCAGGGGTCCTGACTGAAAGAACCCCTTCCCACTTCAACTGAGAGCTCATCTCTAGGGCTTTGAATTGCCTTTTCATGTAGTGCAATCAATTCACAGCTTGGACTGGTGTACCCGCACCATCAAAGCTATCTAGTCGCAAGGCCAACCACTTGCGAAGGCCCATTCTTGCCTCTGGTATGACCAGAATGGCCACAGGGGCAGCAACGAGTACGGCAGTAGCAGCGGCTATTGGCGCTTGTCGGTGAAGTACATGAACCTCCTCTACAAACTCCTACAGCAAGGCTGAAGACTTTACTAGATCTCTAGCTACGGACTGCTCAGCAGAAGCAACCTCTACGTCAGGTGCCTCCTGCTGAACCTCAAGCGGTAGCTCCACTTGGGCACGGCCACAGCCACGGCCACGACCTCCACAGCCTTGGCTACGACCACGTCCTCTACCTCTCAACATATCTGTTTATGATAGACAGCCATTCACACAACTAACCCACAAACATCCATCTCAACAGTACAAATCAACATCAAAGCTAGCGAAAGCGTAAATACAATGTAAGACCCAAACCCATCCTATTGTGCACCAAAGTGTGTCAAATTTTAATTTTATCATTAGGCCTAAGTCAAATTTTAGTTGAATAATTAAGCTAAGTGTCAAATTTCTTTATCACGGGCCTGACGCCTACTCTGATACCAACTGTGACACCCTGCCCATCCTCTGGGCCTAGAGTGCTACCATCATTGCATAATAATACTATTTTTGAACAACTGCTAATCATTTTAAGCAAACTCTACTTTATTCATAAAGAAACTTACACCATACCATTTTTAAGCAACTATTCTAGCATACTAGTAGAGTTAAACATACTAACAAAAGCTAATATGCGAAGTTCTACAAGTACGTGAAGTTATTCATGTGCTACTCTCGCCCATGCATGACACCCTCAACGATCACCTAAAAAAGGAAACAAAGCAAGGGTGAGTCCAGAGACTCAGCAAGCACACGATAAAACAGTGGCGTTAACACACCAATTTAATAATTCCTAGTTCTGTGAATTGTATATCACTATCTTTGTAACTATTTTACTGTTGTCACTTTTATGCAAAGCAATACATCTGTAACTGTATCACTATTCTATTCTGCTTTCATGCAATGCGATGTGATGCATCTTTAACTGTATCTTATACCGGTATAGCGGAGTGTTTACCTGTCGATGAACCACTCGATCCCCGTCCTCTTTTATACAAGGATCCAAACTACACTCCCGTGGAGAACCTACCGAAGTAGGTCCTGTTATCTATGTATGAGTGCAATGCGTGATGTAACATGCTTTCAATGTTTGCATTTAATCATAAGCAGCACTCATCAAAATATGATTAGCACGTAATCATAAGTACTATAGAACATGGGATGGATGACTGTAACAGCCCTGGTTTTTGTCAAAAATAAATAAAGAAATAAATAATATTAAAAATAAAATTAAATTAAAATAAGTATTTATGTTGCCTAAGTTTTATTTTTGCTTTGCCCTGATTTTCTGTTTTTTGAAAAAAGCTGGATTTAAAAAGTATTTTAAGTAAAACCTAAAAATATTATTAATAAAATGATATTTTGATTTTCTATAAAAATACTAATTCAAAATAATCACTTGGATTTATTTGGCTCTTATTTGGTTTTTTGAGTTTTCTGGAGTTTTAAAATCTATTTTGAAAACATAATACCAATATTAGTTGGAAATATTTTATTTAAGTCCAAAATGTCTCCAGGAGCTTCTGTGAATTTTCCTGGAATTTTTGGAAATAATTTCATATTTTTCTGAGGTATATTTAATTTTTTAGGCTTTTCTGAAAATCGTAAACCAGAAAATAAAATTAAATTCCCCTCCCTCCGCTCCGACCGCCACGTGGACGGCCAGATTGCGCCTACGTCGCCCGGTCAATCCCGCCTTCCCCTCTTCCCTACCCGCCACGCGTGCGGCCCGGATTCACCGCCCCGCCTCTCCGGCCCATCTGTGCCATCCGCCCTCGCATCCCCTTCGGCCGTCCGATCCCCGCCCCCGCGATCCAGCCGCTACCCGCTCCCCTCTCCCTCTCTCCCGCTGACAGCCCGGGCCCGCTGTCAGGCCCATCTTCTTCATCGGGCCGTCCCCTTCCTCGCGCCGCCCCCGTGCCGCAACTGCCGCCCCGCCCTACCCAGCTTCCCCCCCGCACGCCGCCCTCCCTCGTGCGCCGCAAGTCGTGCGCCTAACCGCCCCCGCATTCCGCGCGCCCACGCCCCCACTTCCCCCACCTCCCGGCACGGTCTTTGCCCGTAACCGCCGCTCCTCCGGCGAGCGATTCCCGCCGGACCTCCCTTCCCCGACCCCTATAAAAGCCACCCCGGCTCCGCCTCCCCTCACTCCACCCTCCCCTCCGCTCCATTTCCTCCTCCCGAGCGCCTCCGCCCCGCATTGCGCTTGCGCCGCCGTCGACGCCGAAGCTCCTCCGGCGAGGAATTGCGGTCGGCTCCACCCCGGGCTTCCTCGCACCTTCGCCGACGTCCCCCGCCCCTCCGCCCGGCTCGAGCGCCGCCCGAAGACCGACTTCGTCGGTGACCCGAACCGCGCCGCCGGCTGCCTCCGGTCGCCCACGGTAAGCCCACCCCTCCCCCGAGCTCCCCATCCCCTCCTCTCCTTGTTCCCCGCCTCGTCGCCGGCAGCCGCACTACCATTCGCCGGCAAGCACGCCGCCCCCGTGCGCCTCCGGCCGGCGTTGCCCCCGTGCTTGCGTGGCCGCTGATGTGGCACCGTGTCAGCGCCACGTCATTGCCATCCGGCCTCCCCTCTGCCCATGTCAGCGCCACCTCACACCCCCACCACCTCAACCCCGCCAGAGTCCATGGACCCAATCCGTAGACTCGGGGCCCACTGTCAGTCGGACGATCCCCATGGCTGGCGTGAGCGTGACGCCATAAACCCTTTTTCCTGTTGAAAAATAAATCAGACGAAATTAAATCCTCTGCTAACGTCATAAATCACATTTTCCTTTAGAAAAATAATTCCAAAAATTCATTTTATTCTTTTTCCCTGATTTCAAACTTTCAGAAGCTCGTTCTCCTTCATCCTAACTCCTATTGAGCCCATTCAAATTTCTAAATTCATCAAAAATTCCCCTCTATCCATTTCTAGCCTGAATTCAAATATTAGAAGTTAATTTAAATTTATTTTGAATTTATTTGAATTTGGTGGGTTATTTTCGCGTGTAGACTTCGATGATTTAGGAAAATTCTTCGACGAAGATTCACACCAAGTTGAAGAGCAAGGCAAGTCACACTCCTTGATCATGTTGATCCCAGTTTTAAAAATAAAATTATGTTGTTTTAAAGTATTCTGCATGCATATTTTTATTAAACGTATTTCAATTCAGTTTTAAATATAGTTAATGCCTACTTGTTAATTCCTCCATTGATATTGAATTCCTTATACCTTGTCACCCTAGATCAAACTCTAGTTAGTACACTAGTATTGGCTAGAGAACATTATATATCAAATGCTTAGACCTGCTTAGTTATAATATTTATTTTGGGGATACCTTTTCACATAAAATGATAAGCTTTTCAAAAATACTCTTGACTTTGGTGAGTCAAGGAGGTTTATGAAATATTTTAAAAACAAAATATAAAAACTGGTTTAGACTTAGGCAATTGGTTAGATGGTGGGTGCAGGCATGCCCTGTTGGTCGGAGCTGCAGTGGTTGACTGTCGTGCACAGGGGTATGTGGTTGGGCCTAAGTCAAGTAAGGACCGGTCTGTGAGCTACTGTTGCAAAGCCCTAGTGTACTACCACATGGCTGGTATGGGACAGCCCTGGCCGAATAATTTGCAGAGTCCCAACGTGAGTCAAGTCGTAGGTTGAAAGTGGGCGTGGTTGGTGCCATGAGAAGTCCCACTTGGGTGAGTGTGGTTGTAGCCATGAGAAGTCTCACTTAGGCTCAAGAGGGGGTCCCGGTCTGGTGGATTTCTTACTGGGGTGAAACCTTAGAATTGGCTTGGCCAGGTTAAAGGCTTTGCATTGTAAAGGCCTTGTCACGACTCCTCGCCGCACACCTAAGGAAGTGTGTAATCCGGTGGCAATATGGGATGATTGTGTCTTGTGGGTAAAGCTGTACAACCTCTGCAGAGTGTATAATCTATCCTGGATAGCCATGCCCACGGTCATGGGCATGCTGAGTAAGAGTTTTTCATGGATTAGACTTTGGTTTTACAAAATATTTTTCAAAAAACCTTGTGGATGGATAGAATCCACGAGTGTAAGGAAAACGTGTGGATGGATGGAATCCATACGAGATGTTTTGGGGAAATATTGGTCCGGGAGGGATTCCCGTGGTTAGGTTGGTTTATGGTCAGAGCCTACACTAACGGTACTAATTTTGATTATCGTATTGTTTTTACTTATCGTATTAAATTCAGCATTTTTAATCTATTTATTGTATTTCTCTAAATGCTATTTTCGCAAAATAACCCTATATGCCTTCCTTTGTGGCCCTTATCATTATGTTGCATTTTCCGTGTGACTTGCGGTGTACAAGTTTGTACTCACCTTGCTATATCATCACAGAGGAAGATGCCTTCGACTATGGTGAAGATCTGGACGAGTAGGCCGCGTCTTACTGTCGTTTGCCTGTGGGCAGGCTTGGGTTTCACTTCTTTTCAGTTTGCTTCCGCAATTATTTGCTTTATTTATCTTTGCCAATGGGCGTTGATGTAAGATTTGGCCATAAGGCCGTACTCTTTTATTTAATATAGTTGGTCATTTATGCTTGATATGTATCTTTGTTGTACTGTGTGCACTAGCTGATCCTGGACTAGTGCGATTTACACAGAGGATCCAGGAGTCGTTACTCCGGGTTCCGACAAAGACACAAAATACCAATCATTCACCACAATCCACTGTTCTACCATGTACTTGCCTGGTTAACCTTGGGGACGATGCGTGGATGCTCCAGCCTGGGACCTTCACCTGTACAAACGTCAATCCGACTCAATATATCATATCGAAACCAGTGCTTAAGTGAGCAGCGACGACCCTACACGCATAACCCGACTCTGGCATAAAACGCCTGGGGTTAAGGACCCGTCGCGCAGGTACCAAACCCCCCATTTTTCTTTTCTTTTTCTCCTCTTTTCTTTTCTCTCTTTTTTTCTTCCTTTTCTTCTCTCTTCTTTTTTTCTCTCTCTTTCTATTTTCTTTCTCTCTTCCCTTCATCTCATTTAGCCGAACCAGCCTTACCCCTCCTCACTCTCTCCGCTCGAGTTGGATCTGCGAGTCGGGGTGTTCCCTACGCTGCCGGCCGTGGGCTCTCCGCTGTCCCCCCCCCTCGAGTTGCGCCTCCTCTTCCTCTCTCCCTCGGCTCTCTCTCTCTCTCTCAGATCCGGCCAGGTGGCTCACCCTTTCCCTCCAATGCGCACGGACAGCGCAAGCTGGTTCTAAACTCGGCACTAATTACTTCCCCCCGTGGCTCCCCCTTGGGCCTCTGCGCACGCACAGCAAGGTTCTTGGCACCACCGCCCTAGGCACCATGGTTGCACCGGCCTTGGGGTTGCGGTCGGCCGCCCCGCACGGAAGGCAAGGGTACCGGCGCTATGCCTCCTCTGCGCCACTCCTCCACCCCCTTGAGCTCACCTGCCATGGCTTGCATTCGGCCGGGAACCCAGTGCCTTCTCCACCTCCGGCGACTCTTCCCCTTCCTCGCTACCATGGTCTGCCTCGGCTTACCACTCCCTTCTACTACTCAAGACAGTCTTCGCTATTCCCCCCTACATTATACATTTTATTTTAGTTGCTATTTTGCTTTGCTCTAATCGTGCTTACACCCAATCTTGGGAATGCCTACAGGCGTCGCCACGACAGAACTTGGAAGGGAGACATGCGCCAAGGAGCATGTTCTCCTTTCCAAGGGCACACGGTGGCGCCCATAGGCTCACCGCCGATGGTGTGCCGTGGCTAAGGTAGTTGTGGGGGTGCTTGTGTGAGGGGACCTACTTGCCTTTACAGGACTAGAAAAGGGATGAGGCGACAGCGAGGGTCGGGGTTCCCGACGGTCGTGGATGTCCTAAGTCTTCGTGACCGTCATCCTTGCTCCATTGTCGTCCCCCTACTTCTTGAGCTCCTTGCCCCCGATCACTCTCTTCTTCACTGTCTCTTCAATGTGGTCATGGATGAGCTCTCGGCTTGGGGAAAGAAAAGAGAAGGGATGAGAAATGGGAAAGCTTGTGAGGTTTGGTTTGCTTTCTCTAAATGAGTTCTTGGCTAAGGGAGGAAAATGAAATAAGGCTTTGTGTGGTTGGCCTGTGTTGCATTTGGCTTAAGAGGGGCATGGTCGGCCAACCTTTCCTCTGGTTTTATACAATGACCAAATTGCCCTTCACTCATCATCTTACTCCCTCTCAAGTCTGAGGGCTTTAAGGACCTTTTGGTCCATGGGTGGGCTTACACCAGTTAAGGCTTTCCTACTACGGCAGGTAAGTTGGTAAAAGTGGCCGTTGGCCAAAATTTCTGCTGAATAACGAAGCCCACAATAGCGACTGACCCTGGACGGTCTGGGAACCTCTGTAAGCGCTACTTTTATTCGGTATTCTAAAGCCGATAGGTCTGACAGCAAACTCTACTACATTTTCTTTTATTCTCCCTTGGGTTGTCTTTCTTTCTCGCTTTTCTTCTCTTTTGCACATTAGTGGTATTACATGGAAAATACCATAAAGTTCAAAATGATAGCTAATAACATTTATTCAATTGGCATTGACATAATAAGAATATTTCGTGTATTAAGGAGAGGGCCCAGAGATCTTGAATCAAGAAAGTGGCATTATCTATTAGAAAATATCATGAACGTCTCGCTGAGGCTTCTAGATACAACTAACTATATTTCATGGAGTCTATTTTTCTAGGTCTAGGACCAGTAATTATTGAAATTGACTGGGCTTGAAATTGCTTCACTAATCCTATACCATACTTCGTAATAATGTCTCTACAACTGACTATACCTTTGTATGTAATTCTATTTTTAAAGTGCCACTAACAGCTATGGAGCAACGTATGTGGATTCTACGTTTGCCGCCTCAAGCAGGAAATTATTGACGCTAAGATGAATGATCAAGAGGTTTGTCAATCTAGCAATAATTATTTTCTAATTACCAATTCATATATACACACACACACACACACGTGTTTGTGTGTGTGCGCGGATGCTTACGATTTTACTCCTCCTAGCTACAAGGCATAACAATCAACTCAACCACATTCGATCTTAACGAACTATCTGACGTTCGAGGATGGCTCTTCACCTTCTTGATGATGGAGGTCATTAACCCGACGGAAAAGTTCAACTCCGGTGACACGAGTTAATAGATGTTCAAACATTTCATTTTATTGTAATTATTCATTCAGTTGTAATTCACTGTGTTGCAAGATATTCTTTTATAATTTATTCAATTGTAACTCATCATTTGTAATTTACTGTGCTACAATATATATTTTTTGTGAGATGTGTAATGATTGTCGTGTACTATAAGATCTACAATTATATGTAATTTGCTTACTTGTTTTTAGAGGGCATGGCTAGGATTTCCTGAGGCTAGCAAAAAAAGAAAAATTTTGAGCTATGCAAAGAATTATCACCGACGGTTTATAATACAAAACCGTCTGTGATATGTAGACCATCATAGATGGTTTTTGTATTTGTCGTTTGTGATATGTGAGATATCACAGACGGTTATTTTTAAAAACCGTCTGTGATATATCGGATATCATAGACGATTTTTGTATTAGCCGTCCGTGATATATCAGATATCATGGACGGTATGTTTAATAATCATCTGTGATATCTCATATATCACAGATGGTTGTTTTCAAAAATCGTCTATGTTGTTACTCATCACAGATGGTTTAGAAACTGTATGTGATAACTATCTGTTATTACTGACATAATAAACAGATGGCTTAGAAATCATCTTTGATGAAGGTTACGAACTGTCTGTGATGACCTTCTCTGTAGCAGTGCCGTTTCTAAAGAGGATGGCTTCCAAGGGTATCACAACAGATCAATATATACGTAGAAACGTCTATTGTATTGTATGGTGATTGCATGCGGAAGAATAACGATCCAGAGATCCATATTTTGTGCAAATATGTGTACCACCAAACAGAGACTTTAGAAAAAAGCCTATACACCTATTTTAAAATTTGACATTTTCATATGATATAAATTCTTCTTAATCCGCTTCCTGTTTTACGCAAATTTGTTAGGCACTGTTAAGCGAGATTTACTGGATATGTTGCCCTCTTTGATTTACATATATACGTGCAATTCAGCAACGAACAGGCACATTCTATATATGGCCTACGTGTGATCTCATTGGTTGTTGTACTCAAGCATGTACACACATGCATCACTCTCGCTCAGTGCCTCCATTTGTCTTTTTTTCTCATATCCGTGCACACAGATCACAGAACACACATATATACAGCATACATTGCGCCAATTTTCGTTTTGAAAGTCACAAAACATAAGACTTGCCTTCACACACATGCATTCTCCATTTCCCCTAACACGTTACACCAGCACTACCACTTACTACATGCGTGAATGCAAACGCAGTACCCATGCAAATTAATGACACACAAATTCGTTTGGGATATTCCATGCATGTTTGCTCCCTCTTTCTCATCACTTATTCTTTTCCATTTACTGGATGTCTACTTAATATAGCAAATGGAAGGTCTCTATATTTCTTTTTACTCAAAGCTTCTTCTGCCTAACTCCATCCGTTTTGCTAGCTCAGAATGCATGTATGCATGGTGCAGGGACTAGCTGTGCCCTATCTTGTCACATTCATCCTGTCTCCAACTTTGATCGAATTAAAAGAGGAGTTTGGTGGCCTTTGGTAGCTAGAAAGTCCAGTCACACTTACCGACACTTGCAAGAAGCTATATATATCTGATCGACTGATGCAACATCAAAAAGTGTAACACATAAATTTCTAGGTAACTTAATATATAGTACCAGTGAGCTTGGATGTATCTTACTTGAAAATACATGCATGCATGCACGTACACACTGGACTCAAGTTTTATTTATTAATTGGATCATACATGCATAGATAGACATGATCACACCACTACAGGCCGAGATTGTACTTAACTCCAGTGGCCGGCAACCACCGGCTCCCGTTGATAAATTGCCCAACCGTGTACTTCGCTGCTTCACCAGCATCGTCGATGACGAGGAAGCTTTGCATGAACACCACGTGCGAGTGGTTCTTCCACGGCCGGCCCAGGTAAGTGTCCACGCCGCTGAGATCTTCGCGCGTTGTCACACTGCAGTTCTGGAAGGAGAAACCGGAGGCATGGTCGGGACCGTCGCGCGGCCTTGGGCGGTGACGACGTTGTCCCCTCCCCGCTTTGGGCGGCGCGCTAAGAGCAAGCAGTTCTGGAACACCGCCTTGGCATTGCCGGTCACGAAGTCCACCGTTCCGGAGATCTCGCAGTCCCGGTAGAATTGGACGTTGCTTGCGGCGAACAGCGTGTCCTGGTATCCCTTGAGCTCGCAGCGATAGAATACCGACCGCTTCGACTGCGACAGGAGGGCCACAGCTTGTTTACCATCCGGGCCTGCCGTATTCTCTATGGTCAGGTCACGCGCCAAGAAGTCGTTGCCTTTCACGCCTGCACGCAAATTAAGCTTGAGCTCGAGAGAAGCTAGGCATGAGGAAATTAACATGCAAATTCATTAAGGCAAAGAACACTTACTGACGGTGGCCGAGCAGACCGTGCAGTGCCCGGTTATATTACTCCGGCTGCCAGAGATAATGGTCTGACCGATTCCGTCGCCGACCAGCATAATGTTCGTCTTCAATATCTCCACATTCTCCGTGTACGTACCCCTCCTGATGTAGATTACGTACTTGTTGTTCCGGCTCTTCCGTGGCGCTCCTGCCACGGCCGCGCTGACGGTGGTGTGATTACCGCTGCCGTCGTTGGCCACCACGGTGTCCACTGGCATGCCACCCACCGTCAGGCCGAGGAGCTGCCGGTCTCTGGGTCGCACCCAGAGAGGCATGCCATTGCCGCCGTGTTCATCAGGATAACTTGATGCTGGCGGCTCCACTGTCGCCGTGGCTTTGGGTGAGCCATTGACGAGGGAAAATAAGGCAGTGATCAGAAATTCAGAACGAGCGTAAGCATGTGTCTAGCCATTGTGCTGTATTGAATTTGAAGCTAATGTATTACTTACCGGAGTTGCTGATCGATCGTGCGCATATATATACAAGCTAGCATGGGCGATGGCATCGGTAGATACGGGCGACGGCATGGGCGCATGGCATGTACCAACCCTAATGCTAGTAGATACAGATTCCACCTATATATGAACCCTAATGCTAGTAGATACAGATTCCGCCTATAAAGCTAGTTTAAACAAAGAGGTTCACAGATACAGATTTCACCTATAAAGCTAGATTAAACAAAGACGTTTACAGACTGATTCCTCCTATGATCGGCTATACATGTGTCTCGATGGATCAGATGGCCGGCCGGCTGGGAGAAGAAATGAGAACCAATTAAATAAATTAATATAAGGGATGGACTACACAACTTTCGAATATTTTTTAGCCCAAAAGCAATCCAATTTTTTTTACCATTAGATGGAGATCCAATAGCCCATGTCACAACAGATCTCTTGTATATAAATTCATCCCAACACCTAACCCTAATCACATCAGCCACCAGCCGCCACCCCTAGCTCGTCCCACGTGTTGCCAACTGCCGTGTCACCGACACCATCGCCGGTGTCGGCAGAGCCCGCCACCAAGCACCTCCCCCACCACTACCCCCTCGTCCGCCCCCCTATCACCACAGCCCGCCTCATCCTCCATCGTTGCCCTTGCTACACGCCTTCATCTCCCCCACCCTATCCTCCTTTATCATATCCGATGGCTACTGCTGTTGGATCTGCTACCTTTGCCCTAATGTTTCTTGTCTCTACGTCTGCAAGCACCAGAGTATAGAGACCTAATACCTGACGGTTCTTGTTGACTGCTAACCAACAGGGATTAGGTCCCCATAACATTATGTGTGAAAAATTTTTCTGTTGATGACCGCCAGGAAATGCCATCGGGGATTATTTTCCTGTCGGTAAGCAAAATAAATTTTCACACCCTCAACACTCCGGAATTTTTTCGCGTCCTCGCACTACTGGTGGGTAATGCCTGACGATTAACTGACACAAACATAATTTTTGACGGTTATCCCAACGGTTAAAAAACCGTTGCGAAAGATCCGTAACGATGGTGGGCGCACTACTATAGAAAAGGACATCACAGACGGTTCAAAAACGTCATCACAGACGGTTTTCTGAACCATCTGAATTTATGGATCAGTGATAATCCAAGGTTATCACAGACGGTTCGACAACCGTCTGTGATATATCAATATCACAGACGGTTTTTAACTGAAACCCGTCTGTGATATATGATTATCACAGACGGTTTTTAACTAAAAACCGTCTGTGATAGTGATATATCACAGATGGTTTTTAACTAAAACCCATCTGTGATATTGATATATCACATACGGTTTTTATTTACAAACCGTCTGTGATATGTCACCCATCACAGACGGCTTGTAACTAAAAACCGTCTGTGATGTTCTTTTCTACCCCTAAATCTATTTCTGTTTATTGGCTAGCCTCAGGAAATGCTAGCCATGCCCTCTGAAACAAGCAGATAAACAAGTATATGTATACATACAATTGACATCTCAATTCATTTGACAAACATAAAATATCCAATTCACATCACATTTCATTCACAGACATAAGGCATCCATTTCGCAAATGAATTAATTGAAATGAAATAAAATATCCATTTACAAATTCACAATTACAGAGTGATAAGAGCAATAAAAATCATTCTGCGCAGTGGAACTCTCCATCTGATTTTATGACTTTAGTCCACAAAAACCAAATGAACTCTCCTCGAATTTTTGCTAAGTCTGCCTGTTTCAATGCAGATGGAGAGATGGGCGCAGCCTGTCGATAGGAATATCAACGCGCGCACATATAAAACCTGACATATATGAAATAAATGTGGGAAGATTGACAAACCTTAGAATTGGTGATCTTGGTGGACTCGAGGAGTAGTCTCATATGGTGGCACACGTAGTATCCACACGTGTTGCCCGGCTGCTGCTGGTGCACTGCAAAAAATAGAATGTGTTAAATCAAGTGGCATTACTACTAAGTGTTGTATATGATTAATTAATGTGTAGCTAGCCAATACCCGAAAAGTGCTATCATGTTTCAAGGGCTTGGCAGCTGTCGTCGAGCCACGTGTTTGTTGAACGTATGTGACGAACGACCTTCGTTATTCGAAAAAGTTAGATTAGTCATTCGGAAGGAAAGAAAGAGTACAATGTACAATGTACTTACCTATCGAGTATTTGGGTGATAGCTGTGTACTTGGATTTGTTCTTACTTAGAGAATCAAGGTATATAGCCTTGTTCCATTTTGGTATAATTACAATTAAAATCCAATGGAAGTGCTTATTGTATGGCATAAGAACAAATTTCTTATCGCGGTGAGCCAGCAGTGCTTTTGCAATATAGTTCTCGACGAAGGATGCATCCTCGTTGATGGTATCAATGGTGACCAAGCGTGGGTCCAGGAAACCAATTGGTGATTTCGATGATCTAGCATGGGTCCATATACCAAGCGTGGAATCTTTGGCAACCAAGTCCTAGCTTTATGAGGTGCTCTTCCGGGAATATCATCGGCTCGCCTAGCACGAATTTGCGGGCCAATGGCAGGTACGGGATATTTTCATCATCCTTCGTCTTTGATTTGCAATGGCCACTTCTTTGACTGTAGGTCGACTTTATGGTAGTCGACTGTAATGGTACAGACGGTGCAAGTTGCTTTGGCGAGAATAGCACCCGTGGAGATAGCACCAGTGCAGGTAGCTTTGCTTCGCACTGCCCTTGTGGAGATGGCGCCAGTGCATGTTGCTCTGGTCCTGCCAATAGTGAAGAAGCCTCCAGGAAGATGTCGCTTTTGGGCCACTAGATGAATGTTCCAATGGCCTGCCCTAGAGTCACGATCTCGTCGTTGGGGGGCTTCGGTAGCGGGACCACCTCAAAATTGACATGCACACCATCAACATTAACTTTTGCGAAGCCTGGCGCTAAAGCTTGACCGTGCACCATGGCCCCATACCAGACGAATATGCCTGGCCCCAAGCAGCGTACAAGGGAATGGAGCCATATCTCACTTGGAGCCTGCACTTCGTAGGCTCCTACATAACGATACAAAATTAGCTACTCGAATAGGCCTATCAATGGAACAAGTATTCGAGAGGAAATAATTATTACCAGGATGTCGTCCGTAGGAAATTTGGCTTGGGTTTGCGTCGGATTGGACGCGCAGCTACTCGGATGGTTGTGCGGGCTAGCTAGCACAGGAGCGGTGGTAGCGGCCTGCTGACTTTCTATTTGTTTCCACACCTCATCTCTGATTACACCAACCAGCTCACCCATTAGCTCCTCTCTAAGAGATTCCTTGATCTCTTCTCGTAGCTGTGCGTCATCTCTGATTACACCATGTTTCCAAGGAACGTAAAGCCCAAGGCCTCTCGTACGACCCAGGTGCTCCTTGTTTCCTAGGGCCATGGAGAGCATATTATTCTCCCTTGTTCCCTGGAATGATCCCAGGGTAGATTCAAAACTCAGCTCTTCCTACAAGAGCACGACATGTCATTTCAATTCGTACGAAGTTGTGTAGTAATTACAAGCTACGTAGTTCAATCGATATCTTACCAGGCGCTGGGACACTTGCTGGTCTGCAGGGTTTCGAAAGGAGACGTCCCCCAATGTCGTTGTAGATGACCTTGCTCTAATCAAATTTCGAGCGCGGTCATCAGGATATTGGAAAACGGCGGGGCGATGTCCTGTGCAGCTGCCAGATCATCCTCCTTCCTCCACTGCGGGATTTTACCCGCATACCCAGCTGTGCCAAGTCTGTGGGGGTGTGTGTTTTTTGCCTAGAGGGCCTTGTGTGCCACACTTGTACTTTTGAAATCTTCGGCCGTTTTCATCGCCCTGAACTCTTCCCATTGTGGTTCCAGAAATGGGTATTTATGAAAAGGTGCTTCGTCCGTCTCCACGTATTTCCTGGCAAGCGTGCTCTTGAAGTTCTTCCATGCTTTGCACGCCGCTAGGTAGATTTGTCGTTGCACAGCGTATAAGTGTTCTTCTGGGAACTCGAACGATGCCAAAATTTCGGTCCACAGCTCACGTTTCTGAGTGTCAGGCACATTCTTCCATGAATTGTATGTGATCTCAATTCGTTCTCGTGCAACTATTCTGACCATGCTTCGAAATGCGTTTACCGCTTTTTTAGGAAGGATAGGGACCCCAGATGCGTTTACCGCTGTGATGGTCTGTCGGCCCTCAGGCTTCTTCGATAGCCCTCTTCCTTGGCGTCTTGATGTTGGAGTGGACGCCTCCGGCGATGATGTTGAAGAATGCGCGGGTGACATGTTGCTCATCTTGTGGGTCCATTAGGATAAGATGAGAAAGTGATCATACTGAATTGGAAGAGAGGAGAGGAGTAGAGGGGAGGGGGAGAAGGGAGGGGGTGATATGGACATAGAGAGGGGTGATGTGCCTATCTTAGCACCTACTTTAGTTGCTAATACTATAAACCAAATAGCAAAGTCCCTAAACAAAGTTTTATGAAGCAAATGACACAAACTAGAGTATCCTGTTCATTGAACGAGAATTCTAGAGTGTGTCACTTGCTTCATGCCCCTTGAAGGTCTATGTGGCATATACTATTACTACAAGGTCCCTAAACAAAGTTCTATAAAGCAAATGACACAAACTAGAGTATCCCATTCTTTGAACGGGAATTCTAGAGTGTGTCACTTGCTTCATGCCCCTTGAAGGTCTATGTGGCATATACTATTACTACAAGGTCTCTAAACAAAGTTCTATGAAGCAAATGACACAAACTAGAGTATCCCGTTCATTGAACGGGAATTCTAGAGTCTGTCACTTGCTTCATGCCCCTTGATTGTTAATTTGTGCTCTCAAATTGTAGGGTTGCACAAGATTAATCTTGGCCGTCCGGCTACTAAATCATATACTCTTCCTTGATTGGTTATGCCAAATAATGAATTCAGTCTTTTGAGCTCTAGATACAAACTCTACAATCTCAAGATCAAGATATATTCAGCATGCATATATTCAGACAGCAGTATTCATACAGATGAAGACCATACAAGTTAACTTAGCCCAATAATTCAGTCTTTTAACTTGTCAAGATTAAATCCTAACAGATCAATTTAATAACATGCTATAACCTGAAAACTGCATGAACCGACAACTATTAGAGCTCAAAGACCGAATGAACCAATCTCAGTATATGAATTTATCATCATTGAGCAACTGTAAATCCCACAGGCAATCTCAGTATATGGAAGATTAACAAACTTGAATATACATGAATGCAACTAAGCAACTAACCATAACAGTAAGCATAACAAACTTGAATATACGATAGCATATACCATAACGATAAGCATATACATGAATGCAACTAACCATATACATAACAGTAAGCAACTAACAGTAAGCCCTAAACCCTAACACTAAGTATGAAGCATCAAGCATCAACCCTAAACCCTAACAGTAAGCATGAAGCTCGGGGAGGGTTTTGATGACCTTAGTGTTTTGGTGACGGAGGAGGAGGAGGCGGCGACGGAGGAGGAGGAGGCGGCGGCGACGGAGGAGGAGGAGGCGGCGACGACGACGGAGGAGGAGGAGGAGGCGGCGACGGAGGAGGAGGAGATGGCAATGGAGGAGGAGGAGGCCCTGACGACGGAGGAGGAGGAGGCGACGGGCTCGGGGAGGCGGCGGCGACGACGGGCTCGGGATTTAGATCTAAATCGAATAACTGCAGCGCACATGGAAAACCCTAGCGAGAGGGTATATATAGGGAGGTTATCACAGACGGTTCTAAGTTTAGAACCGTCTGTGATAAGCTTTTGCCGACTTTTGTTATTAAGACAACACCAATAACTACACAGCTGCATTCATATCAACCACCAAACAGCTGCATTCATATACAACACCAACCAGCTGCATTCACACAGTGTATTTCTTGATACATTTTGTCATTCTCAAATACATCACACTGCAGCATTGTTCTATACATAAATGCATGCCAATTCACATGTACATCACATTTTCACATATACATTTTGTCACACATTTTCACATATACATCTCAAAATTGACTACATCACACATTTTCACATATACATCTCAAAATTGACTACATCACACATTTTCACATATACATCTCAAAATTGACTACATCACACATTTTCACATATACATCTCACAATTGACTACATCACACATTTTCACATATACATCTCAAAATTGTCACACATTTTCACATATACATTCTTATTGTACTTGCTTATTTCCTTTAAAAATTAGCCTTCATCATGATCAATGCGTACGTAACTAGTTTCGTCACGTTGTTCATCGTCGACCCTTATGCCATTTCCAAAAGGAGGTAACTCATCAAATTGATTGTATTCCTCCTCGTCCACTACATTCTCCACTCCGACAATTCTCCTTTTTCCATGAAGAACTACATGGCATTTCTTATTTGCCGGGTCGGTTACATAGAAAACTTGAACAACTTGATTGGCAAGTACGAATGGTTCGTCTTTGTACCCGACACGTTGGAGGTCCACGGTCGTGACACCGTACTTGTCAACCTTCACCTGTGGGAGATGCACCCAATGGCAGCGAAATAAGGGGATCTTGAAAACCACATAGTCGAGCTCCCAAATCTCTTCTATGAAGCCATAGTACGAGTTTCTCGACCCATCGATACTGAATGCATCTATGCGGACACGGCTGTTCTGGTTAGTGCTCTTGACATCCTGAGACTGTGTATAGAATGTGTATGTCATATCCTTGCCATGTCACAATTGTAAATATCGGCCCTTTTGCCAACCATGTCAGCGTCTCACTCGGCGAGCTCCTAGCGATTTGCTCCTTCAACCATTGGTTGAACCAACGGTTATGTTGCCTCATGATCCAAACATCGGCGCTCCAATTTCATTGCGAAGCACATCCTTGTTTGGTCCACATAAGGCGCCACTTCATCATGTGTTGCAACACCGTGAAATGGGCTTGAGTATACGTGTCCATATCCGGAGTGATTGCTTTCCTTCCGATAGTTCCGAGACCCTTCACCTCCCCTCATGACGAGATTGAGGACACCTATCGGTTGAATCGAGCCATATAATCGACACAAAACTCAATGACCTCTTCGCTTGCATAACCTTCGACGATGCTGCCCTCCGGCCGAGAACGATTCCGTACGTAGGACTTGAGAATTCCCATGAACCTTTCAAATGGGTACATGCTACGTAGGAATACAGGCCCGCACATTTTTATCTCCCACACTACGTGAACAATGAGATGGACCATGATATCGAAAAACGAAGGAGGGAAATACATTTCAAGGTGACATAAAGTCATCACCACCTTGTCCTGCAGAGCATCTAGTCCTTCGGGATCGATGACCTTCTGGGCAATTGTCTAATATTTATAAATCACAGACGGTTCTTAACTAAAAACCGTCTGTGATTATAACTCCGTCTGCGATGAAACTATCACATACGGTTTTTAGTTAAAAACCGTCTGTGATATTTTCAACACAGACGGTTCGAAAACCGTCTGTGATGACCTCGTATCATTACTGACCCTTAAATTCAGACGGTTCACAAAACCGTCTGTGATGACGTTTTTGAGCCGTCTATGATGACATTTTCTGTAGTAGTGCAAGTTTAGATATCTAGCATGTTTATTACCTTCAGGAGAAGGTAAATAGTACTTCATTAATTAAATTTGAAGTTTAGGGACCGAAGCTTAATTAGTTTCAACCTCATTGCATGCACGCATGATCATCAAAGGACTTGCATGCGTGGATAGAACTATAAATTCAACCATGCAGGCATGCATAGTATACAGGAAATAGTTCCGTGGTACTCTCTCAATTCCTTACTTTCTTATTTTTCTTGATCTCCTAGACATAAAATTTAGAATTTATATTAACATATTTTAATAACATTATAATCATATATATATAAAGTATTTTTAGTGATAAATTTAATATTATAGTTTTTATATAACCGACCTAGGTAGTTTTAATCAGACCAAGGGCACGTACTGAGGAAAGTCAAAATGTGGAAGTAGTATGTTGATGTGCCATCCTATCCCATTCTCCCGTGCGCAGATGATTAGTAAAATGTTTGTTTCCATGCAGTAAATTTGTCAGTAAACATTGTGCATTCCGCCCAGTAAATTTGTTACTGCATATAAGCAGTTTTTACAGGCTCGTAATCTTGGTATTTTTTTAGCGCAGATCCAAATTAATCTCTAAAACCTCCAGCGACGTTTCATTTTCTCCCAGCGATATCAACCACCACCATTCCCGGCGACGTTCGCAACAGGACCATCGTACGTACTAGTGTCCCTCCCTGCTCCCGCGAACACTTTGCTGTTCGCCGTGTTCTGACGGCCAGGTGATGTTTTTTTTACATGGGCTGCTTTTAGTAGTAAGCGCAATTCCGAAGTCAGTTCGTCGTCTTTGCGTGGACAAGTATTTTCCTTTTTGGGGGGATCGCCGTGTATTTTTTACTGTTCAATCGGCGTGTCTATGGTCTTCGTCGTTTTGGATGCAGGGCCTTGATATACAGTAAAAGTTTTCTTCCAGTTCACTAAAATTTAAACTAAGGTGCAGTAAAGACCATTGGGTACAGCCAATATTACTTGTGAGGATGTAGATGGGGCCCATCCTGTCCATACAAGTCCTGAATGTTCTAAATAGCCACTCAAAAGAGTCTGCCATCTCATCCCGGAGCAGCACGCAGCCGAATACGGTGTTCTGCAGATGCTGGTTGGAGCCATTTAGCCAACAAATATAGCCTGAGGCATGTTGTACCTGTTTGTCCTGTACGTCGTGTCGAACACGTCCCCAAAGGCAGCGTACTCGGTGCGGCAGCTCGCATGGTTCTGAAAGATGTTTTTCACATCGTCGTTGTCATCCACCTGTATGTTAGCTTGTTCTACGTCCGGCACTCCTGGAGGGAAATCATTATTAGCTTGTTCATCGTCGGCGTTTTCAGCCCGATAATTCGCAGCCTTACTGAGACATGAGAGTAACGTTAGATGGCATATTTAGTAAATCTACACCGTGAAACGCCGTAAAATGAGTGGTTTTACTGCAGGCATGTACCCGCGGCATTAGCTTAGCACTGCAGTAATTTTGTACAAAGATAACAATAAACGTAGTTTTCAACTGTAGTAAAACCTTTCATCGAGTTAGCGACCAATAGTATCATCAACACACAGCTTTAAAACAGTTGCGTGTAATAAAGTATATCTGTACGAACATAACAGTATGCATATATTACAATTGCGGTAAAACCTTTTCATACACAGCTAGTAAAATGTCTACGAGGTGACCAGCAGTGAACGGCATGTTGTGCTGCCCTTCATGCATCTCGGACAGAACATTCACCAAAGCATTGTGAGGGACATTGCCAATGTGTATAGCGGTCGCACAAATGTGTTGTCCAAAAACTTTATTGCCATTTCATATAGGTTCTTTCTGCGATAATAGTTCGAAGATCCCGCTCTCCTCTCTTACCGATGCACGCCAAGAAGAAAGATTGATGAGATTCGGTTACTCAACACTTAGTACAAATTCACTAGAGAGCAAGAAGACAATGGGAGAAAGAAATGGAAGAGTTCAGTCACCAAGCCTGGACTTCTCCAAGCTATTTTTATAGACGTGCTAATTACTCTCTTGTAACTAACACCACTAAACTGAAATAATACTCTCAAGTAACTGACTCCACTATTCACTAGTAACTGCTAATATTCAAACCAAATAATAGTAATTAAGCAGTCTCATGACCAGTTAAAGAAGAGAGATGATGTATTGTTCGGTTGCTCAACACTTAGTACGAATTCACTAGAGAGGAAGAAGACAATGGAAGAAAGAAATGGAAGAGTTCAGTCACCAAGACTGGATGTCTCTAGGCTTTTTTTATAGACACACTAATTATTCTCTTGTAACTGACGCCATTAAACTGAAATAATACTCTCAAGTAACTGACTCCATTATTCACTGATAACTACTAATATTCAAACCAAATAATGGTAATTAAGCAGTCTCATGACCATTTAAAGAAGAGAGAAGATATATGGTTCAGCAAAAAATAAGGTGGACTTCGTCTGCCAAGTGGCGCGCCATGTCATGGCGCGGTCGCATGTCGCAAGTTTGCGATTTTCATGTGAAAATACGTAAATACGCACGCGCTCATGCGTGCGTGTGTGTGTGATTAGCCAAAGCCCTCCTCGTACAATCGCTATCCATATTTAAGCCCTCCTCGTACTTTATTCTTAGAACACAATTCTATCCATATTTAAAGTCGTTGATCAGAACCGCTCATGGGTCAAAGATAGCCAAGATGACTTTGGTTATATTCCCACCTGTCACTACGATTCAAAACATCCACGAGATCAAAACAAGAACACATCTAGATCAAGAAAGGAAAGGCACAAAACTGAGGAAAAAGAAGAACAGAGGAAGAACCAAATCGAAGCCGAGCAAACTCAAACAGAGAAGAGATACACAAGACGTAGATGGAAGATTGATGTATTGCTCAGATGATTGATTTTACAACCACTCCCCTTGGGAGGACCAAGATCTAAGCCTAGAGCCAATACTCACTCTTTAACCTAACTCCCATGGGAGGGAGAGGCGCCAGCCACCAAGGCTAAGTCAACCGTCTCAACCCTAACTCCTATCTCCCCTCCCCTTTTTATAGTCTCACAAGCGAACCCTAGACCTAACGGATCCAACCATTAGTCCAAACCAGGGATAACCCGTTAACCCCACCTAATACTGGGTTTTACTCATACACGCTTCTCAAAGTAGCTCACATGTGGCCCCAATGACTTGTCGTCAAGCTTCTCACATGTCCGGATCCCACCGAACCATCCTCACTCACAAATGACCCAAGTCACTTAGCGCACCACATGCTTATCCTCGTGCATGACGACACCCAGTATCCTTGACTGTCTAGACCTCTACTCCTCCCTGAGCCTATTCTTAGTCCTCCTCGCCGTTGCCCATCATGTCTACCACTGGTAGCTCTCGCTCTGGTTCCTCGTCGTCCTGTCTTGCAACCATCTCACCAGCCTCGATCATCTTCGGCGTCTCCTTGACCGTTGTAGATCTCAACACCTCCCTGTGCCTAGTCCTGGTCCTCCTACGCCTGGCCATGACCTAGCTCTGAAGTTCTGCAACTAACACCAACAAGCAAACCATCACGTAGCACCGCACTATACATAAAGTATCCATTAGCACAAACAAAATGTATGCACCCAAAATACTGATTCTAATCCTAGAACCAAGCAATAACCTCATGTGCACAAAGCAACAAACACCCTGGTCCTGATCAGAACACCAATATCCTAGAGAACAGCCTCAGCACAACGACTGATCTGATATGACTTATGAGTACCCGGATGCTCAAGACATAAGGTACTCATAGCCCATGAGATCCTTCCAGCAGCCTACGACCACACTGCAATCTGCTATGACCATGTAGCAGATGCTACGACTATCAAATGCATAGGCATACAGAATGCTACGACTATCGCTCACATTCAACATAAGCTACAACTACCGCAACGATTGCTACGACCACCGCTTACATCGGCTACGACTATTGATTGTTATGGCTTACAACTACCAACAACACAGCTTACAACTACCAATCACGATCAGGCAGTAAGCTACAACCATCGATCACCAGGCTACGACTTCGATCACCAGGCTTTACGACTACTGAACACCATAACCTACGACCGTTGATCGTAGGCTACAACTATCGATCACACAAAATCATTCAGGCACTAAAGCTATCGATCACTCCAAGGTTGTTCTGCCAATCGGTCCGATTGACCACCAAGTCGTAAGAGCAAGGTGATACCAGAAGTCGTAGAGCCTGTCGATTACCAAGTCGTAACGACCACATAGACAGAGAGCCAATTTTTGCACAGACCTCAAAAATCAAACTCACCCTCTACACAAACTCTAATATAAAAATCAATTACTAATCACAACTATAGGATAACCTTCACATGGTCTCACAATTTCCATCATGTAGGTGAAGCTTACGACTCGGATGTGCTAATAATCACACACACGTACGCGGCGATAACCACCGGCCTTCGTCTAGCCTGGTCCTCGTGGACATGTACATAGCTAGGCACTAGCAGGCCATCGCCTTCACGGTTAGCTTGTACTACCGTATAAATAGCTCCAACCTTCTCTACATGCTGGTACGACGCTCACAGGCAATTGGTGGTCTCCTCTCGAAAGGCACTTGGCATGCATATATGCACCGTGTTTGTCTCTCATGGTACTTGGATAAAGTACGTTGATGCCGGGTCATGTGCACCCGGTCAGCATCGACGGCGACGTGTCGTGCCATGCCATGTCGTAAGCAAATACAAGACCGATAGTTAAGACTAAGCTAGTACGGGATGGTGATGGATGGCTGCATGCGTAGGAAAGGTAAAGTTGGCCAAGCAAGTCCTTTAGTTACACTGAAGATGGCAACGGAGAAAGATGGGCGGCACACAGTAGGACGGCCCAGATGAGAATGTACGTGCTACACTGCAAGGACAAGGAATGGCAAAAAGGAACCCATGCCTCAATGGCCAAAATGTACGGTTTATTTCGAGGCGTGCAAAGTTTACATATACTACCATGCGTCTTTCCGGTAAAAGGGTTGTGTGGTGCTGGCGCTAGCTGTTGGGTTCTTGACTGGCTCGACATACTTGGATTTAAATGGTTGGTGATTTTTCGTGTTTTCGTAAGAAAAGGATAGAAAGGTTGTACAATATCTTTGCTAAGTAGGTCTGATTCCTACTTTCGACGCATGAATTTTACAAGATTTTTTTTTTGCAGGAACTAGTTCAAGCCCTCTAGATTTGTTTACGAACCCTCCAATCCAAACATGCACTAAGTTGTTAAATTGTTCACCCTCCTAGGTAGTTAATTTCATCGAAACTGCAGCACTAAGGCTTCGTTTGGAAGGCGATATACATGTTTTCACATTCATGTGAGAATTAAATTGTTTCTATGGAATTCATGTGTTCTAATTTTGAATAAAAAATAGATTATTCGTAAAAAAAACCATATAGGCTTAGTCATATATACCAGCTAGGATAAATATACAATCCAATTTGGTTGGTAAACGGGCTAGGTTTGATACTAAGTTTAGTCACGTTAACCCAACATTATTTTAAGCTTATTTAGATTAACATTAAGTATTGCCTCATCTATCTATACTCATCAAACCATCATTATTTTCAGCTTAATTAGTTGAAGATTGCCTTGTAAATATACAATCCAATTTTACCTCTTCCTTGTGAAGATTGGTTGCCTGGATAGCTAGCTACACTACTACATAAAACAGTATTAAAGACGGTTCAGAAACGTCATCATAGACGGTTTTCTGAACCGTCTGAATTTATGGGTCAGTGATAATGGAAGGTTATCACAGACGGTTTTCGAACCATCTGTGATATATCAATATCACAAACGGTTTTTAATTAAAAACCGTCTGTAATTATCAGATATCACAGACGATTTTACTTAAAAACCGTCTGTGATATTCCTTTCAACCCCTAAATCTATTTCTATTTATTGGCTAGCCTCAGGAAATGCTAGCCATGCCCTCTGAAATAAGTAGATATACATACAATTACTGACAAACATACAACATCCAATGTTTATACAACATCCAATTCACATACAAACATACAACATCCAATTCACATCGCACTTCATTTGACAAACATAAGACATCCATTTGACAAACATAAAACATCCATTTCGCAAAAACCAAGCGAACTCTCCTTGAATTTGTGCAAAGTCCAGCTGTTTCAATACAGATGTAGAGATGGGCACAGCCTATCAATAGGAATATCAATGCGCGTACATATATAAGCTGACAAGTATGAAATAAATGTGGGAAGATTGAAAAACCTTAGAATTGGTGATCTTCGAGGAATCGAGGAGTAGTCTCATATGGTGGCGAACGACCTTCGTTATTCGAAAAAGTTAGATTAGTTATTCGGAAGGAAAGAAAGAGTACAATGTACAATGTACTTACCTATCGAGTATTTGGGCGATAGCTGTGTACTTGGATTTGTTCTTACTTAGAGAATCAAGGTATATAACCTTGTTCCATTTTGGTATAATTACAATTAAAATCCAATGGAAGTGCTCATTGTATAGCATAAGAGCAAATTCCTTATCGCGGTGAGCCAGCAGTGTTGATGTAATATAGCTCTCGATGAAGGATGCATCCTCGTTGATGGTATCAATGACGACCAAGCGTGGGTCCAGGAAACCAATTGGTGATTTCGATGATCTAGCTTCGGTCAGCATGAATCTATATATATACACAGAAAAGCAACAAATTGTGACATATATCGGTGATAGCAACAAATTACATGAACAGAGACTGTGATTATACAGACTTACAACGTCCAACATCGAATGAGTGAGACGTCGAGAGCGTTGAGCGTGAAAAGACCAAATATATCATCAAAGGTCACCGCAAAGACACATTCCTGAAATTCGTGCTGGAAATGATCCCGCCTGAATTTGACAGTGATACCTGAGCGCCGTTCTGCCTCTGGCTTATTGGACTGTTCCATATACCAAGTGTGTAATGTTTGGCAACCAAGTCCTAGGGTTACGAGGTGCTCTTTCGGGATTATCATCGGCTCACTTAACATGAATTTGCATGCCAATGGCAGGTACGGGATATCATCATCATCCTTCGTCTTTGATTTGCCCTGGCCACTGCCTCGACTGTAGGTCAACTTTATGGTAGTCGACTGTACCGGTGCAAGTTGCTTTGGTGAGAATAGCACCCATGGAGATAGCACCGGTGCAGGTAGCTCTGGTTCACACTGCCCTTGAGGAGATAGCACCAATGCATTTAGCTCTGGTTCGTGCTGCCCTTCTGGTCCCAACGGATAAAGAACCTTTTTGGCTTTATACGTGGTTTTAGGCAACTCTTGTCGGACCAATCGTTGCTTGCCTTCAATTTCAACAGTTCAAGCACGGCCAACAACCTCGTGTACTTTGACCTGCAGCACGTGAACAAAGGTTTCTCCGAGTCCTCCATCAAGCCCCGGAATTTAACATACTCTCTCTCATCATAGTTCTCTTCTACATCGCGAAGCATCTCATCCAGATTGTCATCGTGCAACCTATCCGAATCCGATCCACAATCGACATCATCCGGCAGCATGTCATTCACTTCACCGACGATGTCATTCGGCGGCATATCATTCACTTCACCAGTGATGTCATCCGGCGGCATATCATACACTTCACCGGCGATGTCATCCGGCAGCATATGATCATTGACTTCGCCATGACTGGTCCAACACGTATAGCCCTTTTTGAAACCCCTCCGAATCAAGTGCGCTTCAATTTGCCCTCGGTTCTTAAACATCTTTAAATTCTCGCAGTCAGTGCATGGACAGTACATATATTCCACCCCCTTATTCAACATATCCTCCTCGGCAGCTCTTATAAAAGTAGACACGCCATTTATGTACTCTTCACTCACACGGCACGCGGCATACATCCAGCTTCGGTCCTACGTTATGTATATATATAACAACTTATTATTAAAAATTTAATTAATTAATTATTACAACATATATACCGGCCACATGCATTGAGGCTTAATTTGCTAGCTTAATTCATATTATAAACACAACAGCTATTATATAACCAATTAACAATTTTGCAAAAACCATCTTCAATAACACTCACCAATTACAGCTTAGATCTAATTTGTAATGCAAAGAAAAATAAATTTCATTACTAACCATATCTAGAGCAAACAGGAAAGTATGAATCTTCAAAGCTCAATCTTTGCCTCCTCCCACCAAATTAATTGGCCTGAAATCACCTAGCTTGTCTCCTGAGCAAAAGAGTGCAGCACCGGCTAGATCTGGATCGAAATGAAGACAGATGCGGTTCTGAGCAGTGCAATAAATGCCTAGCGCATTATCATAGACGGTTTTTAATAAAAAACTGTCTATGATAAGCCTGAGATTATGACAGACGGTTTTAAATACAAAACCGTCTATGATAATAAGCTTATCACAGACGGTTTTTAATAAAAAACCGTTTGTGATAATTTCAGATTATCACAGACGGTTTTTAATACAAACCGTCTGTGATACTAAAGTATCACAGATGGTTCATAGTTAAGGACTGTCTATGATATGCCTTTTCTCTGACCCCACCAACACAGACGGTGTCCAAATTAAAATCGTCTGTGTTAGTGTCGGTCACAAACGGTTTTGTCAAACCGTCTGTGATTGGCCGTCTAGTATTAGGCTTTCTGTAGTAGTGCTAGGCTCAAGACCAGGTTTTTTCACATCACCTAATTATATCAGAGTTTTACTTAATTTAGGGTGGTGAAACCGATTCGTTTGGAGCGTAAGAATTGAATTTTGGGGCTGTTCGGAACACAGGAGTTTCATAGAAATTTCAAAATTTTCACATAAGACAGTTCAATTCCAATATAATAAAAAGTTTGTGCATTTCCAAACAAGATATTACAACTTTGATCCAGGAGAAAACGCACACATCGCAACTAAACTGAGAGAACACATAAGAAATTTATGAATTTCTTTATTCTCTTATTTGCTCCCCCTCTTTCTTGCTTTTCTTCCTTGGATGCAAAACTGGGTACAAGTCCCCCCCAATATATAAGGATAAAACTCTCCTACTCCTATTCCAATTCGGACTTCAAGTTGGTCTCAATTTCAACTTGAGTTATACTCGAAAACAAACTCTACTACGACACGGACTCTGAGTCAAGATTATTTCTAACAATCTCCCCCTTAATCTTGACTTGACACACTCTAGTTTTAGTCTCAATACATTATGAACTACCAGCCATGCCTCCACATGAAGTGTTCCACATGTTAGCTGCATGTATGAACTGAACTCAACTGGTACGGGTCCACCAGATGCAATGATTCTAAAACATTGAGGCAATCCGACTCAACTACGACTTACTAATCTCATACTTTGACACAGAACAGTGACATATCTCCTCAACGTACCAATTTCAACTCTGCTTACTTGAGTTTCGATGGCGACACATCTTCTCAACGTCCCGCACTCCTTGGCCCCTGATATACATCTTCATCTTGATTGCTCATGCTGCATAATTGCTCGTCGTGAGCATCCGATAATGCAGCAAGACAGCGGAACTCTCCATCGTCATCATACCAGATGATGCCTTATCACCGGTGACACCACTTCCCAAAGTATGCGACATGATCTTGAGCATGGATCAAGAAATCGGACTAATTTGAAGTAGCTCTTGGACAGAGGGTACGGAAGGACGTGCCACGAGCCTCTTTTTCTTGGGAGAGCTACATGAAGATGAGCGATGTGCGCCTCAGGAGTGCCGCGTGAGAAGCGCTGAAATCGGAATCGCCAAGACGATTTTTCCAGCGACTCGATTCTCGCCTAGGCTCTGGTACCACTTGTTACAACTTTGATCCAAGAGAAAACACACACATCACAAATAAACTGAGAGAACACAGAAGAAATTTCTGAACTCCTTTATTCTCTTATTTGCTCCCCCTCTTTCTTGCTTTTCTTCTTTGGATGCAAAACGGATAAAACTCTCATACTCCTATTCCGATTCGGACTTCAAGTTGGTCTCAATTTCAACTTGAGTTATACTCAGAAACGAACTCTACTACGGCATGGACTCTAAGTCAAGATTATTTCTAGCACAAGACGTTATTAGGAATTTCAGATGAAATAGTTCAATTCCTCAGGAATAGAGGGAAATTGCCGCTTAACAAACATGCCCTGAAAGAACCAAAATTGAGACAGTTCTTCTGAGTTTAGAAAATAGCTAGGTGTAGAAAGCTAGAAATGGATTCTCTTTCGAAACAGCGAAAGGAATGGGTGTTATGTGAGGAACAAAAAGAGGCAAAAGCTGCATATGAGAGAGCGGCTCTCGCGTAATGCCACAACAGCGATGTGTAGCTTATGTCCGCACCTCTTCCATATTTTTTTCTCTCCTGCCATGTTGGCTGATGCAAGTGAAGGCGGTTGGAAATGTCTGCAATATTTTAATTTTAAATTTTACTAAGAGACATATAGTAAAAAACTAGAAATGCAAAACAAATAACTATAATCAGGCTACTAATTATACTTCAGAAAATATGCAAAAAAACTAATATCAAAGTCGATTGAACACGTAAACGACTTACTGTTGAGTTTGATGAAGATCAAGAAGAGGTGTAGGCTCGATGCAGTGCGGGATGGAGATGAAGCAGAGGAAGAGTAGTCATGCAAATACGCCGTCCAGAAATCTTATTGCCGCCCCGTGCAGGTTCTCTTTGCGATAATGGTTCGGAGATCCCGCTCTCCTCTCTTACCGATGCACACCAAGAAGAAAGGACGACGGGGTTTGATTGCTCAACACTTAGTAAGAATTCACCAGAGAGGAAGAAGACAATGGGAGAAAGAAATGTAGGAGTTCAATCACAAAGCCTGGACGTCTCCATGCCTTTTTTTTATAGACATGCCAATTACTTTCTAGTAACTGGCGTCATTAAACCGAAATAATACTCTCAAGTAACTAACTCCATTATTCACTGGTAACTGCTAATATTCAAACTAAATAATGGTAATCAAATAGTCTCATGACCAGTTAAAGAAGAGAGAAGATGCATGGTTCAGCAAAAAATAAGGTGGACTTGGTCTGCCAAGTGGCGCACCATGTCACGGCGTGGTCAAGCGTCGTAAGTTGCAAGTCATGCGATTTACATGTGAAAATACACAAATACGTGCACGTGCGTGCGTGCGCATGTGTGTGATTAGCCAAAACCCTCCTCATGCCATCGCTATCCATATTCAAGGAGTGGCGAGAACTCTACCATATAAATTGGTCTTCTTTACCTTGCCTTAGGAAATATAGTATTAAATCATGCATGCTTTGGAATTAAGAAAATGGGCCTCACTTATATGGGCCTATTTTTAATAATCCCCCACTAATTTCAAAGCAAGAAGCAAAAAGATGTCAAAGATATTATACTAAAGTGTTGTTAATATACCAGTCTTATAATATAAGTCTCGTATGGGTTGAACTTACACCTAGATTAGCAAGATTCGTCTTCTCACGGCTAATGAAAGGACTACGCCTTAAACTCATAACTTTTCATGATCAGACTTCACTTGAAATCTCAACTGATACTAGGCTACCAATGAACCATGTCTAAACGGAGCGGTATATGGTCATGCTTCCTAATCTACCCATGAGCTTTCTAGAGAATGCCCTGTTCTCGTGAACTGCGACAAGATAGTTAGGTCCAATAGGTGTATTCTTTCTAGGTATCCTGTAGGCTGATACCTTTTTTCTTATTTAGACAATAGAATATATTAAGGCTTTATGCCAATCTTCCATATAGTCGAGAGTACTTTGTTTATTAGGACATGGGTACAATGAATATGTACTCTCTTGTTACAACATCAACTTGTTTTTTCCATTACCTAAGTCATAGGACCTCCGATCAAGAAGGTATTTGTTACCATTGTGATATAACTCAAATAGGTCACATTCCCATGTCCATAGATGCAATGGAAATCGCTTTCCATGCTAACCCCTTTGTAAAAGGGTCTGTCAGATTTATCTTGGTGTGAATATAGTTAACAGCAATCAGTCTGAAGTTTCTTAGGTTTCTGACATATTTAAACCTATGCTTCACATGTCTAGAGGTCTTCATATTATCCTTTGCACTTGTGACTTTGGCTAACACTTTGATTATCACAATACATCAGGATTGCCAGTATTGGTTTCTCAACCAATGGCAAGTCCAACAGAAGCTCTCTTATCCATTCAGCCTCAACAATGGCTGTGTCAAGTGCTACAAGTTCTACTTCCATGGTTGACCTCGTCAATATAGTTTGTATGCAAGACCTCCATGAATCTGCAGCATCAGCTAAAGTAAACACATAACAACTTGTAGGTTTGATCTCATCTGCACCAAACATCCAATTGGAATCACTGTATCCTTCTAATTAAAAGGGTATCCTGTATAATGAATTCCAAAATATGTTGTGCTTCTCAAGTAGCACAATACTCTTTCTAGTGCCTCCTAGTTATCATCTCTTGGTTAGATGTAAACCGACTTAATTTGCTCACAAGAAATAAAATGTGAGGTCTTGTGGCACTAGCTAAATACATGAGTGACCCAATAATTTGCAAATATTTTAATTGATCTTTTCATAGCCCTTGGTTCTTTCGTAGCTTAATGCTTGCATCATAGGGAGTTGGAGAAATTTTACAACTCTCATAGCCAAAACGGCTTAAGATTTTTTTTGTATAATGGGATTGGTTCAAAGTGATCCCATATTCATTCTTGATCAATTTAATATTCAAAATGACATCCACCTCTCCTAAGCCTTTCATATCAAAGCATCGGGATAAGAAAGATTTGACCTCGTCAATTATGGCAGTGTTTGTTCCTAATATAAGTATGTCATGCATATGCAAACAGAAGATCACTCCTTGACCCCCACCATAATGGTAATATACTCGTTATCAGCCTCATTCACAACGAAGCCTGTGGATGCAAAGTTTTGTTAAACTTTTTGTGCCATTGTTTCGGTGTTTGTTTTAGACTATACAAATAATTCAATAATCTGCATATCTTATTTTCCTATTTAAAAATCACAAAACCATTCGATTAATATATATAGATTTTTTTCTCCAACTCTCCATTAAGGAAAGTTGTCTTCATGTCTATTTGATGGACATGTAGACCATAAGAAGATGCTAATACAAGGAGCACTCTAATGGTGATTAGTCTAACGATAGGAGAATATGTATCAAATAAATCTTCTCCCTCTTTCTAGGTGTAATCTTTGGCAACAAGTCTTGCCTTATACTTTTCAATAGTATCACAGGCCTTACATTCTTTTTAAAAACCCACTTACATCATATAGATTTGCACCCGATAGGACAATCAGTGATATCCCAAGTCCCATTGGCCATGATGGAGTCCATCTCGCTATGGACTGCCTCTTTTCAATACTCAGCGTCAGAAGATGCATAGGCCTCTGAAAGAATCTTTGGCACATCATACACGAGGTATACAATAAATTCATTACCAAAGGTTTTCTCAACCCTTTGTCTCTTGCTCATGCGAAGAGTTTCTGTGACTAAATTTTTATTCTCCTCAGGGATATCACATATTGGTCCAGAAATGGTGGGAAGTTCAAAAATTTGATTATCCTCACTATCAATATTATCGATTTGAATATTCTCAGTTCGTGGAGTACTGCATGATGTTCTCATTGGAAAGATATTATCAAGAAATGAAGCATCTCTAGACTCCATTATTGTGTTAGCAATAATTTCATAAGTTTCTAATTTAACTACTAAAAATCTATAGGTCATGCTATTTTGAGCATATTCTAGAAAAATACAATCGACTGTTTTTGGTCCAAGTTTTCTCTTTTTCTGCAATGGTATATTGATTTTTGCCAAACACCCCCATGTTCGTAGAAAATTAACATTAGGTTTTCTTCCCTTCCATCCTTCATATGGAGTAATCTCACTTTTTTTAGAGATTACTCTATTTAGGATGAAAGTTGTTATCAATATAGCTTCCCCCACCATACCTAGGCACACCAAAACTCTCTAACATGGTATTAACCAACTCAATTAGTGTCCGATTTTTTCTCTTAGCTACTCTGATTGATTGGGTATTGTTGTAGGGGTGGCCCCCACCTAAGCCCAGCTGGCCTGTTAGAGAGTTGTAAAGCCCAATATGGGACATGTGTAATGACATAGATGCCCTTGAGGGGATATACTTGAGTGTAAGGGTAAAGTTGTAAAACACTCCCCATGTGGATATATATATATGATGAACCATGTGGAGGTGACCACATGTGTATGATGAGTAATTGATAGTGGTTTAGGTAAGTTGAGTTTGGTTTGAGTGGTTAGGAGTCGAGTCGTTGCATGGTGCAATCGAACTTGGTCGTATGGGTTTGGGACGCCTATTCTTGTTTTCGACAGGTTTGGACTTCATCTGTGGTAAGTATGATGGTATTTACGCTTTCATGTATCGAGCGGTGCTATTTGATGTGTTTCTTGTCTGTGTGGCTGCAGGACGTCGAGGCGGAGTCGTGGCGAGACACGGTGGACCGGACTAGGCGCAGGTGGCGCTGAGGTCAGAACAGTTGGGATGTGTCGAAGACGACGTGGACTCAAGGTGGTTGCGAGGCGTGCGCGACAAGGAGCGCGGAAGCTTCCCGGAAGGTGCACGAGGGGCGAAACGGGAATTTCGCAAGGCTGCACAAGCGGGAGCGGGCTCCGTTGGATTTAGCGGGCGTAACGGGGTGGAGACCGGTTAGCCGTGGGCTATAAATAGGTTGGAGGGGCTGCATGCCCTCTTAAGCACTTGAAAGGATTTTAGGGTTTCCTTTAGTCAAAAGAGTCTTTAGAGATGGTTTTGGCTTTAGGCTTTAGTTGGTGAGGTTTGTTGGTGGAGGCAGAGAGTGCTCCCTGCCTGTCCCCTTCGATGGTTTCCAGAGAGTCTGAGTGTGTTCATCCCCTCCTATGCATGTAGGGCTTGTAGTCTTGAGTTGGCAGAGGGAGATGAGGGATTGAGAGACTTGTAATCAAACTTCTTGTTCGAATGTCCACGGTATCGGAACATCTCTGTACTCCTTTTGATTCAATGAATGAAAATCTGGAGTTTGGTTTTATCTGTTCGTAGCCTCTGTTCTTCTTTTTCTTCTTTGCAAGATTTCTTGATTTTCATTGTTTTGAGTTCTTGCTTGCTGGGAGGTGCCAAAATGGGTTGCTCTATGATGGGAGAATGCCTCAAGATCATTTGATTGATTTCCCCTAGAGTAAATGTCACTTAATCTGAGATTTCTCATTTTGAACCTCTCTGTTCAAGTTCTTGCAGTTCTAGGTTTTTGGGGTTGATCTTGATTCTCTTCACTAGAAGGCCTGAAATTTGGTATGAAAAGCTCTGAGGCTATCTAGTATCTAGTTCCAAAATTTCATAGTCAAAGGATCAGTGAAGAGATGGCAATTTGGATTTTTGAGATGCTTCTGTTCAGTTTCTGCTCAGTCTAGGGTTTGGTTGCATTTCTTGATTTCCTTTGTGGGTTGGCTTGAATTTGAGTCAGGAGAGACCCTTTGCTATTGCTAATATAACTGCAAAGTCCCATGTGCAAAGGACTTGTGTAGTGTGAACAATTTGGGTTCATTTGCTCCTCTCTGAAGTTTATTGAGTTTTCTAGAGTTTTGGTCCAGATTTTATTTCTCTCTTTGAGATGACTTGAAACTTGAGACCCAGAGTCCAGAGGCTATACATTAGCTACCTGCAAAGTTTCAAAGTCAAAGGATCATTGGGTAGGGAGTAATTTGGTTTTTGGTTCATCTTGTGCAAAATTTCAGATGGTTGTCAAAATCTGAAATCCTTGGTATTTTGCTTGACTCTCTGATTAATTTTTGGTTCCTGTCATTTCATTCTCTCTTGTTTGTCATGGTTTTTCTCTTGCTTGGTCTGTGACTCCAGTAAGTTTTTCTTCATAGCTCCTTAGCGATTGGAGAAAAGACTCTTTTAAAATTGAATTTGGGATTCTCTCTCTTTCTTCTAGTGGGTTTCCAGTAAGTCTCTCCTGAAGAATTGACGCTGTCCTCTTCATAGCTTTACATAGCTTTTAGAGAAGAGCTCATAAGTAGTACTTGTCGGGGATAGCTTTTAATTAATCGACATTCACCCCCTCTGTCGCCATTTCGGTCCAACAATATACCATCCAGGGCATGGGGGGAAACCCTAAGCATTGCTTACCTAACTCTACACTACCATACCTCTCTCTCTGTTTGGTCTGTAGCCACAACAGTTGGCGTCGTCCATGGGGAAGATGGGAGCAAGCCTCAAGATTTGAAGGATGGCACTGAATAAAGCCTCGTCATCGGCGGCTAAGAAGAAGACGGGCGCGACGGGGTCCTGCGTCAACACCAGGTATTCGGCGTCGGCAATCGTAAGCGGGGACGATGGTGTGGGCGCGGCGGTCGCGAACGTCGGCGCCCATGGCGCGACGATCGACTCTGCCTCCGCTGGCGCAACGACCAAGCAAGTCCTTTAGTTACACTGAAGATGGCAACGGATAAAGATGGGCGGCACACAGTAGGATGGCCCAGATGAGAATGTACGTGCTACACTGCAAGGACAAGGAAGTGGCAAAAAGGAACCCATGCCTCAATGGCCAAAATGTACGGTTTATTTCAAGGCGTGCAAAGTTTACATATACGTACCATACGTCTTTCCGGTAAAAGGGTTGTGTGGTGCTGGCGCTAGCTGTTGGGTTCTTGACTGGCTCGACATACTTGGATTTAAATGGTTGGTGATTTTTCGTGTTTTCTTAAGAAAAGGATAGAAAGGTTGTACAATATCTTTGCTAAGTAGGTCCTGATTCCTACTTTCAACGCATGAATTTTACAAGATTTTTTTTTGCAGGAACTAGTTCAAGCCCTCTAGATTTGTTTACGAACCCTCCAATCCAAACATGCACTAAGTTGTTAAATTGTTCACCCTCCTAGGTAGTTAATTTCATCGAAACTGCAGCACTAAGGCTTCGTTTGGAAGGCGATATGTTTTCACATTCATGTGAGAATTAAATTGTTTCTATGGAATTCATGTGTTCTAATTTTGAATAAAAAATAGATTATTCGTAAAAAAAACCATAGAGGCTTAGTCATACCAGCTAGGATAAATATATAATCCAATTTGGTTGGTAAACGGGCTAGGTTCGAAACTAAGTTTAGTCACGTTAACCCAACATTATTTTGAGCTTATTTAGATTAACATTAAGTATTGCCTCATCTATCTATACTCATCAAACCATCATTATTTCCAGCTTAATTAGTTGAAGATTGCTTTGTAAATATACAATCCAATTTTACCTCTTCCTTGTGAAGATTGGTTGCCTGGATAGCTACCTAGGCTCAAGACCAGGTTTTTTCGCATCACCTAGCACTACTACAGAAAGCCTCATAGTAGACGCCTCATCACAGACGGTTTTGTGAAACCGTCTCTGATGAACACTATTACAGACGGCTGTAATTTGGAGGCCGTCTGTGGTATTTGTGGCGGGAAAATGGATTATCACAGACGGTCGGTCGATATTAAGAACCGTCTGTGATAATGCCAGATTATCACGGACGGTTTGTAATAAAAAACCGTCTGTGATAAGCTCGTTATCACAGACGGTTTTTAACTAAAAACCATCTGTGATAATTCACAGACGGATTTTAGTTAAAAACCGTCTGTGATAATGACTCTAAGGCATTTATTGCGCTGGTCAGACCGCATCTGTCTTCATTTCGATCCAGATCTAGCCACTGCTGCGCACTTTTTCACTCGGGAGGAAGCTAGGCGATTTCAGGCCAGTTAATTTGGTGGGAAGAGGCAGAGATTGAGCTTTGAAGATTCAGATTTTCCTGGTTGCTCTAGATATGGTTAGTAATGAAATTTATTTTTTCTTTAATTGCATTACAATTTAGGTCTGAGTAATCCATGAGTGTTAAAGATGGTTAATTTCCAAAATTGTTGATTATATAATAGCTATTGGGTTTATAATATGAATTGAGCTAGCAATTTAAGTCTCAATATAATAAATGTGGCCGGTATATATATGTAGTTATAATTAGTTAATCTAGATTTTAATACTAAGTTGTTATATATGTGTGTAACGTAGGACCGAAGCTGGATGTATGCCGCGAGCCGTGTGAGTGAAGAGTACATTAATGGCGTTTCGCTTTTATAAGAGCCACCGAGGAGGATATGTTGAATAAGGGGTGGAATATATGTGCTGTCCATGCCATCGATCGAGAATTTGAAGATGTTTAAGAACCGAGGGCAAATTGTAGCGCACTTGATTCGGAGGGGTTTCAAAAAGGATTATACATCTTGGACCAGTCATGGCGAAGTGAATGATCATATGCCGCCGGATGACATTGCCGGTGAAGTGAATGATATGCCCCCGGATGACATCGCCGGTGAAGTGAATGACATGCCGCCGGTTGATGTCAATTGTGGCTCGGATTCGGATAGGTTGCATGATGATAATCTGGATCAGATGCTTTGCGATGTAGAAGAGAACTATGATGAGAGAGAGTATGTTAAATTCCGTGGCTTGATGGAGGACTCAGAGAAACCTTTGTACACGGGCTGCAAGTACACGAGGTTGTCGGCCGTGCTTGAACTGTTGAAATTGAAGGCAAGCAACAGTTGGTCTGACAAGAGTTTCACAGCGCTGCTAGGTCTTTTAGCGGACATGCTTCCGAGGGAAATGAGTTGCCTAAAACCACGTATAAAGCCAAGAAGGTTCTTTGTCCGTTGGGAATGGAAGTAGAAAGAATACATGCATGCCCGAACGATTGTATCCTCTACCGTAAGAGTATGCAAACATGCATGTATGTCCGTGTGCAACGCATCCCGATACAAACGTAACAATCAATCGATGATGGCGAGGAACAGGCGAAGAAAGGACCTCTGCTAAGGTGGCATGGTATTTTAATATAATTCCCGTTTGAGAAGGTTTTTTGCAAATCCAAAGGAGCAAAGCGCTGCGTTGGCACTCGGAGGAGCGCAAGAAGGATGGAATGATAAGACACCTTGCTGATTCCGCACGGTGGAGAAACATCGATAGGAGTTTTGTAGAGTTCGGTGCAGAACCAAGGAATATAAGGTTTGGGTGAGTGCAGATGGAATGAATCCTTCGAGAGCATGAGCGTACCGATATAGCACATGGCCCGTGACTCTCTGCATCTATAACCTTCCTCCTTGGTTGTGTATGAAGCGAAAGTACATTTTGCTGTCGATACTTATCCAAGGTCCAAAACAACCTGGGAATGATATCGATGTGTTCCTAGCACGTTGGTGGAAGATCTAAAAGTACTATGGAGCGAAGGGTATAGGTATGGGATGCATACAAACGAGAGAACTTCACTCTGCGCTCCTTATTGTTCTGCACCATAAATGATTATCCTGCCCTTGGTAACCTATCGGGCCATAGTACAAAAGGTGCCAAAGCTTGTACTCACTGTTTAGATGGTACCGAGAGTGTGTGGCTGAGACACTCACGCAAAACTGTCTACATGCGTCACCGCCGGTTCCATCGGAGGGCTCACCCATACCGCAAGATGAAGAAACAATTTGACGGAGAGAAGGAAGACGGTTCAGCTCCAAGGCATTTAAGGGGACACGAGGTTTATGATATGGTTAAGGATTTAGATGTTGTCCTCGGAAAGGGACGTAAATTGAGGGCTCATGAGAAGAACACCTGAAAGAAGAGATCAATATTTTGGGACTTACCTTATTGGGAGTACCTAGATGTTCGGCACTGCATCGACGTCATGCACGTAGAAAAGAATGTGTGCGACAGCTTGATTGGTCTCTTACTGGACATCCGTGATAACCACAATGGGAAGAGTTCAAGGCGATGAAAACGACCGAAGATTTCAAAAGTACAAGTGTGGCGCACAAGGCCCTCCAGGCAAAAAACACGCACCCCCACAGACTTGGCACAGCTGGGTATGCGGGTAAAATCCCGCAGTGAAGGTTGGAGGATGACCTGGCAGCTGCACAGGACATCGCCCCGCCGTTTTCCAATATCCCGGATGACCGCGCTCGAAATTGGCTTAGAGCAAGGTCATCTACAACGACATCGGGAGACGTCTCCTTTTGAAACCCTGCAGACCAGGAAGTGTCCCAGCGCCTAGTAAGATATCGATCAAACTACGTAGCTTGTAATTACTCCACAACTTCGTACGAATTGAAATGACATGTCGTGCTCTTGCAGGAAGAGCTGAGTTTTCAATCTACCCTGGGATCATTCCAGGGAACAAGGGAGAATGATATGCTCTCCGTGGCCCTGGGAAACAAGGAGCACCCGGGCCATACGAGAGGCCTTGGGCTTTACGTTCCTTGGAAACATGGTTTCCAAGATGACTCCGACATGTATCGGCGCAGGAAGAGAAACAAAGCCGAGCGTGACGCACAGCTACGAGAAGAGCTCAAGGCATCTATTAAAGAGGAGCTACTGGGTTCGCTGGCTGATGTAATCGAGAGATGAGGTGCGAAGCAGACAGAAAGTCGTGAGCCGCCACCGCCCGCTTGTGCTAGCTAGCCCGCACAACCGTCCAAGTAGCTGCGCGCCCAATCCGACGCAAATCCAGTCCAAATTTCCTGTGGACGACATCTAGGTAATAATTATTACCTCTCGAATGCTTGCTCCATTGGTAGGCCTATTCGAGTAGCTAATTTTGTATCGTTATGTAGAAGCCTACAATTGCGGCTCCAAGTGAGATATGGCTCCGTTCCTTTCTACGCTTGGGGCGGTCATATTCGTGCAGTATCGGGGCCATGGTGCACGGTCAAGCTTTAGCGCCAGCTTCGCAAAAGTTAATGTGGATGGTGTGCATGTCAATTTTGAGGTGGTCCCGCCACAAGCCCCCAACGACGAGATCATGACTCTAGGACAGGCCATCGAACATTCATCCGGTGGCCCAAAAGCGACATCTCCACGAGGCTTCTTCACGGTGGCGGGACCGAGCAACATGCATCGGTGCCATCTCCATTACAACACCATCGGTTCCACCACCGGATACTGCACCGGTGCTATCTCCACTGGTCATACTCTCGCCAGAGCAACTTGCACTGGTGCCATCTCCATTACAAGACCAGTCGGTTCCACCACCGGATACTGCACCGGTGCTATCTCCACGGGTCCTATTCTCGCCTGAGCAACTTGCACCGCTGCTACCTTCAAAGTCGACTGCCGTTAAGTCGGCCTATAGCCGAGGCAGTAAGGCCAGCAAGGGCAAAGCAAAGAAGACCAATGATGATATTCAGTACCTACCTTTGGCCCGCAAATTCGTGCTTGGCCAGCCGTTACTCGAGCAACAAGACCTCCAAAAGCTACCATATAGTTGCATGCAATTGCACACGTGGTATATACAGCAGTCCAATAAGCTAGAGGGAGAACGGACTTCAAGTATCACTGTCAAGTTCACGTCGGAAGATTTATACCACAGTCTTCAAGAGTGTATGTTCGTGGTCACCTTTGAGGATTTATTCGATCTGTTCACGTTCAACGCTCTTGACGTCTCAATCATTCGATGCTGGACGCTGTAAGTGTGTACAATCACAGTCTCCGTTAATGTCATACCAATAAATGCCATATCTAATATTTTGCTTTCGTGTGTGTATATATATACACATGCTGATTAAAGCTAGAACATCCAACTCATCAGCTGGTTTCTTGGACCCACACTTGGTCGCCAAGGATACCATTGACCGGGATACACCCCTCGTCAAGAGGTACATTGCAGCAGGACTGCTGGGTTGCCGCAATAATGAATATGTACTTATGCCCTTCCATCAGAACTTTCATTGGATTTTAATAGTAATTGTACCAAAATGGAACAAGGTATATTACCTTGATTCCCTAAGTAAGAATAAAATGGACTTCAAAGTTGTCAGCCAAGTAATCGATAGGTAAGCACATATTCCCCATACATATCTACATTGTACTCTTTCTTTCCTTCCGAATGATTAAGGTTAACTTTTTCAAATTACGTAGGGCATTCGCGATGTACATTGAAATGGGAGGTGACTCGAAGCGCGGGGCCAAAGGCCTGCTGACACATGTTCGAGATTTTAAGGTATTCGCTATTTCACATTAATTAATCCTATGCAACAGTTGGTACTAATGCCTCTTGAACTAACACATTCCATTTTTGCGGTGCCACCGGCGAGAGCGGGCAACACATGTGGATACTACGTTTGCCAACATATGGAACTGCTCCTCGATTCCTCGAGGCTCACCAATCGCAAGGTTTGTCACTCTTCCCATAACTACTTCATATATCACGTGACATATATACGCACATTGATATTCCTATCGACAGGCTGCGTCCATCCCGTCAACTGCATTGAAACAGTCTGATCTTGGAGGGATTCAAGGAGAGTTGGCGTATTTTTTGCTTACTCAGTCATAAAGCCAGGAGGATGGTTCCACTGCGCACCATGATTTCTTATTGGTCTTATCACTAAGTGCAAATGTAGTGTAGATCTTTTGTAACTGTGCATTTGTTAATGGATATTTCATTTCAATTCAATTAATCGATTTGCGAAATGGATGCATGCTTTATGTTTGTGAAATGAAGTGCGATGTCAATTGGATGCCTTATAGCTGTGAATGAATTGTGATGTGAATTGTATGTTTGTCAAATGAATTGAGATGTGAATTGTATGTATACATATACTTGTTTATCTGCTTGTTTCAGAGGGCATGGCTAGCATTTCCTGAGGCTAGCCAATAAGCGTAAATAGATTCATTATAGGGGAAGGAATATCACGAGCGGTTTTTCATTAAAAGCATGCGATATCGATATCACATACGTTTGTAATAAAACCATCTCGATTACTAGATATCACGACGGTTTTCATTAAAATGCGTGATATCATCGCGCGGTTTTAAAACCGTCGTGATATCGATAATCGACGCATTTTAATGAAAACCATCTGTGATATTTAATCACATATGGTTTTTATTACAAACCGTCGTGATATCGGATAATCATGCAGCGATTCGAAACCGTCGTGATAACTTGATTATCATCGACCCATAATTTGAGGCGGTTGAGAAAAATGTCGTGATGGCGTTCAACCGCCGTAATGTGAATTTCTGTAGTAGTGTAATTATATCGGAGTTTTACTTAATTTAGGGTGGTGAAACCGACTCGTTTGAAGCGTAAGAATTTCATAAGAATTTTGGGGCTGTTCGGAACACAGGAGTTTCATAGAAATTTCAAAAAATTCACATAAGACAGTTAAATTCCAGTATAATAAAAAGTTTGTGCGTTTCCAAACAAGATGTTACAACTTTGATCCAGGAGAAAACGCACACATCGCAAATAAACTGAGAGAACACTGAAGAAATTTTTGAATTTTTTTATTCTCTTATTTGCTCCCCCTCTTTCTTGCTTTTCTTCCTTGGATGCAAAACTGGGTACAAGTCCCTGCAATATATAAGGATAAAACTCTTCTACTCCTATTCCGATTCGGACTTCAAGTTGGTCTCAATTTCAACTTTAGTTATACTCAGAAACGAACTCTACTACGACATGGACTCTGAGTCAAAATTATTTCTAACAATCTCCCCCTTAATCTTAACTTGACACACTCTAGTTTTAGTCTCAATACATTATGAACTACCAGCCACGCCTACACATGAAGCGTTCTACATGTAAGCTACATGTAGGAACTCAACTGGTACTGGTTTGGCTGCAGGACGTCGAGGCGGAGTCATGGCGAGACACGAGGTGATCGGACTAGGCGCATGTGGCGTTGAGGTCAGAACGGTCGAGATGTGTCGAAGACGGCGGAGACTCGAGGTGGTTGCGAGGCTTGGACAACATGGAGCGCGAAAGCTTCCCGGAAGGTACAGGAGGGGCGAATTGGTGATTTCGCAAGGCTGCACAAGCGGGAGTGGGCTCCGTTGGACTTAGCGGGCGTAACGGGGTGGAGACCCGTTAGCCAAGGGCTATAAATAGGAGGGAGTGGCTGCATGCCCCCTTATGGATTCAATGGATTTGGGAGAGAGTTAGGGTTTTCTTGAGTCAAAAGAGGCTTTGGGAGGTTGTTTTCGCTTTGCTCTTTAGTGGTTGGAAGTAAGTGAGAAGGGCAGAGCTATGTCCCCTTCGATGTGTTCTTGAGTCTCCTCTCCAGGAAAGCATGTAGGGTGTGTTCTTGTGTGGGAGAGGGAGAGATTGGAGTGATCCTTCATGTAATCATCCTTGTTCTAATGTCTAGTGGTATCGGGACTCCTTGTAATCCTTGCTTGGTTTGGAATGGAAATCTGAAGTTTATTTCTCCTATTCGTGCTTTCTGTTCTTCGTTCATCCCTTTGGCTTGATTTTGAGATTTTGTGTTTTTGCTTGTTAACTGCTAACTACTAACTGTCCTAAGCTAACTGCTGAACTTGAATCTGTCTCAAAACAGTTTCAAGAAATGATTGACACTAATAAGAAAATGGCTCAATTTGCGACTAAGGATCCTGTTAGCTCACCATGCATTAGTTGTGATAAACTAAAACTTGAACTCGTTGCTTTGAATGAAAAATGTGTGAAGCTAACTAAGGATCAACTAGTGAAGCCATCAACTGATTGTGATATGATTGCTGGTGTGGGGGAGAAGCCCAAGGGTAAGCCTGAGACGCTTAGCGACGTGAACCAAACTGCTAGTAGTAGGAATGTCCCTTCCGAGTCGGCTGTGCGTGCACAAGCCATTCTTACCTCTGCTGTTGGTTCTTCATCTGCTCCCTTACCTGCTGCTGTTCCCTCTTCCCCTACTCTTCTTGCACCTATCTCTTTCGGGAGTGTCAGTACCTTGTCAACACTCTCAAGAGGTTTGTAGGAGGCAAGAAGAAGCTGAATCTTATTCTAGACCAGTCCAAGATTTGCAAGTTCAATCAAGGTCTAGGATATTATTTCTATGAGGACATTAGGAAGCATCCACCTGCTATTCTCAGACCCATAGTAGGAGGTGTCATCGAGGTTGAGCCCAGATCTGATGAAGTTAAATTCAAGTCTGCGGGCTTTGTCCAAGGGATTTCTGACAGCAAGGTGAGTCCACCTGCAGCTTCAGCCTCTTAGAAGGCGAAGCCATCTCATGCTACTTCTACCTCTCAGAAGGCGAAGTATCATTGCACCTTCTGTCAGAAGGATAAACACTTGATCGATCGATGCTTCAGGCGTGCCAGGATCGCTCAGAGAGACCGTGTTGCAGCTCTTAGGCGTATTTAGGGTGAGCCCTAGACCTTGAGTGCACCTAAGACCAACACGAGGTCTAGGGTTGCTTCAGCTGATGGTTTTGGGCAGCATCGAGGACTTGGTTTTTCTGAGTTTTCTGGTTTTCGTCCTCATGCTCCCTTTGGCCGTGACTTCCGCCGTCCTGAGGGTAGATCTCGCTTTCTCCGTCGAGATAGCTACCCGCGGTGTGATCAGTGTGTTGCCGGTGCTTCGACTCGCTTGCCCGTAGTAGTCGGACCTAGCAACAGCTTCTGGTCTACACACAGACCTTCTGGCTTGTTGAGTGACAGAGAGCGTAGGGTAGATAGAGGTCAGTAGTGCTTGACTACTTCATCTGCTCGACGTGTTACTCAGTATTGGGTGCCAAAATCACTCTTGATTTACCCCAGTACTGAGACTTTACTCTCTGTTTGATTCAGGTTCGCCGGGCAGAGAAGGGAAAGGTTTGGCTCGTAGACTCCGGGTGTTCACGACACATAACCGGAGACTCCCGTTGGTTTTTGAGAGACCATGTGGAGGTGATCACATGTTTTTGATGAGTAATTGACTCTTGTTTTAGATAGTTTGAGTTTGGTTTGGGCACTTCTTGCTAAGTCGTAGCCTTAGAAGTGATCGAAATCGCTTTCTGCGCAAAGTCGTAGCTTCTGGCTGTGGTCGTAGGCATTTTCGACCACTCTGGTCGTGGTCGGAAGCCTGCCAGGCAGGTTACGACCACGTTGTCGTTAATCGGGAGCCAGCCAGGTCATTCACGACCACTCAGTCGAAGGTCAGAGCCAGTCGGGTCATCCTCGACCAAGTTCGCCGTGGTCGAATGCCGCTACGACCCCGTTGTAGCAAGCTGTGGTCAAAGTCGGCGCCTAGACTTTCGACCATGTTGAGTAGCCAGAAGCGCTCGACCACGTTATCGAGTGCTGCGGTCGATAGTCAGAGAGTTCGACTATGACCACGTGGGAAGTCGGCGGACTTTGACCACGTTGTGAAGCCGTCGTATGAGGTCGTATGCGGTCGGACGGGCTTCGGTAGCAGTCGGATGTGACCGTGATGTGGTGAGACATGGTCGGAAGCTTTCAAGAGTCTTGTATGTGGTCATAGGTCACTTATAATCGGTCGTATGACCTCCAGGAGCGGTCGTTTCAGCTAGGGATCGGTCGTATTGTCTTGTGTTGCGGTCATAGACCTTGTGCACTCTCTGGTTTGTCATTCCGACCAATTGTAATTGGTGTACGACTTTGTGGAGTGTGTTTTGAGTTCTTTTTTGAATGCAAATGGATGTTACTCTTGTCTAGTGCGGTGCTATGTGATGTGTTTCTTGTCTGTGATGGCTGCAGGACGTCGAGGCAGAGTCGTGGCGAGACACGAGGTGACCGGACTAGGCGTAGGTGGCGTTGAGGTCAGAACGGTCGGATGTGTCGAAGACGGCAGAGGCTTGAGGTGGTTGCGAGGCTTGGACGATAAGGAGCACGGAAGCTTCCCGGAAGGTGCAGGAGGGGCGAATTGGTGATTTCGCAAGGCTACACAAGCGGGAGTGGGCTCCGTTGGACTTAGCGGGTGTAACGGGGTGGAGACCCGTTAGCCAAGGGCTATAAATAGGAGGGAGTGGCTGCACGGCCCCGTGTATTGCTTTGGGAGAGAATTAGGGTTTGCTAGAGTCAAAAGAGGCTTTGTGAGTTTGCTTTGGCTTTAGGCTTTAGTTGGTGAGAGTGGGTGTGGAGCATAGGGTGTGTCTCCTTCGATGTCCCCTATGTGAGAACTCTCTGTGTGTGTTGTCTCCTCTGTAGACAAGCATGTAGTGTGTTCTTGAGATGGAGAGGGAGAGGTAGAGGAGATCCTTTGTAATCATCCCTGTTCTAATGTCCAGTGGTATCGGGACTCCTTGTAATCCTTTGTGTGGTTTGGAATGAAGAAATCTGAGGTTTATTTTCAGTTCGTGCTCTCTGTTCTTCTATGCCCCATTTGCATGATTTCTTGACTTTCTTGATTTCTTGTTGTTTGTTGCTGGGGAGTGCCAAAATGGGTTGCTCTATGATGGGATAGTGCCTCAAGGTCATTTGATCGATTTTCCCAAGAGCTAATTTCATTTAATTTCAGATTTGGTTTTTGAGCCTCCCCTGTTCATCCTTTTCATTCTAGGGTTTTGGTGAGAATCTAGTTTCCCTTCACAAGATGGCCTGATTCTTGGCATGTTGAGTCCAGAGGCTATTAATTAGCTATCCTCAAATTTTCATGGCCAAAGGATCAAAGGTTGGGGAGTAATTTGGATTTTGACTCGGTTCTTGCAAGATTTCAGATTTTTACCCAAATCTGAAATTCTTGTTTCTTGGTGTCGTTTCTTTGTATCCCAAAGCCCCCTACCTATTTGGTATGTTGTTGTGTTGCTCTGGGACAAAAAGAATCACCATTTGCCTAGTTCTTGAAGATCTGAAAAGTTAGCCCGAAATACAGATTTTCAGTTTTGCTCTCGGGTTGCCTGGAACAGGGGAGCGGTCTGACCGGAGTTCATTGAGCGGTCTGACCGGAGTTCTTTGGGTGGTCTGACCGGCATGTAATGGGCGGTTAGACCGGTTGGCAGAAGTTTCTTGCCATTCTCTGCCGTGGCAGCATTTTGTTGCGATTTCTCTGCTGTGGCAGCATTTATCTGCAGTCTCTTGCCGAGGAATTATGTTGAGCTGATCTTTTGCAGTTTCCTTGCTAGTTTTCAGTCGGCTTTTGTTCTCTATCTTCATAGCTTCAATAGCTATCGGAGAGTAGAGAATTTTTGTGGATTCCTTAGGGGCAAGTTTTAAAAGTCGACATTCACCCCCTCTGTCGCCATTTCGGTCCAACAGTTTTCTTTCCTTGCCCGTGCTCCAGGTGATGAGATGATCACCTTCAGAGATGCTTCATCTGGGCGCGTCATCGCCAAAGGTACAGTGCGCGTTAATGATTCTTTTATTTTGAAAGATGTTGCCTTAGTTAGTAAGCTGCAGTATAATTTGCTTTCCGTTTCTCAGCTTACTGATGACGGCTTTGAGGTGAGCTTTAAGAAAAACAATTGCAAAATTCTTGATTCTTCGGGTAGTCTGGTTTGCGGGATTTCTCATTTTGGGAGGATCTTTCGTGTTGATTTTTCTGAGTCTTCTGGTGATTCTCTCTGGTGTTTGGTTGCTTCTGAGTCCCGCGATCTCTCTTTCTGGCATAGGAGACTTGGTCATATTGGATTTGACCATTTGACCCGGGTTAGCGGCCACGATCTCATTCGTGGTTTGCCGAAACTCAAGATGGTCAAAAATCTAGTTTGTGCTCCATGCCGGCACGGCAAGATGGTTACCACTTCTCACCCTCCGGTCACAGTTACTATGACCGACGCACCAGGACAGCTGCTCCATATGGACACTGTTGGACCAGCTCGAGGGCAGCCAGCAGGAGGGAAGTGGTATGTTCTTGTCGTGGTCGATGACTTCTCGAGGTTTTCTTGGGTGTTTTTCTTAGCCTCGAAGGATGAGACGTTTTCACATTTTCGAGGTCTTTTCAGTAGGCTTTCTGTTGAGCTCCTAGGTGCCTTACGAGCGATCCGTAGTGACAATGGCACGGAGTTCAAGAATTCCTACTTTGAGAGGTTCTGCAATGAGACAGGTGTAGAGCACCAGTTCTCTTCTCCGCACATCCCACAGCAGAATGGTGTCGTGGAGAGGAAGAACCGTACCCTGGTCGAGATGGCCAGGACAATGCTTGATGAGTACTCTACACCGCAGAAGTTTTGGGCTGAGGCTATAGCCACTGCGTGCCATGTCTCAAATCGAGTTTTTCTGAGGGCACGCTTGCACCGTACTTCTTATGAGCTGAGATATGGGCGAAAGCCCAACGTCTCTCATTTTCGTGTGTTTGGTTGCGAGTGCTTTATTTTGAAGTCCGGGAACCTAGATAAGTTCGAGTCACGTTCTTGTGATGGGATCTTCCTAGGCTACTCGACTTCTTCACGGGCTTATAGGGTCTGGAACTGCGAGTCTAGCAAATTGGTAGAGACCTGTGAGGTGACCTTCGACGAGGCCAGTCCGGGGACTAGGCCTGATATCTCAGGTTCTTTAGAGCAGTCCGAGACCATCTTTGTGGATGATGAGGATGATGGAAATGAGGGTTGTCTACCCGATCCAGTCCCTCATCCACCCCTCGAGGTGCCTTCTTCCACCGCACCTCCGGGTGATCAGCCCATGCCTTCCGCTTCTTCTGGAGCTAGTGGCTCTGTTCCTACCTCATCAGTTCACGAGGTAGATGCCACTTCTTCATCTCATCCTGGACCTCCTAGACACATTCAAAAAGACCATCCTTCTGAGCAGATTATTGGAGACCTTTTTGAGCGAGTCACTCGTTCAAAATCTGGCATGTCTCAATTATGTCTCCATTCTGCCTTTGTTGCCTCCTTTGACCCAAGGTTGTTTTTCATGCTCTCTCTGACGAGTCTTGGGTCAATGCCATGCATGAGGAGTTAGAGAATTTCGAGAGAAACAAGGTCTGATCGCTTGTTGAGCCCCCACGAGGTAACAATGTCATTGGGACTAAGTGGGTGTTCAAGAACAAGCAGAGTGAGGATGGTATGGTTATTCAAAACAAGGCTAGACTGGTAGCTCAGGGATTCTCCCAGGTTGAGAGTCTGGATTTCGAGGAGACCTTTGCCCCTGTAGCTAGACTTGAGGCCATTAGAATCCTGCTTGCCTTTGCGGCTTCTAAGGGTTTCAAGCTTTACCAGATGGATGTCAAGAGTGCCTTCCTCATTGGCTTTATTGAGGAAGAAGTATGTGAGACAGCCTCCAGGTTTCGAGAACTCCAAATACCCAAACCATGTCTATAAGCTTTCCAAAGCGTTGTATGGACTTAAGCAGGCCCCTAGAGCTTGGTATGAGAGGCTTAAGTCCTATCTGTTGAGTCATGGTTTTGAGATGGGTAAAGTAGACAAGACCTTGTTCATCCGCCAGCGTGGCACTGATCTTCTGCTCGTCCAGATTTATGTGGATGACATCATCTTTGGCGGCTCCTCGCATGCTCTCGTTTCCCAGTTTTCCGATGTCATGAACTCGGAATTTGAGATGAGCATGATGGGCGAGTTGAGCTTCTTCCTTGGCTTCCAAATTAAGCAGACTCGGGAGGGTATCTTCTTGCATCAGGGCAAGTACACTCAAGACCTCCTGAGGCGCTTTGATATGAGTGATGGTAAGCCGGTGTCCACTCTTATGGCTACATCAGCTTCACTCGACCCAGATGAGGACGGTGAGCCAGTTGATCAGAAGGAGTATCGTAGTATGATCGGCTCCCACTTGTACCTCACTGCCTCGAGACCGGACATACACTTCTCCTTGTGTCTTTGTGCCCGGTTTCAGGCTTCTCCTCGCGTATCTCACCGCCAGGCGGTGAAGCGCATCCTTCGGTACCTTCGAGCTACCATTGACTATGGTATCTGGTACTCTTCCTCTTCTTGTCTTTCCTTGAGAGCCTGTTCGGACGCAGACTTTGCTGGCTGTAGGATAGATAGGAAGAGCACTTCGGACACCTGCCAGTTCATTGGCACTTCTCTCGTTTCTTGGTCTTCGAGGAAGTAGTCTGGTGTTGCACAGTCCACCGCAGAGGCCGAGTACGTTGTTGCAGCCAGTTGCTGTAGCCAGGTGCTTTGGATGGCCTCGACCCTACGGGACTTTGGGTTAGTCATAGATAGTGTTCCACTCTTTTGTGATAACACTTCTGTGATTAACATTGCTAAGAACCCAGTGCAGCATTCTCAGACCAAGCATATCGATATTCACTATCACTTCCTTAGAGACCATGTAGAGAAGGGTGACATCGTGCTCCAGTTTGTGGAGAGTGACCACCAGTTGGCTGATATCTTCACCAAGCCTTTGGATAGTTTGATGTTTTCCGCTCTGCGAGGAGAGCTTGGGGTGATTTATCCTTATGGACTGTTGTGAGGGGGAGCTTTGTGCTTTACTGCTTTACTATATTGATTATGCTCTTACTCCTTTCTGTTGCATTGCATTCCGGGTGCATTGGGTTTACTCCTTCTAGCATAGATTAGAATGCTTCTCTTGTCTAGCTGTTTAGACTTCTTCCTCTCATCTTGTGATTCTAGGATTATGCTTTATTAGCTGCTTCTCTCTTTTCACTAGGTTGAGCCCACTCACTACTTTTAGGTTATAGCAAGGGTAGGGCCACCCTTGGGTAGACAGGGTACGTGTTTGCTCCTTAGTGTGGGGGATTACCGGCTAATAGTCCTAGAGACATATGGGGTAGATGAGAGTCAGTCTGAGCCATAGTTTCCTCTATATCTTATCTATGCTTTAAGGACTGTCTTTTTTGGTTTTCCTTGCCAGCTTCTCGATTTTATTGCTTTGGTTCAGGGAGAGTCCATTTTGGAGCTTCTAGAGCTTAATATTGACATAACTCAACTTGAACTAAAAGTTGCATCACATGTTCAGGGGGAGCTTGATTTTCTTGCATTTTCAGCATTTCTGCATTGTAATATAACTGCATTGAGCCTTGATTATTATCCTATTATGACATGCTTACAATGCTTTACACCTTGCCATGACTTGTGCTTAGTTGCTAGATTTATCATGACTTCATATGTGTAGACTAGCTTTCGCCATGATAAGTTAATTAAACTTGCTCAAATTAAATTAAAACTTGTCATGTTAGCACTCGAGATTAGTCTTTCTTGAGCTATCCTTTTATGATCCATGCCATGTCAAATAAGCTGAGTTGAGCGTTGAATCTCTATTGAGCCTTAGATTGAGCTATTTTAATCTCTTGATGATGCATAAGTTAGTACAATCTTTTATGGATGCAAAAAGATCTCTTTTGTGCGAAAAAACTGATCTCACCAATTCTTTCTCATGAGACGGCTTACCATTACACTAGGCATGAACTCAGGGAGAGTTTTGGATGACCTAGACTATCTTCTTAAGCTCATTGCTTGGAGTGGTTGCATAAGGCTTGAGATCTAGCACACGACTAAACAACAATATGGTTGGAAACAATCATGTGATTTCTAAAGTAAATTATGTCATTTGTGCTCAATTTGCTTAAGCTTAAAAAAGAACCAAGTACTTGAACCAATGTTTCATTCCTGAGCATATAGCACTCTATTTGGACTCAATACTAGCTTCTTGGTTCCGCTTAGCTTATGGACATGTGCATCATCCTTGGATATCTCTAGCTAGACTTTGCTTATTGATGACTTGACTTGCTCACAAATTGCACTACATTTCAGATTGTCATCTCTTTGGTTTAGCTGGCATATACATATCTTGTCATGATCTAGATAGCCTTTTATTGAGTTTTGGCTTGATGTAATTCGTAATGGTCATTTTGGATAATTCTCATGGCTCTCAATACTTCGAATAATCAAACTTCAGCCATTTCACCCAATTTCATGTCATATTCTTTCTTTTGCATCCTTGATGTGTTTATTGCCAAAAGGGGGAGAATAGCGGAGTTTGGATCATCTAGTCTGTAGCGAGACTCCGCTCTAATACACGGGAGCAGCGGCCTTTCGATTTCTTCATGCCGTCCCACTGCTTGTCAACCTGTGCGGCGTCGCGAACCACCAGAGCATATTCCACTGGGGGCGGTGACAATCTGCGCTGGCTAGACGAAGCACTTCCACTGAGCCAGCGAGCGGGGTCTTCCTGGCACGCCATCCCCACCCGAAAGTAAGGAAGTAGAAGCAAGGGCAGATGGCACAAGAGAACGACGAAAGACAGAGCAAAGCAACAGCAAGCGGGCAGCCAAGAGGAGTGTTCGCATGACAATGGCAATGCCTTATAAGGCCCTCTCACCTTCCCCACGATCGGGAAGCGTAACCGATAGCCGGGGGCGCGCAGTGGCAGGCGGCCGGACGGCGCACGACGCACCACTAGCATCCTGCCACGCGCCCCGCCCCCTCGGGAAGGGGCGCGTGACCGTGGTCGTGCGACCGCTGGTAGCCCATGACACGCCAATCGCGCCCCGCCACGTGTACCTTTCCCTCGGGGCAGAGTGCAAGGCAGCAATCGCCCAGCCTGAATGCCGAGGGGCCAACGCGATTCTCGCCGCCATTAATGCACCAGCTCCGAAGGACAGGCGGTCACACCATATGATGGCTTCGCTTCCGTAAAGAGACCTCGAAAGATGCTCCCATCTCCGAGGGAGGACTCCGCTAGGCATCTCCGACTCCACGACTAAAAAACTCCGGCTTTCTCCGTGGGAGGACTCCAGTAGACATCTCTGGATCACCTTCAATAACAGTTCTAGTTGCACGTCCTTAGTGAGAGGACGGGCCGCCCCAGCATACAACAGTTTTGTCCAAGATAGTTGAAAGTCACAGGCCGCAGGGACGAAGGGGGCCAAATGGCTCAGCAACATGGCTTCGGCCTGTGAAGCCTTTCACCATGAGAGGTCCTGTTGTAGGGGTGGCCCCCACCTAAGCCCAGCCGGCCTGTTAGAGAATTGTAAAGCCCAATATGGGACATGTGTAATGATATAGATGCCCTTGAGGGGGATACTTGAGTGTAAGGGTAAAGTTGTAAAACACTCCCCATGTAGATATATATATATACCATTCAGGGCATGGGGGGAAACCCTAAGCATTGCTCACCTAACTCTCCACTACCATATCCCTCTCTCTCTCTGTTTGGTCTGTAGCCACAACAGGTATGAATATGATGGTGCAAATTTATGGACTATTCCATACTCATAACTGAATTGGGAGAATTCATGAGAGACGTACCCTCCTCCACGATCAAACCTTAGTCTTTTTATTTTCTTCTCTAGTTGGTTCTTAACCTTGGTCTTATAAATCTTAAAGTAGTTTAAAGCTTCATACTTAATTTTTAGCAAATACACGTAGCAGTAGCATGTTGTATCATCAATAAAAGTCAAAAAATATCTTTTGCCTTCTTTTGTCAACAATCCATTCATTCACACTAATTTGATTGAACAAGATCTAATAGTGCCAAGTTCTTTTCATCCTCTAATCCTTTAAAGGGTTTTTAAGGTTGCTTTGCTTGTACACATGAATGTTACTTTGATCCTTCGACAATTTCGTATTTTTAAATTAAATCTAATTTGGACATTCTAGCAATACTATCAAATCCAATATGAGAAAAATGAGAGTGCCAAATATTTACCTCGCATTTATTTAAACCAGTTGCAACATTTAGATTATAATAATACTTTAAAGTACTTAGACAGAACAAGCCTCTGCTCTCATAGTCTTTACCAACAAAGTTTCTGAACTTAAACATTATAATTTTATTTGACTCAAAGACTAACTTATAACCATCCCTGCATAGGAGAGAATCACTAATGAGGTTCTTGTTTATTATAGGAGCATACTGTACGTTCTTCAAGTAGACAATCTTCCCTAACGTAAGCTTTAGATCCACTGTGCCAACACCAAGAACAGAAGCATACAACCTATGTCACATCCCAAAATTTGCTTTCTGGAAAAATTTAATTTCAAATTAATTATTTTAAAGTATTTGAGTTTTATTTGGATTTGCCCTGAATTTTTTGGTTTTTGAAAAAAGCTAGATTTGAAAAGTATTTTAAGTAAAACCTAAAATTATTATTAAATAAAAAGATATTTTGGTTTTATATGAAAATCCTAGTTCAAAATAATTATTTGGAGTTATTTGGCTTTTATCTGGTTTCTTGGATTTTCGGAGTTCAAAAAAATGTATGTTTGAAATTAAAAGTATTACAAGTATGAAAATTAAATACCAACAGTAGTTGGAAATATTTTTATTAAGTCCAAAATATCTCCAGAAGCTTCTGTGAATTTTTTGGATTTTTTCGGAGTTTGTTTAAGCTCAATTTGAAATTTCCAAAAAAAAAAGAGGAGAGAGAATGTCGCGGGTACTGTTCATCCATCGTCCCCAGCGCGACCTGCTCGATCCCGATCGATCTCTCTTCTTCCGTTTTTCTCTCTCTTCATAACTTCCAATCCGGACCTTATCTCAATGTCTTCCCAAAAGGAAAGTTGTGCCAAATCACGCAAGGAATCTATCCCAACTGGCCTCCTTCCATTTCGTTCCTCCGTTTGCCTTTTATCTCCAATTTTCTGAAACGGACTCTAAACCGAAATCCACGAATTAGAGTCGGTTTCTACCCCTCCCAAGCCTATAAATAGGACCCCTTGGCACCCCTAAACCCATCCCAAGCCGTGGCAAGTTCCCTCAAAGGTCAGGACGCCGTCGGCATCGAGGCCCTTCGGTCTCGGATTTGCTCGTCGCGTCTCGAGCAATCCGGTGAGTTTTTCCGTGATTCTTTCGCGTCACATTGTGCCATCATGTGCCATCTACCATCTTGCCAAGTTAATTTGGTTTTGGTGCAGCCAATCTCCCGGAATCGAGTTTTCCCCAATCTAGGTCAAGAGCGCTTCTCGACGTCGATTCGTCGCCTCCGGTAAGCTTCAGCCCTTGCCGTAATTTTTCTTAGACTTGCCTCATCACGTTCTACACCGTGCTCACTTCCTTTTCCCCGAAAAGCCTCCACAAATTTTCGCCTCCGAACCTCGCCATGGCCGTCAATGGCATCTCGTGTCCCCCGTCTACCCGGTGATGTTTCCACCAATCCGTTCGCGTCACTTTGTGCCAAACCATCCCAGGTAGCTACCCTCCAAGTGGTTTTAGATTCCGTTCACCGAGCACCAAGATATTAAGTTTTTCCTTTTCCCTTCCCGACGTCGTTCAAACGTAGATTGCGCCGTCTCCGGTGGGTTTCTGGCTAAGCCGACAATTTTTCTAGCTTCGCCAAGCCGCGTTCTAGCCCGTGCTCACCCTACTTCTCCATGTCATATGCCCGAATTTTATTCCTCTCTCCTACCCATGTCGTTGTAGCCGCCCGTGCCGTCACCGTGCTCTGTTTAGCGTGCCGTCGCTTCCTATGTGTGCCTTAGGTCCCTAGCAACCCATTTTGCTAATTAGACTCGTCTTCCATGCCTTCTCTCGCCAGCGCTAGCCTCCTCGCCAAAAGTACTGTTCTCGGATGAACAGTAACATCTGTGAATTTCCAGCATTTTCTCGCCCGACAAACTTTAGATCGCTCGTTCTCATTCGTCCGAACTCCGATTAACCCGATTCTTCTTCCTAAATTCATCTAAAATTGAGCTCTATCTTTTGGTTCTGGTTTTGTAGTTTTTGGAGTTCATTTGAATTTTATTTGAATTTATTTTGTTTGTTTTGTCGTTTCGCGCGTAGAACCCGACGTCGCTGAAGAGTTTGTCGAACCACAGCAAGAGGGACCAACCAGTGCACAAGAAGGCAAGTCTCCTTTGATCATCTTGAACCCATGACTTTGAAATGTTTTAATTATTTTTTTTTAAAATTATGTGCATTGCTATTTATATAAAACTTTAGTTCAAACTTAAGTAATTAGTTATTCCAATTTTGTTATACCCGCATTTGAAATTGAATGCCATGTACCTTTGTCACCCTAGAATTCCCTTTATCTCAATAATGAGATTAATATTAATCTTTGTGAATAGTAGTATGGTAGTGTAATGCTTAGTCATGCTAATTAAATACCTTTGACATTATGAAAATGGGAAATTATGATTTATGGAAATACCCTTGTGTTTATAAATGAAGTGGTAATTGGAGTTGCCACTGATCTTTTAAAATAAAATAAAATGTCAAAGTTGATTTAGATTAGGTGGATGGTTGATTTGGCTTGGTGCGATTAGCACGAGATCTTGTTAAGTGTATGTTCCACCTAGTCAATTAAGGACCGACGCTTGTGTTTGTCCGCATCGAGCACTACCGTACAACCACAAGTCTATATGGGTGCGACCTAGCCGACTAACTTATGATAGTCTAGTTTAGGTGCCACCAGTGGAAAGTGGGTGCGAGGATGGGTGGTTATCCACAGTGAGGGACAGGATTTCTTGTACTCATATGGCGCAAGAGGGGCTTTGGTTCGGCAGTTAGCCTACTGCGGTGAAACCTCAGCGGGTGGTATCTAGCTAGATTAGAGTAAGGTAAAGGCTTTGTGATATTTTATCTGGGTCTCATGCCAAAGGAAGCGTGTGACTTTTAGGATAATTTGTCTCTTGTGGGTAAAGTTGTACAACCTCTGCAGAGTGTAAAACTATTCGAATAGTCGTGCCCACGATCAAGGGCGGGCAAGGAATGCATTCACATGGTAGATTTCTGGTTTTGTTTTAAAATCATAGAATTTGTATTCTGAGAGTAGAGGGAACTCTCGGAAGGGTATCCTGGCAGTTGGAGCCAGAGAGGGTGGATGGAACCCGCAACTTTAAACTTGGTCAGGTAGACTGGATTAACTAGTGTTGGTGGATGGAACCTTCACTATAGAATTAATGTTAGTTCTGTTAAAACATTTACTTTATTAACTTGATGCCTTTGAAAATAATTAGTAGTAATTGAATTTTAAAATATTGCTTTGTGCAAAAGAACCATATAGCCATCCTTTGTCAAGCCTTGCATCTATTGCATTTTTCCCAAGACTTGCGGAGTACTTTATGTACTCACGCGTTGCACTCAAAAATAATTCTCAGAGGAATATGAAGCTCAAGAGGGAGACTACGACTACTTCGCGTATGGATTCGATGAAGGCTTCCCGGAGTACTAGGTCGCGCTTCCCCAGTCAATTGCCTGTGGCGTATTGATGGGTCTTCGCTGGATTTATTTTTGCTTCCGCTGTGTTTCGTGTGTGTGAAGTCTTGAAACCTCATTTGTAATAATGAGACCTTTCGGTCTGTACTCTTTATTATTGTAATAATGCATTGTTGGTTATGAATCATTTCTGGTTAAACTGTGTGCACTAGCTTTGATCTGGGACTAGTGCAGTAATACACAGAGGGTCCGGGTTTGGAAATCCGGGGTCCCGACAACCTATTTCTCATTAGGACGGAGGAAGCCCCAGCTGCCTGATAAGAAGAAAACAAGGAAATATCAGAACATACATGAACAATAACACTAGTATCAATCCACCAATTAGTAGATTGACATGCCGAAAAGACAATATGTAAATTACCATACCCTCCTGAAGTCGAGGTCTCACTTATGATCATGTTGACAGCCTTCTTCTTTGACTGTTCACCATCTCTGCTTTTGTGGAAGCGACAGTCCTTTGCCATATGACCATCTTTTCCACACACAAATCAGGTGATGTCTCTCAAATCCTTTCTTAGTTTTCTTCTTCTTAAAGCTAGTTGTCCTGTTCAATTTGTTGGATTTGTACTTCTTTGCAGTAGTATTTTTTCTCTATAAACTTTGCATTGCGCTAGCCAAATGTGCTGAGTGCATCTTTTGCTCTTGCTTTTGCTTCCACATCAAGAGCAGCAATGAGATCCTCAATAGAAATCTCTTCCCTCTTGTGTTTCAAGATAGTGGCAAAACCCTGCCAAGAAGCAGGGAGTTTAGCAACAATGTCTATAGCCATAAACTTAGAAGGCAATACACAGCCTAACTACGCAATCTCACTGACTAGTAGCTAGAGGTCATAAGCTTGTCCAACTATATATAGAGTTAGCCTCATCCATACTAAAATAAAAAAATTGTCATATATGTAGAGCTAGCGACCTGCCTCTGCTTCTGCATATTTGTGCTCTCGTGCATCCCACAACTCGTGGTGAACTTGTAGTCCATGTACATGTCATAGGGCTAATCTACCAAAACAGTCAAATTGTAGCCAAGAGCAGTGTTGTTCACATTTTCAAATTGCATGAACTGCTCAATCGTAAATGAATACTACGAGTGGATAACCCACCATAGCCTCAAAGACATGAGCCAAAACTTAACTCTAGTCTACCATATATGAAAGTTCTGACCAGAAAACCTCTTAGGTTTCATCACATCAGAAGCATCAGCCATTGTTGTATTGCAACAAAGTTCACAACAAGGTTTCTGCAATGTTGAAAATGTGGGTAATATTTTCATTCTAAATTTTACTAGGAGACAAATACAGTAAAAAACTAGTTATGCAAAACACATAACTAATAGCAAGCTACTCATTGTACTTTAGAAAATATGCAAAGAAAATACAATATCAATGTCAATCGAATGCACGAATGACTTACTGTTGGGCTTGATGAAGAACAGGAAGCGGTGCAGGCTCGATGCAGTGTAGGCTTGATGTAGTGTAGGATGTAGATAAAGCAGAGCAGGAGCGGTCGCACAAATGTGCTGCCCAAAAACCTTATTGCCGTCCCATGTAGGTTCTCTCTGCGACAATGGTTCGGAGATACCGCTCTCCTCTCTTACCGGTGCATACCAAGAAGAAAAATCGATGAGGTTCGGTTACTCAAAACTTTGTACAATTCACTAGAGAGGAAGAAGACAATGGGAGAAAGAAATGGAGGAGTTCAGTCATTAAGCCTAGATGTCTCCAGGCCATTTTTAGAGACGTGCTAATTACTAAGCCAAGATGTCTCCAGGCCATTTTTATAGACGTGCTAATTACTCTCTTGTAACTAACGCCATTAAACTGAAATAATACTCTCAAGTAACTGACTCCATTATTCACTAGTAACTACTAATATTCAAACCAAATAATAGCAATTAAGCAGTCTCGTGACCAGTTAAGAAGAGAGATGATGTATGGTTCGGTTGCTCAACACTTAGTACGAATTCACCAGTGAGGAAGAAGACAATGGAAGAAAGAAATGGAAGAGTTCAGTCACCAAGCCTAGGCGTCTCCAGGCATTTTTTATAGACGTGCTAATTATTCTCTAGTAACTGACGCCATTAAACTAAAAAAATACTCAAGTAACTGACTCCATTATTCAGTGGTAACTGCTAATATTCAAACCAAATAATGGTAATTAAGTAGTCTCATGACCAGTTAAAGAAGAGAGAAGATGCATGGTTCAGCAAAAAATAAGGTGAACTTGGTCTACCAAGTGGCGCGCTATGTCACGGCGTGGTCGCGTGTTGCAAGTCGCAAGTCATGCGATTTTCACATGAAAATACGTGAATACGCATATGTGCGTACGTGTGCGTGTGTGTGATTAGCCAAAGTCCTCCTCGTGCAATTGCTATCTATATTTAAGGAGTGGTGAGAATTCAACCTTATAAATTGTTCTCCTCTATCTTACTTTAGCAATATGGTACTAAGCTATACATGTTTTTAAATTAAAAAATAGATCTTACTTATATAGACCTATTTCTAACAAAGGCAAAGTTTACGAAGGTTTGGTCGTGCCTTGGCAGTTGGTCTTGGCAAGGAGCCATCGTATTCACCATATTTACATCACGAGTTTTGGCGTGCAGAGAATTTGTTAATATATTTAATTAGGACCTGAATTTTCGCGTGATGGCAACCAACGCCACCACGAACAAAGAAAAAGAAAAGGGAAAGCAGTTTTGAGTTACCAGTGAGTTGTTGTCTCTCCATTTCCATCCGCATTTACCCAACAAGGACGAGTTCAGTGATCTCATCATTTTGTCAATATTTTGATCGTCCAAGGTACTCTTTATGGGAAAAGAGAATCAAATTGTGGTTACATTTTCAGAGGTTGCCAAGTTCGAGAGGAAGTTATGCAGTATATGCTGAATAATACAGTAAAGCTTACAAGATGGAGTTTTTAGCGGATTTAGCGTCCTTTGCGACGGTATTTACAAAACTAGTTATATACGCAACGTATTTGCAGAAATAGCATTTTTGTCATCCCGTGGGCAGGCGGCAGCATGGGAGAGACGACGCATGGCACGTTCCACCCACCCACGGGACGGCAGGTGATTAAGCCTGCTAATTAGCCAGCTTAATCACTACCTAAATTTGTAATTTTATATCATATTTGTTTGAATTTTTAAGTATAGCAAATGAGGTAAAAAAATTACAAAATTTTATGCACAGACTCCTGATACGACATACTTCATTGTGTAATTGTTTTACAATTTTATCCCTTCTGAATATTGCTCACAAAAATCGTAGAATTTTGATATTTGTAGGAATTGTTACATATAGTAAACAAGCTCCAAAAATTATAAAATTTTATGTGGGGCCTCCCAATATAGTCATCCTAATTGTGTATTTTTTGGAGAATTTTATGTGCTCAAAGTTTGCTATGTTAATTCGTGATAATTTAATTGTAATTAGCGATATGTGAGGAGGGATGTCCCCCCTTGGTGCTGCCCCCTTGCCCGCAGAAATGTTAGTCTATCCATACTGTACCCCCTTGCTCGCTCCCTTCTTTGGACATGTGTTGGCTTGACATACCGGCCCCCTTGCCCGCTCCCCCCTTGGTATCAACTTGAAACCCCAACTGGGACCCTTCTTCTTCTAGCAGTATGAGAGAACGCACCACAACATCATCAAGTCTGGAGGACACATAGGGCACATCTGATGACACAATTCCCCCGGGTGGACCAGCCGTCTGCTGTGCATCGTCCTCAGTATCATCGGAGCCTGGGTCAGTGTCCTTGTCGGACTCCAACTTGAGCGGTTGGTTCGGTACATACTCGTAGCAGTCAATTCGACCTGACCACCACATGCCCGCCCCATCATTCCACATGAAATCAGGGGTGAGTCTTCCCTAAGATACAACATATTAAGTGGTATCATCTTGAAGCTTCGCTTGTGGTTTCCCGCATCTCCACATTTGTCAAGTGTTCCATGTTTGCGACTACCTGAAGCCACAACAACTAGATTCGCAATAAGTGTTACAATAAAAATGATTATATGTGTGTAACTACATATGAATAGTTCATTAATTACAGACAATTTGATTACCCATCTGAAAAAAATTACTTGACTTTCGGGAGAAGCAATCAACACTATCGCATCCTATCGTGTCCTTAATAAGCTATGCACTTGCTTCTCAAAATAATTAGCTACGCACTCTTAATTTTGAGCGACGACCACGAGAATGAGTTTCTATGATGAGTGACTGAAATGACCAATGATCAACTATGAGAGGTTCGTATTTATGGCTGAGCGCAAAGGGAACTCAGTGCACTCACCCTACAAATTAAGGACTCCTTGTCCAGGCGCATAACTTTGGGTGAGGGGGGACAGCATGGTAACACTGACAAATGTGGAGATGAGGGAGCAGGCGAGGGTGGACGGCACGGACAGAATGACATCAGTAAGGACGAGGGAGCATGCAAAGGGGACGACATGGGCAGAGTGACAATTGTGCGAAGGATGCAGTGAAAAAGAAAAGATAGCAGCAACAGACCGACATATGTACGAAGGATAGAGGTCATGCACTTCAAAAGATGCCTGAGCATCGCATATCGCTAATTACGATTAAATTATCATGAATTAACATGGTAAATTCAAAGCACATAAAATTTCCACAAAAAAATACAATTAGGTTGACTGTTGTCGGGACCCCGGATTTCCAAACCCGGACCCTCTGTGTATTACAGCACTAGTCCCAGGTCAAAGCTAGTGCACACAGTTAAACAGAAATGATTCTCAACCAACAACGTCTTATTACAATATTAAAGAGTACCGACCAAAAGGTCTCATTATTACAAATGAGGTTTCAAGACCTCGCACACACGAAACACAGCGGAAGCAAATGATAAACTCGGTGAAGACCCATCAATTCGCCACAGGCAATTGACTGGGGAAGCACGACCTAGTACTCCGGGAACCCTTCATCAAATCCACAAGCGAAGTAGTCGTAGTCTCCCTCTTGAGCTTCGTATTCTTCTTCTTATTATTTTTGAGTGCAGCATGTGAGTATATAAAGTACTCCGCAAGTCTTGAGAAAAATGCAATAGATGCAAGGCTTAACAAAGGAAGGCTATATGGTTCTTTTGCATAAAGCAATGTTTTATTTTAAATAATTGTAATTATTTTCGAAGGCATTAATTTAACAAAGTAAATTGGTTAACTAAAATTAGTAAATATTTTTTTAGTGAAGGTTCTATCCACCAACACTACGTAACCAGATCTAACCGATAAAGTTTAAAACCATGGGTTCCATCCACCCACACTGGCTCCAACCGCCAGGACAACCATCCAAGAGTTCCATCCACTCTCGGAATACCAAACTTTGTTTTTAAAATGAAAACCAAAGATCTACCATGTGAATGCATTCCTTGCCCGCCCTTGACCGTGGGCACGGCTATTCGAATAGTTTGACACTCTGCAGATGTTGTACAACTTTACCCCCAAGAGATAAATTATCTTAACAGTCACCACGCTTCCTTTGGCATGAGACACAGATAAAATATCACAAAGCCTTTACCTCACTCTAGGCTAGCTAGACACCATCCGCTGAGGTTTCATCGCAGAAGGGTTAAATCTGCCCAATCCGAAGCCCCCTCTTGCGCCATATGAGTACAGTAAATCCCTGTCCCTCACTATGAATAACCAATAAATTCCTGGCACCCACTTTCCACTGGTGGCACCTAAACTAGACTATCATGAGTTAATCAGCTAGGTCGTACCCATATAGACTTAGGGTTGTACGGTAGTGCTCAGTCTAGACAATCACAAGCGTCGGTCCTTAGTTGACTAAGGTGGAACATACGCTTTACAAGATCTCGTGCTTGCTGCACCAACCCAACCATCCATCCACCCTAATCTAAACCAACTTCCAAATTTTATTTTATTTTAAAAGAACAGTGGCAACTCCAATCACCACTCACTTCATAAACACAAGGTTATTACAATAAATCATAGTTTTCCCATTTCCAGATTTCAAAGGTATTAAATAGCATGACTAAGCATTATACTACCATTCCATTATTCACAAATGATTATAATATTCTCATTAATGAGACAAGGGAATTCTAAGGTTACAAAGGTACATGGCAATCAACATCAATTGAGGGCATAACAAAGTTGGAATAACTAATTCCTAAAGATTTGAACTAAGATTTTATGTAAATAGCAATGCACATAATTTAAAATAAGTAAAACATTTCAAAAGCATAGGTTCAAGATGATCAAAGGAGACTTGCCTTCTTGCACGCTCTCTGGGTCTTCCTGCTGCGGAGTGGAGAGATCGTCAATAACGTTAGATTCTGCGCGCGAAAAGACAGGGCAACAAAACAAATAAATACAAACAAAATTCAATTAAAATCCAAAAATTCAAAAAGATTATGATTTTAGATGAATTTAGAAATTTGAAAGGCTGAATTTGGAGTTAAAATGAGAAAGTTATACTCATTTGAAAATCTCAGTTTGAATAATTCCAGAAATTACGAAATTTCTTACAGGTGGGGCCCACTGGAAATATTAAATTTTTAATCTTTTATTTTTTTCTTTATTCTGAGTCTATGACAGGTGGGACCCACTGGACAGTGAGCCCACTGGCTCTGCCTCTGACATGTGGGGCCCCTCTGGGCTCTGGGCCCAGATGTCAGTGGGGAGCACAGATGGGTGGGGCCCAGGCGGCAGTGGCTAGCGCAGACGGCAGCCGCTGACGTGCGGGGCCCAGTTGTCAGCGCGAAAAATTAAAAGAATGGCTCAACCTCAGCGTGCGGAGCCGGGGGCTCGAATGCGCGCCGAGGGAACTGGGGGGAGGGAAGAGTAGCGCTGATGACCAGTCGGGCGGGGAGGTGTTGCCTAACCATAAAGGGTAGGTAAACCCTTTGAGGGGTACCTGCTGGAGGGCTGGGCAGAGATGGCCGGAGGCGACGGTGCCGGCGGCAAGGGAAGGCCAGAGGGGTTTGGGGGAGTTCAAAAACGGGGTCCTGGCGCGAAGTAGATGCCGACGGCGGGGTCGGCGGGGTTCGGCGACGAGCGGGGACGGCCGGCGGCGAAAAGGAGCGGTGGCGCAACACGGGTCCTCCGGTGCGGCGGTGCTCCGACGGCGAGGAGGAGCGGCCGAGGTGTCAGGGAGGTTCGCCCGGGCACGGGGATGCTCGGAGTGGCGGTGGCGGCGATTGCTTGCCGGAGAGCAGCGGAGCTCGGGGAGAGAGGTGGCACGGTGCTGGGGTGCTACGGAGCTCGAGGAAGAGAGCGGAGGGCAGTGGGCGGTTGTGCGGAGGGAGGCAGAGCATAGGGGGCCTTTTATAGGGGTGGAGAGGGGAACACAGGCGCGCAATCCCTAGCTGGACATGGCGGCCGGAAAATGGAAGGGAGAGGGGAGGGAAGGAAAGTGGGGGCGCGGAAGGAAGGAGAGGCGCGGAAGCTCGGGGATTTGGTCGCGGGGTTCCTAAACTGGAGGAAGCCGGGGAAGGAAGGAGAGGATCCGGCGGGAATTGGTCGCCGGCGCACGAAAGGAAAGAAAAGGGGAGAAGAAGGAAGGTGGCGCGCGGGAGGAAGGGGAAGACCCTGACAGGCGGGGCCCGTGCGCAGCGAGACAGAGAGGGGAAGTGAGTGGGCGGCGCGGATAGCAGCCACGAGGCCTGGGGCAGATCGGGCGGCGGGTGCGGGCATGAGCGGCTGACAGCTGAGGCCCAGGGGCAGAGAGAGGAGGAGAGAGAGAGAGGCGGGGGAGGCTGACGGGCCGGGCCCGCTTGGTGGAGGGAGGGGGAGTGCGGCCTGGATTAGGCCGGGCGACGACGTGGGCGTATCTAGGCCGTCCACGCGTCGGCTGGTGGGGGAGGGGAGGAATTTTTAATATTTAGAATTTGATTTTATTTTCAGAAAAGGCTAGGAAATTATTTAGACCTCAGAAAAATATGAAAATACCTCCAAAAATTCCAAAAAAATTCACAAAAGCTCCTGGAGATATTTTGGAGTTAATAAAATTATTTCCAACTACTGTTGGTATCTAATTTTCATACTTTGAAAATACTTTTTAAAATTTAAAAATAGGTTTTAAACTCCAGAAAATTCAGAGAATCAAATAAAAGCCAAATAAACTTTAAATACTTTAAAATAAACTGTTTGAAATTAAATTTTTCCAGAAAGCAAATTTTGGGATGTTACAACTGTATTGGGAGGCTCCACATAAAATTTTTTAATTTTTACAGCTCGTTTACTCTATGTAACAATTTCTACAAATATCAAAATTGTATAAATTTTTGAGCAATATTCAGAGGGGATGAAATTAAAAAAAATTAAAAAATGAAGTACGTTATGTCATGAGTCTGTGCATAAATTTTCATAATTTTTTGACCTCATTTGTTATATTTAAAATTTTGAACATATATAATGTAAAATTATGAATTTAGGCAGCCGTCCCGTGGGCGGGCGGCAGGCTCCTGCCGTCTGCTCACGGGGCGACAGGTGCCACACGCCATCTCCCCCGCGCTTCCGCCCGTCCACCAGATAGCAAAAACATCATTTCTGCAAATATGCTGCGCATACAGCTAATTTTGTAAATACTATCGCAAATAGCACCAAATCCACTAAAAACTCTACAAGATACGTTGCACATACGAATATAATCGCCTATTTTAATTCTGTTATAGATGTCCGCGTGACAAGTGGGTCTTCAAAAGAAAAAAAGAAAATGCAGCGACAAGTGACTTACGAACATCACTAATACGTGTAGCAACGCTCCTGAACAAGTTGTTAATTAAGCAGTTGGCTAGTGTTCATTTAAACTGCAGTCGTCGTCGTCATCAAATGCTTATCTAGAAGCTAGACGCACGAAAGAGTAAGAAATTAAGCGATCGCCAATGACTAGACTACACAACTTAACACCCTCTCCAAGTTCACCACAAAACCAAATCTCTACCTTCTGATTTTAACTTTAACATTAACAAACGCGCGCGTCTGACGTCGACGTTCAAACCACCACTTCAATCAAAGCCACGGCTCGAATGCGTGCTAGATGTTGAATTTTCAGGGACGAGGCTGAGGACTTCCATCACGTAGGCGAAGCTTACGACTCGGATGTGCTACTTAATAATCACACACACGTACGCGGCGATAACCACCGGCCTTTGTCTAGCCTGGTCCTCGTGGACATATACATAGCTAGGCACTAGCAGGCTATCGCCTTCACAGTTAGCTTGTACTACCGTATAAATAGCTCTAACCTTCTCTATACGCTGGGGTACGATACGCTCACATGCATTTGGTGGCCGTCTCCTCTCGAAAGGCACTTGGCATGGCATGCATCTATGCACCGTGTTTGTCTCTCATGGTACTTGGATAAAGTACGTTGATGCCGGGTCATGTGCACCCGGTCAGCATCGACGGCGACGTGTCGTGCCATGCCATGTCGTAAGCAAATACAAGACCGATGGTTAAGACTAAGCTAGTACGGGATGGTGATGGATGGCTGCATGCGTAGGAAAGGAAAAGTTGGCCAAGCAAGTCCTTTAGTTACACTGAAGATGGCAACGGAGAAAGATGGGCAGTACACAGTAGGATGGCCCAGATGAGAATGCAAGGACAAGAAAGTGGCAAAAAGGAACCCATGCCTCAATGGCCAAAATGCATGGTTTATTTCGAGGCGTGCAAAGTTTACATTTACGTACTATGCGTCTTTCTGGTAAAAGGGATCACTACTACAGAAAACAGTATTACAGACGGTTCAAAAACGTCATCACAGACAGTTCTCTGAACCGTCTGAATTTATAGGTCAGTGATAATGGAAGGTTATCACAGACGGTTTTCGAACCGTCTGTGATATATCAATATCACAGACGGTTTTTACTCAAAAACCGTTTGTGATATTCCTGTCAACCCCTAAATCTATTTCTGTTTATTGGCTAGCTTCACGAAATGCTAGCCATGCCCTCTGAAACAAGCAGATATACATACAATTTCTGACAAACATACAACATCCAATTCACATAGGGCGCGTTTGGTTCCCTGTAGGGTGTACCCAGAATGGATCCCGCCAGCCAGGCCAGGGAGGAACGAAAGTAATTCTCGTTTCCGCGCAGCCAGGCCAGGAAGGGAATCTTTCGTCGGGAGGGCTTCGCTCGAGAGAAGAACAACCAACCAAACAAGAGCGAGTTGCATCAGGCGGGCCTGACTCGGGGTCTGCACAAGCAACCAATCACGCCAATACAAACATACAACATCCAATTCACATCGCACTTCATTTGACAAACATAAGACATCCATTTGACGAACATAAAACATCCATTTCGTAAATCAATTAATTGAAATGATATAAAAATATCCACTTAGATGGTAACAATTACAAAATCATTCTGCGCAGTGGAACTCTCCATCTGATCTTATGACTTTAGTCCACAAAAACCAAGCAAACTCTCCTCGAATTTGTGCAAAGTCCGGCTGTTTCAATGCAAATGTAGAGATGGGCGCAGCCTGTCAATAGGAATATCAACGCGCGTACATATACAAGCTGACAAGTATGAAATAAATGTGGGAAGATTGACAAACCTTAAAATTGGTGATCTTTGAGGAATCGAGGAGTAGTCTCATATGTTGGCACACGTAGAATCCACACGTGTTGCCTGGCTGCTGCTGGTAGCACTGTAAAAAATAGAATGTGTTAAATCAAGAGGCATTACTGCTAAGTGTTGTATAGGATTTATTAATGTGTAGCTAGCGCAGGATAATCATTTATGGTGCAGAACAATAAGGAGCGCAGAGTGAAGTTCTCTCGTTTGTATGCATCCCATACCTGTACCTCTTCGTTCCACACTACTTTTAGATCTTCCACCAACGGTGCTAGGAACACATCAATATCATTCCCAGGTTGTTTTGGCCCTTGGATAAGTATCGACAGCAAAATATACTTTCGCTTCATACACAACCAAGGAGGAAGGTTATAGATGCAGAGAGTCACGGGCCATGTGCTATGTCGGATGCTTATGCTACTGAAAGGATTCATTCCATCTGTACTCAGTCCAAACCTTATATTCCTTGGTTCTGCACCGAAGTCTGCAAAACTCCTATCGATGTTTCTCCACTGCGAGGAATCCGCAAGGTGTCTTAGCATTCCATCCTTCTTGCGCTCCTCCGAGTGCCAACGCAGCAGTTTTGCCTCCTTTGGATTCGCAAAAAACCTTTTCAAACGGGGAATTATAGGAAAATACCATGCCACCTTTGCAGGAGGTCCTTTCTTCGCCTCTGTTCCCTCGCTATCATCTGATTGATTGTTACGTTTGTATCGGGATGCATTGCACACCGGACAGACATGCATGTTTGCATACTCTTCATGGTACAGGATACAGTCATTCGGATATGCATGTATTCTTTCTACTTCCATTCCCAACGGACAAAGAACCTTCTTGGCTTTATACATGGTTTTAGGCAACTCATTTCCCTCCGGAAGCATATCCTTCAATTTCAATAGTTCAAGCATGGCCGACAACCTCGTGTACTTGCAGCACGTGAACAAAGGTTTCTCCAAGTCCTCCATCAAGCCCCAGAATTTAACATACTCTCTCTCATCATAGTTCTCTTCTAACATCGCGAAGCATCTGTTCCAGATTATCATCGTGTAACCTATCCAAATCCGAACCACAATCGACATCATCCGACGGCATGTCATTTACTTCATCGGCGATGTCATCCGGTGGCATATCATTCACTTCACCGGCGATGTCATCTGGCGGCATATGATCATTCACTTCGTCATGACTGGTCTAGCACGTATAACCCTTTTTGAAACCCCTCCGAATCAAGTGCGCTTCAATTTGCCCTCGGTTTTTAAACATCTTTAAATTCTCGCAGTCAGTGCATGGACAGTACATATATTCCACCCCTTATTCAACATATCCTCCTGGGCAGCTCTTGTAAAAACAGACACGCCATTAATATACTCTTCACTCACACGGCTTGCGGCATACATCCAGCTTCGGTCCTACGTTACGTACATATGTAACAACTTAGTATTAAAAATTAAATCAACTAATTATTACTACATATATACTGGCCACATGTATTACATTGAGGCTTAATTTGCTAGCTCAATTCATATTATAAACACAACAGCTATTATATAACCAACAATTTTGCAAACCATCTTCAATAACACTCACCAATTACTTAGCTCTAAATTGTAATGCAAAGAAAAATAAATTTCATTACTAACCATATCTAGAGCAACCAGGAAAGTATGAATCTTCAAAGCTCAATCTCTGCCTCCTCTCACCAAATTAACTGGCCTGAAATCGCCTACCTTGTCTCCTGAGCGAAAGAGTAAAGCACCGGCTAGATCTGGATCGAAATGAAGACAGATGCGGTCTGATCAGCGCAATAAATGCCTAGTGCCATTATCACAGACGATTTTTAATAAAAAACCGTCTGTGAATTATCATAGACGGTTTTTTATTAAAAACCGTATGTGATAACCAGCTTATCACAGATGGTTTTTTATTAAAAACTGTCTGTAATACTCTTGGATTACCACAGACGGTTTTTAATACAGACCGTCTGTGATACTTGATACTTAAGTATCACAGACGGTTCATCGGTAAGAACCGTCTGTGATACTCGTTTTCTCCGACGCCGCCAACACAGACGGTGTCCAAATTAAAACCGTCTGTGTTAGTGTTGGTCACAGACGGTTTTGTCAAACTGTCTGTGATTGGCCGTCTAGTATTAGGCTTTCTGTAGTAGTGGATGTGTGGTGCTGGCGCTAGCTGTTGGGTTCTTGACTGGCTCGACATACTTGGATTTAGGTCTCTTTCATTTCAGTTTGAGCTTCTGTCTTCTAGTTTGTTTTTTACTATTTAAAAAGTTTGTCTTTTTCTAAATTTTTGGTTTTTTTAGATCTTTGCCAGTTCTTTTTTTCCCGTATTCGTTCGCGTTGTCCGTAATGAGCTAACATATTTTTTTCTATTTTCATAAATTTTTTGAATTTAATTACGCCAAATAAGCCACCTTTAGCTACAGTGTAATTTCAGCCATTACAGTGCAATTTCAGCCATAAGCTACAGCTTTTCAGCCACATGTTTGGTAATTTTTCGTGTTTTCTTAAGAAAAGGATAGAAAGGTTGTGCAATATCTTTGCTAAGTAGATCTGACTCCTACTTTCAACGCATGAATTTTACAAGATTTTTTTTTGCAGGAACTAGTTCAAGCCCTCCAGATTTGTTTACGAACCCTCCAATCCAAACATGCACTAAGTTGTTAAATTGTTCACCCTCCTAGCTAGTTAATTTACATCGAAACTGCAGCACTAAGGCTTCGTTTGGAAGGAGATATGTTTTCACATTCATGTGAGAATTAAATTGTTTCTATGGAATTCATGTGTTCTAAATATGACCTAAGTTGTTTAACAGTCCTCACTAATTTTATGAGAAAGGTATTTTTTTAATAAATTGCGCATATAGAAAATTCCACCTTCGCATGAATGTCATCTTTAGCTACTTGCAAAGGGAGTTAATTTGGAAGTATTTGGACACCAAAAACTCATTAGGATATATGTTTGGACATACTTGGACACCCTTCTATGCAAGGACAGCTTTCAATTCAAAGTGTGTCGTCTCTTCTAGTAAAACATCTAAGGAAGAATACAAGTGATCCCAACTTGAAAAACTAGTAGTGTCAACGTCTGAGAAATTTCATATAAGCATCTTTCCTTTTCGAGCGGAAAGTCACTACTACAGAAAGTCTAATACTAGACGGCCAATCACAGACGGTTTTGTCAAACCGTCTGTGATTGACACTAACACAAACAGTTTTAATTTGGACACCGTCTGTGTTAGTGGCGTCGGATAAAATGAGTATCACAGACGGTTCTTACCGATGAACCGTCTGTGATATAAAAACCGTCTGTGATAATCTGGGATTATCACAGACGGTCTTTTATTAAAAACCATGTGTGTTGTGTAGACTATCACAGACGGTTGTTGTTAAGAACCGTCTGTGAATGTTCACAGACGGTTTTTAACAAGAATCGTCTGTGATGCCCTTTGTCTGTCATATTATGTTCATGATCAGAGGTTAATATATAAGTACACATTGCTTCTAATAACTTAACTACAGAACTACTGAGACAAGAGATCACAAATTAAAGGCAAATTTATTAGTTTCAATTAGAGGAAAATTTACTACAAAAGTCGCACAGGTAAAGGGTTTCCCAGATTGTAATCTTTTGGGCTTCGTACGCTTCTTCTTCGACTTTGGGATTTGGAGGATCAGCCACTGACTTCTTGAACGCCGTTAAGATTGTCCTTGTCCTCAGCACTTCCTCCTCCAGCCTGGGCAAATAATCAGTAGCATAGCCTGTAATGTCGTAGAGGATAGCATGAAAAGATTTCTCAGAATCTACCGTTTCTGCTTGATCAGCAAGGCTATCCATCAGGCCGCCACCGCCGCTCCTATGCTAGCTAGCCCGCACAACCGTCTGAGTAGCTGCGCGTCCAATCCGACGCAAACCCAGTCCAAATTTCCTGTGGACGACATCCTGGTAATAATTATTACCTCTCGAATGCTTGCTCCATTGGTAGGCCTATTCGAGTAGCTAATTTTGTATCATTATGTTGGAGCCACGGCGCGGGCTCCAAGTGAGATATGGCTCCATTCCCTTGTACGCTGCTTGGGGCCGTGCATATTAAATGCAGTATCGGGGCCATGGTGCACGGTCAAGCTTTAGCGCCAGGCTTTGCAAAAGTTAATGTGGATGGTGTGTATGTCAATTTTGAGGTGGTCCCGCTACCGAAGCCCCCCAACGACGAGATCGTGACTCTAGGACAGGCCATTGGAACATTCATCCAGTGGCCCAAAAGCGACATCTCCCTAGAGGGTTCTTCACCGGTGGCAGGACCAGAAGTGCAGTGCGAACCACAGCAACATGCACTGGTGCCATCTCCACACGGGCAGTGCGAACCACAGCTACCTGCACCGGTGCTATCTCCACGGGTGCTATTCTCGCCAAAGCAACTTGCACCGTTTGTACCATTACAGTCGACTACCATGAAGTCGACCGACAGTCGAGGCAGTGGCCATGGCAAGTCAAGGACGAAGGATGATGACGATATCCCGTACCTACCATTGGCCCGCAAATTCGTGCTAGGCGAGCCGATGATATTCCCGCAAGAGCACCTCATAAAGCTAGGACTTTGTTGCCAAACATTCCACGCTTGGTATATGGAACAGTCCAATAAACCAGAGGCAGAACGGCGCTCAGGTATCACTGTCAAATTCAAGCCGAAACATTTCTTGCACGAAGTTCAGGAATGTATCTTCCCGGTGACCTTTGACGATATATTTGGTCTTTTCACGCTCAACGCTCTCGACGCCTCACTCGTTCGATGCTGGACGCTGTAAGTCTGTACAATCACAGTCTCTGTTCACGTAATACCGATATATATCACAATTTGTTGCTTTTCTGTGTATATATATAGATTCATGCTGACCGAAGCTAGATCACCGAAATCACCAATTGGTTTCCTGGACCCACGCTTAGTCGCCATTGATACCATCAACGAGGATGCATCCTTCGTCGAGAACTATATTACAAATGCACTGCTGGCTCACTAAGATAAGGAATTTATTCTTATGCCATACAATGAGCACTTCCATTGGATTTTAATTGTAATTATACCAAAATGGAACAAGGCTATATACCTTGATTCTCTAAGTAAGAACAAATCCAAGTACCCAGCTATCGTCCAAATACTCGATAGGTAAGTACATTGTACATTGTACTCTTTCTTTCCTTCTGAATGACTAATCTAACTTTTTCGAATAATGAAGGTCGTTCGCCACATACGTTCAATGAACATGTGGCTCGACGACAGGGGCCAAGCCCTTGAGACATGCTCGCAATTTTCAGGTATTCGCTAGCTACACATTAATTAATCATATACAACACTTAGTAGTAATGCCACTTGATTTAACACATTCTATTTTTTGCAGTGCCACCAGCAGCAGCCGGGCAACAAGTGTGGATACTACGTGTGCCACCATATGAGACTACTCCTCGACTCCACCAAGATCACCAATTCTAAGGTTTGTCAATCTTCCCACATTTATTTCATACATGTCAGGTTTTATATGCGCGCGCATTGATATTCCTATTGACAGGCTGCGCCCATCTCTACATCTGCATTGACACAGGCGGACTTAGCAAAAATTCGAGGAGAGTTCATTTGGTTTTTGTGGACTCAAGTCATAAGATCAGATGGAGAGTTCCACTGCGCAGAATGATTTTTTATTGCTCTTATCACTCTGTAATTGTGAATTTGTAAATGGATATTTTATTTCATTTCAATTAATTCATTTGCGAAATGGATGCCTTATGTTTGTGAATGAAATGTGATGTGAATTTGATGTTTTATGTTTGTCAAATGAATTGAGATGTGAATTGTATGTATATATATACTTGTTTATCTGCTTGTTTCAGAGGGCATGGCTAGCATTTCCCGAGGCTAGCCAATAAACAGAAATAGATTTAGGGGTAGAAAAGAACACACAGACGGTTTTTAGTTACAAGCCATCTGTGATGGGTGAGATATCACAGACGGTTTGTAAATAAAAACCGTCTGTGATATTGATATATCACAGACGGTTTTTAGGTAAAACCCGTCTGTGATATATTAATATCACAGACGGTTTTTAGTTAAAAACCGTCTGTGATAATCATATATCACAGATGGTTTTCAATTAAAAACCGTCTGTGATATATCAATATCACAGACGGTTGTCGAACCGTCTATGATAACCTGGATTATCACTGACCCATAAATTCAGACGGTTCAGAAAACCGTCTGTGATGACGTTTTTAAACCGTCTGTGATATCATTTTCTGTAGTAGTGAATACTTCTGCATTTTGTAGCTTTAGACATACCATGCGACTTGACTTAGCGTGGTTCCCCGCTCGAGTTTGGTTTGTAGAAGTATCTATCTATATACAAACAACACGTAATATTCAAAGTTCCTCCTTTATTTTGAGAGAAAGACAATCCCATAAAAATCCTAAAAAAGATAAATCCTATAAATTCGCTCATTAATCAAGAGGAAAGATAAAATAATCTACACCATTTATTTTAATAGGACTAGATTATAATAGTGTAGATTAATATATTAGAGTTGTACAATAAATACAACTGCATTTTCAATCATATATATAAACATTAGAATTGTATAACAAACATAATTATATTGCAATATTTAGAGGCACAATTGCATGGATAATTCCACTAATTGGTCAATAGATATCAGATCTCAATTTATATGCACTCCCTCCGTCATTAAATATAGATGTAACACAATGTGTTTTTGTTAAAACTGTTCACCATCCTATCTAGCTAGCTTAATCCACTAGAGAAAGAGACGAAACAGTGAAGTCCCCCACCGTACATGGAACCCTAGGTCCATCCTTCTTTTATGATCACTGATCGACGGTCCATATTGGTAAAATAATTGAGATCCCCATGTGTTTTTTTCTGAGAAAGATACCATTGAATCAAGAAACACGATCAAGTTGTACATAGTACAATGGACGTCTTTATATACACGTTAAAACTTACAAGCATGCATGGCAAGTTCATTAGATCTAGGCGCGTAGCAACTTGGTCCCGGTAATGATCGAGTAATCGCAAACCCTTTGTCTCATTATCTACACTGTACACTCTACTAGCATATCAGCAACACATGCATCGAAGTACCTACATATTGCACAATACATCTCGATCGAATTATTTTTCATCGCAAAATAAAAAAGATATCATTTTCTTTAGGACAATTCAACATGAGTAGTATAATCAATTCCAGTTGAATTCCCGCAGTAAGCATCTGTCAAATCCGAGAAAATACCAAAATTTCTCTACCCTATTTGTCAAAAACGAAAAGGAATGCCTGAATTGACTTCCATGAACGAAGCTCGTGTAACAACGGCAGAGTTCCGCATCTTCTAGCTGTGGGCCTGTGGCAGATTTCTTCGCGTAACCACACACTGTCCACGGCGACGTGGACTCGATCGGATCCTTGTGGCGAACCAACGTACGCTGTCTATCTGGCTCGGCCAATCGCAGAGGCCCGTCCAACTCATATCTGCCAATAATTTTGTAACATCCCAATTAGGGAGCTAGTGTAATTTCAAAATTTTAAAATCTTTTAATCGTTTCTTTGATGCTTCTCAAAAAGTTTTGGCGAAGTTCAAATTTCTCGAGTTGGATTTCTTGCCAAAAGCCCGATTAATGAAGATCCAAACCTTGGAATCAAGATCTAGAAATTAAAGTTTACAATTGAGAAGATCCAAAACTCCATGGAAGTCTTAATTTCAAATTTAAATTAAAATCTGGAAACTCGAAGCCAAGAATGGAAATTGAAAATAATATAAAATCTTTCCCATCCAATTTGCATTTATGAAAATTCAAATTCGGAAAATTAAGATTTATTTCTCTAAAATGTGCCAATTTTAAAATCTAATTGTTGAATTCAAAAATTTGGACCAAGCTCTCAAATCCAGCATATACTCAAAACCAAATCTGGGATCCAAAATTTAGAAATTCTAAAATCACCAAAATCCATCTGGGCCGGCCCATCCTCTCTTTCTTCTCCCCGGCCCGCTACCCTTTTCTTTTCTCCGGCCCACCCGGCCTCTTCTTCTTTTTCTGGCCTCCGGCCCGCCCGACCGCCGCCTCCTTCTTTTTCCTTCCTCCTCCTCCTCCTCCTTTCCCCGTCGAGCCAAGCAGGTTCGCCTCCGCTCGCCGCTGTTCCTCGACCGCCCGGCCGCGCTCGCTCCGGGTTCGCCGCTCGCCCCAGTCGCCGCCCCGCCTCGGTTTCCCGCTGCCCCATACCGCTGGCACGCCGCCATGCAGTGCACTGCTCCCGGGTCTCCGGCAGCAGCTCCGCCACAGGGACCCTTTCTGCGGTTATAAGAGCCCTGCCGCCCCACGCATCGAGTTGAAAAACCGCCATCCACTTCCTCTTCGTTTCCGGCCGGCCACCGCCATCTCCATTGTCGCCTCCACCTCGGTCAGCCCCAGCGCAATTCCCAGTGTAGAGAGAAACTCCTAGGCGACTCGAAGTTTTCCCAACGGCCGTCCGAAGCTCTCCCCCGCCAGAGCTATCCCGCCACGGTCACCTCCGCGCTGCCGCCCGTGCTCGTCGCCGGCTCAACTCGGCCTCCTCCCGACCGCCCCGGCAGCTTAGGTAAGCTTCTACCATCTTGCTCATGCTCGCGCACGCCTCCCTTCCTCTCCCTTCCTCTCCGGCCACCGGCGCCCAACCGGCTCTCCTCCGCCGTCCGCTCCCCCACTGCCGCCATCACGCCTTGGCACCTCCCCGGCCAGAGCTGTTGCCTCCCCGAGCTCCTTCGTCGCCTGGGCATCCCATTCTGCAGGTCGCCGTCGCCTCCCCAGCCGCTCCCCGCCGGCGACGCCGAACGGCTCCATAGCCACCTCGCCTCCCCTGTCTTCTTGTCTTTGCCATGCTCTATCTCAGTCGGCCGAGTGGCCCTCCTCCTGTGTCTCAGTCTCTGCATGGTGGGCCTGACTAGAAGTTTGGCAAGCTCATACACATCAAACATCAGTGTGTCCTCCCGCTTCTGAAATCTTGAAGTTCCTATATAAAATCCTCTCGTTTAAGCAAAATAATAAGATATGAGTTGTGAATAAGAAAAGAAATGAGAAATTAACTGCAAAATTTTAATAGAAGCTTGCAATTGAAAAAACCTATCCTTAGTACATTTCATGTCTATAAAGAAGTAATAAGAATAAGAAGTTATGTGCAAAAAGATTTATGTATTTAAGCTGGAAACTTAGCAATAGTTCATATTGTGCCAATTGAGATTAATCCACTAATCTTTATGTGCAACTAAAGCCATGTTATACATGGTCTATTTTTGGGATGACAAGAAATCGACATGGATCTGATAGGTATCGATGTTAAACTCTAATATATGAAACCAATTAAAAGTTCCTCTTTTATAAATCAAAGGTACCCGGAGTCAAATCCTAAATAATTAAAGTCGCGTGGTTGAAGCCTTATAAAAATAATTTTTAACGCTTCCAAATTCCACTCCAGAAATTCGAATAATAACTTTAAGCCAGTCTCAAGTGGTGGAGATGCTATCCTTCATCCGCCGATCTGAATCTATTGATGCAAACTAAATAAATCGATTTAACAAAATTTTGCCACATAAAATAGTGACCATAAATTGCTCATCTCTAAAATCATGTCATCTCTCTTATTAATGCTTAAAATAATCATTGGCAAGCCACATAAAATATCAAGTGTGGTTTACTCGTCTCTAAAATCATGAAAGCTGTCTTTTCAAAAATGCTTAAAATATTTGTAGTAAAAACTTTAACACATACCTTAAAATGCTAAGGTTTAAAATAACAAGACATTTACATTAATTGGTGCTTCACGTTTAAATCTCCCATCACCATCTCGGGATTTAAATTTAATGACCTAATATAATTAATAATAAAAGAAATAGTCTTATCAAGGAGATCCTTATTAAAATCATAAACTCCTCTTTCAATAAATCGAAACCGTTGGCCATTTCTAATATGTTCGTTAATCAAGCAGAAAGATTAACTTTGCTCATAATAACGACTGGACTAAAATGGCGAACCCTATTCTTTAATTAAGAAGTTAAAATAATGGCTATAGTAATCTCAGATGAGTATTGCCACATGAAATATCGAAGTTACACTGAATGTTTAAAATTATACCCATCTCGTGTAAAATACCTGCCTTCCAAAATCGCAAGGTTCTGTTTCTCTTTACTATCTCCGATAAGATACACTTTCCCTTTTGACCCCTCGCTATTCTAAAATTTTCCCTCACGGTAAAGCTACTCAGCCACCTCATTCCTTTGCTCAATTCATCTACCGCTGTGTTTACAGCACACCAAGCTGAATCATCCTTCTATTCTCAAATCACAATAAATGTATAACTTAAATTAAATCGGGCATTTAAAGCATTTGGATTTATTTGGTCTTGCTTTTCTTTGTCGCGTATTAGAATCTGAAGACTCGATGAGGCGACGAATTCGAACAAGATCAATACTTGGGTAAAAGCGAAGATCAGCAAATTGTAAACACTGACTGAGAAGGCTTTGAATTGTCAATCAAGGCCATGGTACACCAAGCAAGGCAAGTCATCACTTTGATCATATTGACCCTACGTTTTATGCAAAATTATGTTCTTTTAAATTATCAACTTGCATGCCTAATTTATTATGCAAATATATGTCAAAGCTTAAGGTTGCTACATGCCCAATTGATGTTGTATAAAATTTATTATGCCATCCCTTGATACTTGAATCACCTGACCATTGTCACCATAGATATTAATGATAATCTTACTAGCTATAAGTCGAATTAAAATGCCATGCTAGTCTTGTCAAAGTCCAGGGTGCTAGTTGCCCTGATCATCAATCTTTAAAAACATCCGAACTTGTTTTGGGCAGTCACGGGAAGTACGTGGCTGAATACTTTGTGACTACTTATTTTATGCTTCTCAAAACCCTCAAAACCTGCTATACCTGTCTGGGCGGGTGGTAAGAGTGGTTGGTGTGGAAGTAGCACATTGGATTGTGGATTGAATCGCCCGGACGCATTAAGGACTTAATCCTGTGATGACATCTTCGTGTACAACAGTACGACCACAAGTCTGCAAATTGCAACTTGACTAAGTAAATCTATCGAACCCCCAGAACTCATCTCACCGGTAGTGGAAAAGAGTGCTGCAAGGGCAAAGGAAGGCCTAAAGGGACACCAAGAGGAGGGTGACATTTCTAGCCGTGCTAGCGTTATGGAGAGTGGAGTCCGAAGGCGCTAGTTTCCGTGGTTACATCCCGTGCAAAGTATAGAACCCACCGCAAGTGGGAGCAGCCCATAAGGTGAGATGACGAAAGGGGCTAGGTATTTTGAAAAGAAAGGGGCTAGGTATTTTGAAAAGTTATTGTGATGAACCACTCAGCCACATGACTAAGGAATCGTGTGGAGCAACGAGCGGATCGTCCCTTGTGGGTAAAGTGTACAATCTCTGCAGAGAATAAACTATTCGAATAGCCGTGCCCACGGTCAAGGGCGGACATGGGATTCTCCTCGAGTTAGTTCTATTTCAAAAACCTTTGTGGGTGGGACAGAAACCTATCAGAGGGATGTACTCTGATTTTGGAATTTTTCCTGGAGGGATGTACTCCAGCGTGGTTGATAATGGCATAATAATCAAAAGCTAGCATAGGTGGATGGAACCTGCACTGCTATAAATACTGCACAATTTCAAACTCTTTAAAGCATGTTTATAAACTGCCAAGTCATAGGAATTTTAATTATGATTATTGCAAATGTCGCATTAAGCAAGTAAAAGAACCTCAAGCCTCCTTTGACAGCCTTACATCTACTATTATTGCATCATGTGTGGTGGCTTGCTGAGTACCGTCGTACTCACTGTTGCTTAATTACCATCATTCAGTTAGAAAGGAAATAAAGTCAAGCCCTGCGGTGCCTAAAAAGGGTCGATAGAGCTGGAAGACGATGAGGCCATGGACTAGGTCGCGAACCCCAGTTGGCTGCCTGTGGGCAAGCCCTGCGCGTCCCACCTGTGTGAAGTTTCCGCTGCTGCATTTTATCGTTTTCGGCCTATTCGGCCTATGAGTAAGTATTACTGTATTATTTACGCTTCCGCAAGATATGTTTTTGATATATAGTAATGTATCTGTGAGCACTATCTACTGATCTAGGGAATAGTGCGGTGGAATCGCAGAGGATCTGGGTTTGCTAAGCCGAGGTCCGACAAATTTGTTGTGCCATTGCACGTGCACATGCATGTTTGGTGCCAAAGTGACAATAGACGATAGACAAATTATCGACAGGGAGTTTTGATCTAAGCTGTTTTGAATTAAAACGGAAGCGGCCAGCGAAGCCGGTGTATGTTTTGAGTAGTGTTTCTATGCTTTTGTTGAAAGTTGCATATGTTGTAGGCCCTATTGGATTTCAAAATGGATTCCAAAAATTGCATTATAAATGTCATGTGGTAAGAAAGAACTAGCAAGTAGACCAAATTATCAATTTCAAGTAGGGAGAACAAAAATCAAACAAATTAAAGGCAACTCTTTGTGGCCATTAGGTATCATGAAATGCTCAATTATGAAAAAAAATTCTACTAGTAGTCTACCTCTACAAGTGATCTCATTGTGAGATCACGTGGAGGTCACCCCATGGTATGTGATGAATATTTGACATTGGTTTGACTTTGCTGTTGAAGTTTGAGTTTGGTTATTGAGTGGATTTCGCAAAGAGTTGTTGGAACTCTAAAGTATTTTTTGTTGAGGTGGATAATCTAGCTCGGGGTGTATCACTGGGCGTACCATCGGTTCAGAGAAGGATTTTCAGGGCTTCATGAGAAATCAATAGAGGCGGATTATCCGGGTTGACCCGTACCATTGAGATGTATCATTAGTATAGTGGGGTTCCAATTTTGATAAGTGTTGAGACGGATTATCTAGGTTGACTCGTACCATTAAGGCATATCATTGGCACAAAGGGGTTCCATTTAAATAAGTGTTGAGGTGGATGATCCGGGTTGAGACGTACTATTGGAGCATACCATTGTTCTAGCAAGTATGTTTTTGATGTTTTGAATTGTTTCGGAGTGTACGGTCAATCCGGTGGCCATGGGGTCTTAATGTCTTTTGTAGAGGACTTTGAAATGAAGCCATTGATGATGTTTTTGGGCTAATGGTGAGCTCATCTTGATGATATTATACTATGCATTGTTTTCATTGTGTGGTGGTGCACATGGAGCAAATATGGAGAGATGTCAAGTATGGATGCCTTGTTGGGTTTAGGGCTTTGCATACATGTGGAGAGACACATGTTGAGGCTTTGTGTGACATTATTGGGCGAACCATGATGATCTTGAGTTGATGAACATGGCAATGACTTGGGATGAGATGAGAGAGGTGCTTTGAGTTTGTGCCATGGCTTGGGTGCCATGAGGTAGTTGTGTTCTATTGCTTGGTCTATCAATGGACTAATCTGGGTCAAGTTGTAAAGAGCCTGTGCTCAAAAATGGTTTCTTGGTCTATTGTTGTACATGTGGCTTAGAGTCAACTATGATAAACGCTGAGGAGGACCGGGACTTGGTTAGTGAGAATCAAGGTCCAGAATGGTCATAGATGCCGAGTAAGCTGGTTGGACTCAAGCAAGATGCAAGATGGACATGAACCATTGAAGGCAAAGTTTGAGCAAAGGCATTTGAGCTAAAGAGATCACTACACCACGACATAGTATTAAGGGCAATCAAAGTGGTAGAGAAAACTGCTTTAGAAAGCAAATTATCTGTCAAGAATGTGTTTCCTCGGCACTTATTGCCTGCCTAGTAAAGTGCTGTCAGGAAAGACATTCTCCGCCAGATATGTGGATTCCCGGCAGTTAACAGCCATAGATAAGTTGTTTTCCCTGACAGTTATAGTTTCCCTGGCACTTAGTTGTTTTCCCGGTAGTTTGAATTTCCCCAGCAATTAGATGTATTGTCGGCAGTTAACTGGCCCCAATTTTGTTTTCCCTGGCAGATATATTGACAGTATGGCATGATTCCCGGTAGTTTAGACACCTAGGAATATACATGTAAAATACAAATAAAATTTAATTATGCACTAGGAATAGTCAATTTAATATTTTCCCAATAGTTTGCACCATTTAATTAGAATTTAGAAAACATACAATTTTCTCAATTGTACCACTTAGAAAATGTCATATCAAAAATCAAATACAGCTACAACATCTAGTCTATCCTTGGCACATGTAAATACTCCAACCTCTTCTATCATAATACTAATCTACCTTGGCATGTACAAAACATCTATGCAAAAGAAGTCGATAATGAAGATGTCCACATAATAAAATCATCACGCTATCACCATTTGCAAAATATGGATGATCACTCCATCAGCAAACAATAACTTCAACAGCCCTTATGTTTTGTACCTAAAATGAAATTCGAAAAGTCAATAACCACAAACCATATATAAGGCCAAACATGATATGAGGGTACAATAGTTGTGGGGCGATTAAGTGGATCCAAGAGTTGCCATGATAGATAGAGAGAGAGAGAGAGAGAGAGAGAGAGAAAGGAAAGGTGCTTAGTGAAGTGGAATTCAGTGTAATGTATGTGCCCTTTCATCTCTATGTTATTTTTAACAAGAAATCAAAAAGAAGTGCCAACTATGTCAAAGTTTCAGATATGTGAAGCTATCTTGAGCTGTAGAATGAGATGTATTGATAAAAAATACTAGGTCCTTAGTTCTACTTGTGTTATAAGAAAATAGCTAATATTTTCTTTTATTATGCAATTAGTAGCAAGGTATGTTTATAGCTTTATAAAGGAAACCTTGGGCATCCTTCATATATTATCAGAAGTTTGAATACAAATGTAGTGAAGAAGCATCAAGTTGCACACCTTCAGTTTCTTGTTTCTATTCTGTTCCATTGCTTAAACATTAGAGTGGCTCGAAACAAGAAACATGAGAGTATAGAACTATAGCACAAACTATCTTCTCTACATTGACATTCAAAATCTGAAGGTCGAAAGATTAAATAACATAAGATACTGCATACATATTCATAGACTTGTACAACCAACTCAAATCAATTACCAACGCAAAGTTACAGTTAAAATTCATCTACTAGATAATTTATACTACAGAACAACTTTCCTTGTAAAACACATCTATTTTATGTCATTTACCAAGGAACTTAACAGATGGATGGAAAATTGTGATGCAATAAATAGATTATCGGCTTTTGACTCTAGGAATAATGTTCCAGTTAACAACTATTCAAAGGCAAAAATAGATTCTTACATCGGTAGCTGAATTATTTACTCATTGGAAAACGAACAACTCCAGCACAATGAAGATCCCTGATACTTTCTCTAGAACAATATCAGCTATCCACCCAATGGCACTGGCAGCCCAAAAAATATCTCAATGCATCCCCATAGCACAGTCAAGCCACTACACACTGGGAAGGCACCAGAAGACACAGCAAGCATAGAGAGGTGAGCATCAGCTCTTCCCAAAGCAAGCTGACAATCAACAAATAAGGTAGTCCATATCCCCTTCCCATTCATTTTGCCATCATCTTCACAGGACCACACTGTGAGCCAACATGCCCAAATGATGCATTCAACAATAGTATAATCGAGCCATCACAGAGCAAGAGAGGAGGGGAGTGGGAAAGGAGTAGATAGGAAGGAGTATACCAAGGTGAGACCTAAGTGGCGACGGCGTGCCATCACTGGTAAGCGTGCACACCCGACAACCACCCATGATCCCCAATGCACGGGAAGGCCATGAGCTCCATCGTCGCAAACCTCGTTGCAGACCAGCACCACTATCCTTCTGATTACCAAGCAAGCAACAAATCAAATCCACAAATCAAAAATAACTAAAAGTATACCAAGAGCATAAGGAAATAAATGAGTAAAGGGAAATAACCGAGAGGGGTTGGAGTATAGAGAGCAGTAAAGAGGGAGGGTCACTGAAGCTCGGCGCATGGAGGAGGAGGAGCTAGAGAAGCGAAGCAATGGAGGCTGGCGCATGGAGGCGGCGGCACTGGAGGAGCAGGAGATGTGGGGCAGCGTAGCGGCTGGAGGCCGAGTGAGGTCGTGCTAGGGAATCGGTTGTTGGAGTTGAGGGCGCAGGGAGACGTGGGCTAGAGGAGGCCAATGGGCAGGCAAGGGTGGTCAGGACCGAGCCCTAGGATAGTGGCACATGGGACTGGAGTTCTGGAGAGGCACAAGGCATGGCGACTGGCGGCGCAGGGAGTAGTAGTGCCCGGTGGGAGCCAAGCCAAGAGCCGGATTGAGTAGAGGGATTTGGGGAAAAGTAGAGAAGAGGGGGAATGAATAGAGAAGAGATAAGTCAAGGGATAATAAAAGAGGAGGTGAGACGGCCAGGGAGGAGGGTGGTGGGGCGGCCGGGGAGGTGAGGCAGCGTTGGGAGGAAGGGGAAAGGAGGAGGCACTAGGAGAGGTTTCATAGGAAGGGGCGGTCAAGAAGGATTGGGGAATTTGGGGATAAGGTCTTCGTGCCTCAGCCATTTTTATTTTTAGTTGCGCGCCCAAAGGGATGGCTAGTATCCTCGGCAGATACGATGACTTGGTTAACTTTTTCTAGGGCACATATATTGTAGCTAACGTTAAAACATTGCCAACAAATAAATTATTCCAGATAATAATTATTTTTGGCAGATAGTAGGACCCTTAATCTCTTGGATATTGCCGGCATATGTTTTGCCACTAATCCAAATTTTCCCTAGTAGATTATTGCCTTAATATTATGCCATGGTGTAGTGGATGCACATGATACTTTGTGAGTCATGACATGGTTATGTGGCTTGGTGATGCTTCTGGGAGTGAAGCTTTAAAGGTCAATGTTTTGGCTCATCAATTGTGTAAATTAATGATTTTGTGTATTGTACGGTGCTGCATAACGGTTTGCTTATTGGTGATAATTGTATGACTCTGGAGCTACATCGTGGTAAAGAGGAGGGGACCGAGACTTAGCTAGGTGAGCTAAGGTCCAGAATGGTTATAGTGCCACTGGATGATGATCGAGGCTAGCATAGTAGTTAAAAGCCATGAAGATAAGGAAATAGAGCAAGAGCTACAGCGAAGCCAAGTACGGTCATGGTACATGGTGAGGCATGTGGTACACCAAGTACTTGACCCATTTGCAAGCAAGCACGGTTCGGTTAAATCCGAATGCATGAGAAGCTTGACGGTGAGTCATTGGTCATACGGAATATGGTGAAGCATGGGCCATACTTCAAGATGAAGGAATGAGAAAAGGTCGGTAGACTGGCATTTTGATAAATTACCCAATACTAGAAAGGTGACAGTTTGCGAAGCCGCAGTGGTAGCCTAAGTGGAATTTGGCCACGAAGTCTCCGAGGAGGGCAAGACATGTTAGATTGTGCTATTGGAGCCAAGTAATGTCGAGCCAAGTAATGTCATGCTTTGAAAAGCGTGCATGTGTGAGTGAAAACCCTGTTATGTGTTGGGTTATTGGGTTAGCCCATGTGTAAGTAGATGGTATGTAGTGTGTGATGGTTAGGGTTTGCTAGGGAGAGGGATGCCTCCCCTATATAAGCCCATGAAAGAGATGTGATAGTTGAGGGATTTGGAGAGAGGATTATGGTTTTCTTGTGTGTGGAAACTTGTGGTGTGTGTGCTCTTAAGAGATCAGCTCTGTCCTCCAAGAATGGAGTGACTATGAACATTCGTTTCCAAGTGAAAGAAAGATACAAATTTCATCCAAGTGAGTTTGCTATGGATTTCTCCTTGTGCTGTTGATTTTCTTGTTTGGATTTCCATCCTCCTTAATTTGTTGGTTCCCAAGGTGTGTGGATGATGAAAGAACCTCCTAGGAGCTAGATACCATCTATCTAGACAACACTATAGCAAGTTCTTGGTGTTTGCCTCAGTTTGCCCAGTTTTGAGCTAGTTTGAACCATTTTGTGGGAGTCCATGGTCTAGCTGATTTGGATTGGTTTATTAGAGAGGTTTTGCTTGCTATGATATGTGAGTTGATCCAAGGTGGTCTTGACCATTACAACCCCATGAGCAAGTCCTAGTGTTGATTTTTGTGTTTTGTCCAGTTTTGGTATGACTTGCCTTCGAATTAACAAAGGTCAAAACTTTGGAAAGTTTTGCTTTGATTTCTTCTTAGAATACATTCCTAAGGTTGTGATCTAGCTTTGGTTCAAATTTTAAATTATTTGGAGCTTTCGTTTAGAAATCGTGCTTATTTTTGTTTTGGGCTATGTTGCTGTTTTTCTCGTTGTGTGACCCGGATCATCCGACTTGACCTAAATAAGCCATCACCCGACTTATCCGACTCAACTTGGATCATCCATGCTAGTTCAGTTTGCTACAAGTTTTTCGTGGTGTTTTCGGTTTATGTCTTGATCTTACCTTTGTAACTTTTGATAGCTATTAGAGGGAACATCCTTGGAGTTCTCTTGGGTGAAGTTTTAAGAGGCCTCTTGCTTGTAGGCGCCTATTCAAACCCCTTCTAATGGTCCTCTCGGTCCTACGCTCGTACTATTTGCTTGCCCACAAATGGCGTGTTTATCATGCCTAAAAACAGTTATCTCGTTAGAGCTTTCTACCTGTGGTAGCCGGCCATGTGATCTACCATGAGAAGTGGATGCATATTTCTTGTCAAATAATGCACACGGGGAGTCTTTAGAATGAGGAACATGTGTATTATATAAATTGTATCCCACAATTATCAATGTATCATGATCTATTGATAGACTAATCTTCCAATTGTTTGTCAGAAACAAACCTAATATTTTTTTTATCGGTCAGATTGACAATTTTGTTATTCCACTTCAGTAATGCTAGCTAGTACGCATGGTGCTTTCACTTACCCATTGGTATTTTAATTTTTACTAGGATAGTTCAAGTGATGATATGTGAGAGAAAATGGCAGGAACAAAATGTAAAATTCCAAAAAAAAATTCTTTTAAGGACCTGTAAGTAATTAGAGGAAAAAGGATACGGGAAAACAGGATGGTTGGACATTTAAAGGAGTCATTTCCTGGAACGAGTATAATAGGAGGAGTTGGGAACGGATTAAATCTCACTACTACAGAAAGCCTAATACTAGACAACCAATCACAGACGGTTTGACAAAACCGTCCGTGACCGACACTAACACAGACGGTTTTAATTTGGACACCGTCTGTGTTGGTGGCATCGGAGAAAAGGCGTATCACAGTCGGTTCTTAACAATGAACCGTCTGTGATACTAAAGTACCACAGACAGTTTGTATTAAAAACCGTATGTGATAATTTGGAATAATCACAGACGGTTTTTAATAAAAAACCGTCTGTGATAAGCTCATTATCACAGACGGTTTTTTTAGTGAAAACCGTCTGTGATAATCTCAGGCTTATCACAGACGGTTTTTTTTATTAAAAATCATCTATGATAATGAGCTATGCATTTATTGCACTGCTCAGAACCGCATTTGTCTTCATTTCGAGCCAGATCTAGCCAGTGCTGCACTCTTTTGCTCAGGAGATAAGTTAGGCGATTTTAGGCCAATTAATTTGGTGGGAGGAGGCAGAGATTGAGCTTTGAAGATTCATACTTTCCTGGTTGCTCTAGATATGGTTAGTAATGAAATTTATTTTTCTTTGTATTACAATTTAGATCTAAGTAATTGGTGAGTGTTATTAAAGATGGTTTGCAAAATTGTTAATTGGTTATATAATAGCTGTTGTGTTTATAATATGAATTAAGCTAGCAAATTAAGCCTCAATGCATGTGGCCGGTATATATGTTGTAATAATTAATTAATTTAATTTTTAATACTAATTTGTTATATATATATACATAACGTAGGACTGAAGCTGGATGTATGCTGCGAGCCGTGTGAGTGAAGAGTACATTAATGGCGTGTCTGCTTTTATAAGAGCTGCCAAGGAGGATATGCTGAATAAGGGGTGGAATATATGTACTGTCCATGCACTGACTGCGAGAATTTAAAGATGTTTAAGAACCGAGGGTGATGAGGACATCACTTCTTCGGATACACACAACATTCCTCCACTTGACATTCAAGGACCAATTACTAGAGCTCGCGCCCGACAATTGAATTTACAGGTGAGCTCGTTCCTAAGTACTTCCTTTTGTTCATTTGAGAATCGATTGCTACCTAATGATTTAATTATGATTAGGAACCATGGAGAGGACCTGGAAGTACTTGGAGAAGGGCTACGAGGCGCACAAGTCCAGCAAGGGCGGTCGAATCATGTTGGAGGCCCAACTCAAGCCAACTTCGAATCCAATTCGGAGTCCAGGACCAGGCCGCACTAAAACGGACGCCCAGATAGCATCCGGGCTCCGTTTTGGACGTTCTACATATGTATGGAAAGCTGAGAAGACGATCTTTCCAATGGCTCTGGTCCATGTCAAAATTCTATCTGAGTCATCGGGAATCATCGAAACGTGGTGCTGCGATTGCGGGGTTCGGAACGTGTTGTTCGGAAGCCGGATCGATTTGTGTTGCGCCTCCACCAAATCGAAATTATCCAGAACTTGTTGGAAGATCGGGACCCCGTTCCCATCTGATGAGGCGATGGGTCCCGATCTTCTGATAGGATGATAACTATCGATTTTGGCGGAGTTGACCCTTGCTATTCGACTACAACCGAATGACGTCGCTTGCGCCTTAGCAATCGCTGAACCACACTCCAAGATGTTATCAACCGTGTCAAGACGCGGTTGACCTGACCACGAAGGTCTATTCCTGCATGCAACCGAAGAACATGCAAGAACAAGATAATAAGCATTCTGAAATTGCAAATATTTCTATTGAATTCAAAAGGTGGGATTCCGAAGGTTGTCTTGACAGGTGGTCGTCCGACACAACTGAAGAACAGAAGTTGGCATAATAGCTAAACCTAAACTCAACGAAATCCAAGTCCTAGCAATGGAGGCGGTGGCTCCTTTATAGGGAGAACAACCAGGGGCGGCGTCCAAGTTAATGCCCTAGGGTTACAAGGCCCGTGGGACCAAGTGGTGGTGGCGCAACACCCTTTTTGACTCGGACTCAGAAATAAATGTGGACTCTTTTGATGATTGCGGCCGGCTCAGATGGAATTTGAAGATGAGGTTGCATCCATTATAAAGTAGACTTCATAATCTTTCCACGAAGTACAAGAACGTCCCAAACGGAGTCCGTATGAGGAAGTTATGTCCGTTTAAACTTGCACCATTGCAGCAGTCCGAATCCGATTCCAGTACGTGACCAACATGGACTCTTTTGATGATTGCGGCCGGATCGGATAGAATTTGAAGATGAGATTGGATCCGTTGGAAAGTAGACTTCATAAGATTTCCATGAAGTACAAGAACGTCCCAAACGGAGTCCGTATGAGGAAGTTATGCCCGTTTGAACTTGGTACCATCGCAGCAGTCCGAGTGACGTGGTTGAATTAAATCACTTGACTTGGTCCCAAAGTGACGTGGTGACCTCTATTATTCCTTCCATGCATGTCCAGGACTCCATGTCCCTTTCCTTCATCCTTTCCGAAGTTCCTAAGCACAATTAAATCACTTGCATTAGGTAGCGGTCTATTCTCAGTAACATATGAAGGCTGAAGAAACGAATTCACCTTTAGTTCAATCTTGATATTGGGCGCTATTGTCGTATATGTTTGTAGCGTGGTCACATCATCCTCCCCTTCTTGATAGAAAACCGTCCTCGGTTTTAGCATATGTGTAGCCTCACGTATTGCATGATCTTCATCATAAATCTCGGTACATAATAACAAACGCAACAAACTCTCGTTATGTAATATCATACGTTCTTTATCACACAAAGTAAAACCTTTTTGAAACGAGCTCACCTTATAATTTAAGTGATGCGTAGGAGCTCTTGTAATTGGAACAACAAGCATGGCAAATATGGTTGTATCCATAGGGCTCGTGTCCTCATCATCCTCCCCTTCTTGAAAACAAAGCCGTCCTCGGCTTTTGATAAACTGAAAGTATGGTAACAAAGAAGCCAAAGTGTATGCATGGTATATGTATATGTTATCCGTTTTAATAGTTTTTCGTTGTTGCAAAATTATTGTTATAACTCAACAGCAATCATAAAAGCTCATTGTATTATTAACCCAAAAGTAATCATATATGTTAATGAACAAATCAAAATTTCTCACACAGTAATTATCGCAACTTGTTTTGCAAATGTAAGTGAAGCATTTATGCAATTCAAATCTTTGAAGTTGTAAACTTGTCGTGGTGGCACATATAGGCAAAGCTACAACTTTTGGAATCAAACAAAATTTATCCATATAATCAGATTTCAATTGAGCAATAGCAAATTCATCTAGTAAGGGTGAAAATATTTGCAAGTTCTTCCATACATCAATTTCATTATTCAGATTGCCAATGTTAGATGGTTCAATAAGAGAAGAACACACAGGCATTGAATGATCACTAAATTTTATTTTTCTTTCATAATGAACAAGATTGAGCATACAAGAGTTGTTCAAAACAACAAGCTGCAATTCATCCATGTGGTCACAAGTTATGCATATTCGATATACAAGAAATTAATTTCCTACACCATAATCTCCAATCAAATTAAACTTATACCCAGGGGTGTAGGCACTAAACAAGAATTTTGAACATGTAAGTTCAGAAACTTTCTCCAAAGCATGTGACAATTTCATAGGAAGATCCAACATGATGTAACACAATGAATTGGCAGGAGAAATTCTAGTTAAAACTTCTTTATATCTAACCAAAGCCACATGATCATTGTATGTGATTAATTCATCACATGAATCACTCAAAACAGCAGGCAATTCAATTATTTTTTGACAAGGTGCACTAAACTCATTCTCAATACTCAAAGCAATGCAATGTGAATTCTCTACTTGAAATATGGGCGTGTCAAAATTGTTTTCCACTAAGTTTTGCTCTAAAATAGCATGAACAGTGCATAATTGTTGTTCTTCACAAGCATACTCACCGTGAGTGATGATAGCACCATGATCTTTATCTTTTTGGCTCCCCTCAGATGATGTAGGTACATCCATCTCCTCATCTTCGTTCTCAACCAATGGAATCGATGGTTCAATCAGCTCATGCTCCTCTTCAACATGGTTCTCAATCGCCGCAAGTTGTTAGTTACGTAAAAGGCACAAACATGGGTTTGTTCTCACATTTCTTATCATCAAGCACTCTCAATTTCTCCTCAATCTGACGTTCAACATTACAAGCAAGTATAAACAAATGAGGGAGAGAATTATATTTTTTGTGAATGAGAAGGTCTTGAATCTAATACTATAAACCACCAGTTAAAATTATCCTACATCCACCCAACAATTACCTGCTTCACAGTCATGACCTTAACTACGTCCACACCATAATATGCACCCATAATTACACCATCCTAAAAACGTCCGCACCAGATTAACTCTCCTCTATTCTCTCTCCTTACTCAACCATATCCGACGGTCATCCTTCAATGGATCTGCAGTACCCCTCCCACCTTCTACCCCATCTCCCCACGATCTCCGCTCCTCCCCCGTTCTGTACGCCGCCTCCTCCCCTCCCCCCTCTATCCGCGCCTGCGCTCCTCCCCCCGTTCTCCGCGCCAACTCCTCCCCTCCCTCCTCCGCCCTCGCCTTCTCCCCTCCCCATGTCCTCCTCCTCCCCTTCCCGGCGGTGCAGGGCCACGTCAACCCGATGGTGCAGTTCGGCGCCGCCTCGCACCACGGCCTCCGCCCCACGCCGTCACCACCCGCCACCTCCTTTCCACTCTTCCGGCCACCACGCCCTTCCGGTCGCCGCCATCTCCGACGGCCGACGCCGCGATCGCTCGTGCCGGACATCGAGAGTACACGCGCGGTTTGCCGCGGTCGGCCTCTTCCGGTCGGAGGCTTCGGCGGGAGGCGGTGCGCGGCCGGTGTACGACCCGCACCTCCCGTGGGCGCACCGCGTGGCGCACGCGGCGGCGTGCCGACCGCGGCCTTCTTCTCGCAGCCGCGCGCGTGGACGCCATCTACGGGAGGTTCGACAGGCGCGCCGGGCCGCCGGTCGTGGATGCGAGCACTCTGCGGGGCTGCCGAGCGTGGAGTGGGGTCGGAGGACGTGCCGTCGTTCGAAGGAGCCGAGTCGCACCTGCGTTCTCGGAGGTGGTGGTGGGGCGTTCGAAAGGGCCGAGGACGCCGACGACGTGTTCGTCAACTCATTCCACGAGCTCGAGCAAAGGTGAGGTCACTTGGTCCTGCCCTCACCTGTTTGATGCTTTGCTCTGCGAAAAATCGATAAAGGAGAACCCCACCCACCCAAAAAAAATTCAGTCTAAACCCAACTGGAAAGATGCCACATTGAATTCAAAGAAACTGCAGAATATGTGACATACTCCTTGTTGTCTAAGCAGGAGGCAGATTACTTGGCATCAACATGGCATTCATCCGTGCACGCGTGCGGATTGTTCCCCTTTTTTTTTGGCTGGCGGGGGAGGCGTTTGTGCGTGACGCGGTTTTGCGAGAGGCGAATCGAATCCGATCGAATCCTTTGCTTGATTTGTGATCTTATTTCCGTGTCAATCTCGGAGATTTGGTAATTTTTTGATGCAATTTTGCGGTTCCGAGGGTTTGGTGATTGATGCGCCTGTTGTTCTCTTGTGTTTGTGCCTCTCAGGAACCAGTGGAGGGTTTCCCCGGCGGCGGCCGCGCGGAGTGTTCGGGACAACGTGAAGTGGCCCCCAAAATGGAGGTGAGTAGCTGTAGCATCACAATTCACAGGGTTCTGTTTTCCCTGTATATGCAGGGACATATTCGGCTGCTTTCAGAATTTCGTGCTGAGTGCGCGTGTTTCTTACGCGCGTGTTTCTTGGTGGATTGATGCAACGCTTTGAATATCTTTTTTTACTTGGTTGATTTAGCTACGCGGATCATGATTTTGTGTGCTGTGAATATCATATGGTGAACGTTGATATTTGCAAAAAAAAGCTAAATTTGCTGTAATAGATCCTCAGCAGTTCTAGACTTAAAATTACTTCAGGATTATCATTCGTTGTTTCAATGAAATAGCTTTTAGTAAAGCCTCATTGATAAAAGGAAGGAGTCTAAATATCAGATCCTAGCAATGACTCATAAAAATCTCTTTATGAGTAGATATGATCCATTTAGGCAATTCTATTTTATGTTCATGTTGTATCTATAGGCGCATGTTTTTGGCTTTCAGGTCTTCATGTATGTTTTTGCTGTCCTTGGATAATGATTTTGAACATGGTGTTGTTTCACCTTTTGCCGTGACAAGCCTACAAGAAGAAAAAACCGGTACCAAGTGACAGCCCTCGTGTGAGGGCAGAATCTGGCACTTGTAATGTCTGTTGTGCTCCTTGCTCCTCCTGCCTACACCGAAATCTTGTACTTGCAAATTCGAATATGTACTACGGTTCATCTCAAACATGCTGCACAAGGTCAGAAACAAAAAATAGTTCGTTCGTTCACAGACCATCTTGTTGATATGTACAAGTTATAATATTTTTCATTCATTATTTCTTTTCATTAAATATGTTATAAAGATATTAATCATGTTGTTGCATATGCCATGTCTCCAAATGCTATATGGCGTGATTAGACAGTTCCATTGTTACCTTCTCAAAGTGGAAAGGATAATGACTGGATTATGGATGGGGTACATAATTGGATTAATATGTGGATATGAATCTTCTCGTTGATCTTTTGATGTTACTAGATAGATCTGTGATAGCCATCTGACCATTTCTAAATATAAGTGATAAACTTGTGATTTATTCCATGATTTTGAATCAGCTCTGGAGTAAGTCTCAATGTATGTATACACAAATGTATTGGTGTGTCTGCTTTCTTTTCTTCTATGAACTTATCCTTTGTAGTCAATGTACTAAATGAGATTATTTTGGCTGTTTGAACAGGCTTTAAATGCCGAAGAAGAAATCAGAATGCATAGCATGCAGGCTTCGTTGCGTGCTACCATGCCTCAGCCGTCAAAAAAATGCAGCTGATGGAAGTTCTGTTTCTAGACGGGCACCCAGAATGACCGTTGATGTCAATTTCGGTGAGGTTGCTGGGGAGTGAGATGCTGGTTCCCATGTTCACAGTATCTCTCCTTCAATGACCTCTTTGCTAGGTCTCCGCTTGGTTTTGTGCAACACAATTATGTAAGTTGTTGCAATGGTCATTGGCGATCATGTTTGAGTTCAAATCTACATTTGTCTGTTGGATGCTTTAGTGGAAACCACGTTAGATAATAGCAAAAAAGAGATACAGATGATGCACTATTTGTTTTCGATTTTCTTTGCTGGGTCCATGTTTTTGGCAACAGTGAAGTAAATTTTCGAATATAATTGTTGCTGCCATTGAACTGAGTATTATTGTTCTTTATGAGCTAAACACACCATCTGATCTTACAGGGTCACACTCCAAGAAGTCCAGCGACTTTCTCTACAGCAAGTCCATCTCGCCTTGCAGCTATATGAGACGTGAATCTTAATGAATCTGATTGTTCGTTTTATTTTTTACAAATTTTATCTTGTTTTGTATTTTACCGTAGCGTTAGCACGGGTACTATACTAGTTTCTTTATTAAGCCCACGCAAGAATCTATTCTCTGTAGCTTCAGCATGTTCCACTAAACCACAACGCAATAAATGAGTTTTTAATTCACGATAATATTCCCTTACAGTTCTACTTTCTTGTTTTAAATGTTGCAGTTTATTTAACAAATCACGAGCATAATATGAGGGAACAAATCGATGGCGCATAAGTAATTTTAAAGCCTCCCAAGTGTTAGGTATGTTATTGGTATGTTGACGGCAATGTTCTTTCCACCAAATAGAAGCAAAATTGGTAAATTCAAAAGTTGCAGCCCTAACTCGTCTATTCTCAGGAAAATCATGGCAAGTAAATTTTTGATCAACAGCTAGTTCCCAATCAAGGTATCCATCAGGATCATATTTACCATTAAAGGGTGGCAAAGTGATTTTAGCTTTACCAGACGTACTATCATGATCGTGTACCTCCCGTGGTGAAGAAGCTTGTCTCAAGCGTGCATGTTCCTCACGAATTTTTTTGATCTCCCAGCTAATTTCTCGAAGAAGATGTGGATCTATCTTGTAATCATTCCGTGAACCTACCATGGTTAGTAGAAAACAAGGAAACAAATCACAAGTATAAGTTCCTATCAACTAGTAGGATATGGTGGCTCAAATCAAGTCATGCATCTCTCAAGCTCTTATCAAATTCTTACGAGTTCTTACCAAAGCAAACAGGTGGTGTAACCGGTGGCTGGTTCGTGATAAATCTAACTCAAGTGATGAGTAAAGCGATTGCAAGGTACAGCGAGACCTGTTCGGTTAGTAGAAAAGAGGAGCTTGGATAGGCTATGTATTTTGTTGCAAAGGAAAACAATCAATTACTTTAGAAATTGCACAGAATTGAATTATAGTTCGTATCTAGCACTTAGCCTATGCTGCTGATCAACCAAGGATAGAAGAAGGCTAAAATATGTGTATGGTAATGTATAGGAGTGGTAAATACAAGATAATTCAATTGAATGCAATCTAGAATTGAAGAGCGCAAGGATTGACCCAAAACTTGAAAACTGGAGATTTCTGTCCACTGGACAACACGTCGGTATTTTGGCCGTAACTTTTTTTCAGTTGCCTTTATTTCAATGTATCTTTTTTCTCTGTTTCTTGACGGCTTTTTCTACAACTTTTGTTTTGGGTCCAAGTTCTGGAAACCGACCGAAAAATTCGCACAAAATTCACAAGTGCCAACTGTTGCAGATTCAATCTGGAATTTTAGGTCAAATTGCACCACAGATATCTCTTAACTGCCTTGCTGGAATGACGTGAAATTTTGCAGATAGATGGAAAATGAAGTTTTGAATCTAATGGCGATGGTATCACTCAAAAATAATTTCGGAATCAAAAGTTATAGCATTTTTGGTGGCGGCTGCAGAGGAAGGAAAAAATCAGCCGAACTGGAATTAGGGTTTGGGGTGGGGATTTTTTTTTGTTTGGATTTTTAATGGAACGAAGATATGACCAGCAACTAGACAAAGCTAAAACGGAGACAAATTCAATTTAGCAAACCAAAACTAATAGATTGAAAGGCACAACGGGGTTTGGACAGCGGAAATTAACTCTTTTTGTGGGGCAATTTTTCTCGACTATGGGAAATAAAAAGCAATCTACTAACTAGGGATACAATGAATTCCTACCGGTCAACTGAAGCTCTGATACCAACTGATGAGGCGATGGGTCCCGATCTTCTGATAGGATGATAACTATCGATTTTGGCGGAGTTGACCCTTGCGATTCGACTACAACCGAATGACGTCGCTTGCGCCTTAGCAATCGCTGAACCACACTCCAAGATGTTATCAACCGTGCCAAGACGCGGTTGACCTGACCACGAAGGTCTATTCCTGTATGCAACCGAAGAACACGCAAGAACAAGATAATAAGCAATCCGAAATTGCAAATATTTCTATTGAATTCAAAAGGTGGGATTCCGAAGGTTGTCTTGACAGGTGGTCGTCCGACACAACTGAAGAACAGAAGTTGGCATAATAGCTAAACCTAAACTCAACGAAATCCAAGTCCTTGCAATGGAGGCGGTGGCTCCTTTATAGGGAGAACAATCAGGGGCGGCGTCCAAGTTAATGCCCTAGGGTTACAAGGCCCGTGGGACCAAGTGGTGGTGGCGCAGCACCCTTTTTGACTCGGACTCAGAAACAAATGTAGACTCTTTTGATGATTGCGGCTGGATCAGATGGAATTTGAAGATGAGGTTGCATCCATTGGAAATTAGACTTCATAAGCTTTCCACGAAGTACAAGAACGTCCCAAACGGAGTCCGTATGAGGAAGTTATGTCCGTTTAAACTTGCACCATTGCAGCAGTCCGAATCCGATTCCAGTACGTGACCAATATGGACTCTTTTGATGATTGCGGCCGGCTCGGATAGAATTCGAAGATTAGATTAGATCTGTTGGAAAGTAGACTTCATAAGCTTTCCATGAAGTACAAGAACGTCCCAAACGGAGTCTGTATGAGGAAGTTATGCCCGTTTGAACTTGGTACCTTCGCAGCAGTCCGAGTCTGATTCCAAAACGTGTCCAACTCGAATTCGTGCTCGACTTGGTCCCAAAGTGACGTGGTGACCTCTATTATTCCTTCCATGCATGTCCAGGACTCCATGTCCCTTTCCTTCATCCTTTCCCAAGTTCCTAAGCACAATTAAATCACTTGCATTAGGTAGCGGTCTATTCTCAGTAACATATGAAGGCTGAAGAAACGAATTCACCTTTAGTTCAATCTTGATATTGGGCGCTATTGTCGTATGTGTTTGTAGCGTGGTCACATCATCCTCCCCTTCTTGATAGAAAACCGTCCTCGGTTTTAGCATATGTGTAGCCTCACGTATTGCATATCTTCATCATAAATCTCGGTACATAATAACAAACGCAACAAACTCTCGTTATGTAATATCATACGTTCTTTATCACACAAAGTAAAACCTTTTTGAAATGAGCTCACCTTATAATTTAAGTGATGCGTAGGAGCTCTTGTAATTGGAACAACAAGCATAGCAAATATGGTTGTATCCATAGGGCTCGTGTCCTCATCACCATCAGAGGGCAAATTGAAGCGCACTTGATTCGGAGGGGTTTCAAAAAGGGTTATACGTGTTGGACCAGTCATGGCGAAGTCAATGATCATATGCCGCCGGATGACATCGCTGGTGAAGTGAATGATATGCCGCCGGATGACATCGCCGGTGAAGTGAATGACATGCCGCCGGATGATGTCGATTGTGGATTGGATTCGGATAGGTTGCACGATGACAATCTAGATGAGATGCTTCACGATGTAGAAGAGAACTATGATGAGAGAGAGTTTGTTAAATTCTGGGGCTTGATGGAGGACTCGGAGAAACCTTTGTTCACGTGCTGCAGGTCAAAGTACACAAGGTTGTCAGCCGTGCTTGAACTGTTGAAATTGAAGGCAAGCAACGGTTGGTCTGACAAGAGTTTCACGACGCTGCTAGGTCTTTTAGCGGACATACTTCCGGAGGGAAATGATTTGCCTGAAACCATGTATAAAGCCAAGAAGGTTCTTTGTCCGTTGGGAATGGAAGTAGAAAGAATACATGCATGTCTGAACGCCTGTATCCTCTACCGTAAAGAGTATGCAAACATGCATGTATGTCCGGTGTGCAACGCATCCTAATACAAACATAACAATCAATCAGATGATGGCGAGGGAACAGAGGCGAAGAAAGGACCTGCTGCTCAGGTGGCATGGTATTTCCCTATAATTCTCCATTTGAAAAGGTTTTTTGCAAATCCAAAGGAGGCAAAACTGTTGCGTTGGCACTCGGATGAGCGCAAGAAGGATGGAATGTTAAGACACCTTGCTGATTCCGTCCAGTGGAGAAACATCGATAGGAGTTTTGCAGACTTTGGTGCAGAACCAAGGAATATAAGGTTTGGACTGAGTACAGATGGAATGAATCCTTTCAGTAGCATGAGCAGCCCACATAGCACATGGCCCGTGACTCTCTGCATCTATAACCTTCCTCCTTGGTTGTGTATGAAGCGAAAGTATATTTTGCTGTCGATACTTATCCAAGGGCCAAAGCAACCTAGGAATGATATTGATGTGTTCCTAGCACCGTTGGTGGAAGATCTAAAAGTACTATGGAACGAAGGGGTACATGTATGGGATGCATACAAACGAGAGAACTTCACTTTGTGCTCTTTATTGTTCTGCATAATAAATGATTATCCTGCCCTTGGTAACCTATTGGGCCATAGTACAAAAGGTGCCAAAGCTTGTACTCACTGTTTAGATGGTACTGAGAGTGTGTGGCTGAAACATTGACGCAAAACCGTCTACATGCGTCATCGCCGGTTCCTTCGGAGGGCTTACCCACACCGCAAGATGATGAAACAATTTGAAGGAGAGAAGGAAGACAGTTCAGCTCCAAGGCATTTAAGGGGAAAAGAGGTTTATAATATGGTTAAGGATTTAGATGTTGTCCTCGGAAAGGGACGTAAGTTGAGGGCTCATGAGAAGAACACCTGGAAGAAGAGATCAATATTTTGGGACTTACCTTATTGGGAGTACCTAGATGTTCGACACTGCATCGACGTCATGCACGTAGAAAAAAATATATGCGACAGTGTCAGGCACCGGGATTTTACAATCCGAATTCCTCTGTGATTCCACCGCACTATTCCCTGGATCAGTAGATAGTGCTCACAGTTTACAGTTCTGAATATCAAAGTACATATCATACGGAAGCATAAATATAATAGTAGACTTACTCATGGGCCGATTAGGCCGAAATCATTAAATTGCAGCAGCGGAAGAATGAAGCTCACAGGTGGGACCTTCAGGACATGCCCACAAGCAGCCAACTAGAGATTCACGACCTAGCCCTTGACATCTTCATCTTCTCTGCCAGCATGTCCAATCGTGTTGCTGAGGCGAGGTGATCTAATTCCTGATTCTGAATTTGTCGCGAAAGCGAGTGTGAGCACAAACCACTGTGCTCCGCGAGCCAATACACAGAATGCAAATAAATAGTATGCATGGCTTGTCAAAGGAGAGGCTCGGGTTATTTTATTTGCCAAAAATCGCTTTTAGCAGCATTATTATTATTGAATCATAGTGTTATTATTGCTACCTAAACCTCCACACAACAATTGCCATAATTGACTTAATCCCCCGAAAATGCACTTTCTTTATTGACAGCTGTCTAAAACTCCAAACAGCGAGTGACATCATTTGACTAGTCCACCGATCTTACTCTTTCTATATTGATTGCTATCTAAGATTCTAACAGGGAGCGACATCATTTAATTGATCCGCCGAACCCACACTTTCTATATTCCGTGCTGTCAAAGCTCCAAACAGCATATATCATCCATTATACAATCCACCAATCAATTGCTGCCTAAGACTCCAAGTAGTGAGTGTCATCCTTTATTTGAGATCTACCAATATCTTTTGTATTCTAAATTCCTAACCATCCAATCTTGTGGTTATTAATCATCTACTCTTCATTTCTAAATTATAGTAATTAACTAACACCATTGCTTTTAAATCCGCCGAAATCATTCGTATTCAATCCTTTTGTTATTGATCCAAAACCATAATCCAATAATCAATCTCATTTTCCATTATCTATCACTAACTAATCCATAAGTATACCTCCACCAAAAATGTCGATGATCAAATCTACGACTCACTAGTATACATCCACCGAGAATACACTTCACCAAGATTATAATCCACTAATTGTTATGAATCCTCCAATATTATCATAAATTCAATTCATCCCTCTAGTATTTGATCAAATCCTATTAATTCCCATTATCACCAATATCTTCCAAGAATTTATATTAATCATTAATGTAGTAATCCAGCAATTACCTTTGGACTCCCTAAATCTTCAAAAATCATTTAAATCATCTATCTAGCCTATATATTCATTTAGGCTCCACCAATTTATTTCTCCAGAATCCACACTATCATTTTCACCACTATAATTGGCATGAATCCACCAACAACTTTATACGGTTAACCCAACAACCATCTTCTTTTCTTACGACTCCATCTATTCTTCCTGACATTTCATTTTGTGAGAAGTGCCATCATTATTTAAAAATACAATACATAAAAATTTCCTGAGACCTAGCAGGTTTACACAAAAATATAATGTGTAAAGGAATGCAATAATAATAGCGATCCAGATTCCATCCACCATTTCATGGCATCCGCACCATATACTAACATTTTAGCATTATAACCGCTTACGTTACCACTGGGACGACACCCAGGACAACTCAAATCAGGGCTTTCCACTGCCCTCCACTTTTCCATTTCCACCCACAAAGTTTTTGAAATAGAACTATATCTGGTTAAGTTCCCATGTCCGCCATTGACCGTGGGTACGGCTATTCGAATAGTTTTGACTCTACAGAGTTTGCACACTTTACCCACAAGAGACAGTTCACTCGTTGCCCCACACGTTTCCTTAGCCGTGCAGTTGAGCAAACCATCACAGTAACTGTTCAAAGTACCTCGCCCCTTCCATCATCTCACCCCTATGAGCTTGTCTCGCTTGCGGCAGGTCTCATAGGTTGTGCGGGGGTTCCCCTCCTATGCGTCTAGTACTGGCTACCCACACTACTAGCCCGCCGCAGAAGAACTTCACCCTCCGCAGGTGCCCCATTCAAGCCGTCACCTAGACCGTCACTTGCACTACCTCACCTCCTCCACCGATGACGGTGATTTTCAAGGTCCGGTAAATTTACTAGGCCAAGTTGTACTTTACAGACTTGTGGTTGTACTTATTTTACATTGGAGGTCATGACAAGATTCGGTCCTTAGGGTTACCTGGGCGGTTCTACCACAAACCACACTCGTGCACCCCTGCACCATACCCCCGAACCATCCGCCCAGATAAATAAGCAATTTGAGGTTTTGGGAATACAAAATAACCATATCCAACATACACCAGTCATTACCACCATGACTGCCCAACCAATTTTTCTCAGGATTAAAAAGTGATGCTTGGGCGCTCTCGCGCCCATGAGTATCTAAACAATACTAGGCATGGCATATATTTAGGGACTTATTCTCGAAAGGTTACTATTATAATTTTTGCTAGGGCGACTTCACACAATCAAATATTCCAAAGGAGGTGTAATATTATTCATGGTAAACAATAGGCATATAACTAGAATCTTAAATTATCATGTATTTGCATATAAAATAACAGCATGCAATTTGATAATTTAAACAAAAGTAATTTGCAGAAAATGTAGGTTCAACATGATTAAAGTATTGACTCGCCTAGCTCAGTTTACCGCGGTCTTGAGCTCACATGATGCTTTCTCTTGAGCTTCTATTCTCTTCCAACTTCTGGATCTTTGTCTTACCAGATCCATTGATTCTCCAGAATTCCAATCTCTAATTACGCGCTAAACAATGGAATGCAAATAACTCAACAAGATTCAAGAAAATCCAAATAAACTCAACTTAAATTTTATTATGAGTTAAAGGGTGATTTTTGGTAGGATTGAATGAGCGCGGAGATTTGACGGAGTCAACAGGGTTGGAGCGGAACGATGAATGGCGAAAAGCGAAAAAAGAAGTATCATGACTGAGGGAGTGTTTGCCTGAACATTCCGCTTCGAGTTCAAATATGGCTAGGCATAGCCGACTATAAATTATCATGGTTCGATCTATTTTATTTAATAATCTTCTTTTTATAATTTTATATTTATCAAGGAAGTTCCATAGGTAGGATGGACCTAAGAATCGGGGTACAAGTCTAGTTGGGTATTACTTTGTCGAGCGTTAAATTTCAGGGCATATGTTGTATAGATATACATATATATACACTTTGAAAGCCTTCTAATTTACGTGGTCACTTAAACCAAATATTCTTAATATTTTGTTTAATTCATGCCCCTTAATTGGATATTTTTCACCTTGGAAGCCTTTGATTGTTGTCTGTAAATATGGAATTATGTTTTTGCCACTACTTATTAAACTTCTGTTTTAGCTTTCATTCCATTTAATTATTTAAACTTCCCTCACTTATTTCCTTTAATCTCTTGTTTGTTCATAGTTTTATAATTCTATGTTTCAGGCATATATGAATTTCTTGTGACCCCAAATTAACTATTTTAGCTCCCTTAAACTTAACTTGGATGTATATATATGTTATTTAGGATTCTTATTAAATTTGGACTTTACACAAAATCATATTGTATAAATGCTTCTAATTGATAATTAGACCTTATTAAATATTCAAGCTATGGTAATTGCTCATAAAATAAATAACCAGATATTAAATCTTAATTTAATCTTATTTTATATCCTAATTAAATTTATTACTTCTCTAAATTGTTTTTCTAATTTTTCCCTGATTTCTCTTGCTTGAATTGGATTAATAAAAATAAAAAATAAAAGAATTATAAAAGGTGATGCTGCAAGATTTGAACTCGGGATCGACTGGCTGATGAGCGATGCGGCTAGCCAACTGGGCAACGGCCCTCATGCGAGTGGGAAGGGGTGACGGTTATTTACAAGGCGCGCGCGGGGATGGCTCGAAACAGAGCAGGCTGGCGGTGCTCGGTGCGGGCTTGGCCGGCGGCAGGCGGCGGCCGGGGAAGCTGGGGCAACCGAAAAAATGGAGCCACAAGGAGGCGAGGAGGCTAGTGGGGAGGTGGCGTTGCCCGGAGCGGCGGCGAGGCGGGCAAGTGGCTGCTCGTTGCGGCTGGCGGCGAGGTGCGCTCAGGGCGGCGGTGCCGGAGGGGAAGGAGAGGGGGGTTTGGGTGGGCGTGAGCTGGAGGGGTGCAGGGGAAACTCACCGGAGGTGTCGGCGGGGCCGGGGAGAGATCGAGGTCGGCTGGCATCGGGAGCTGACTGCGGCGCGGGCAGGGGCATGGTGCCGGCGAGCTAGGGCCAAAGGGGAGAGCTTGGCGACCGTTGTGGAGTGTTGGCGATGACTTGAAGATGCTCCAACCGGGAGTAATTGAGCTGAGAAGCAGCGAGCAAGAAATGGGGTGGTGGCAGTGGCTTCTGGCCGGATTTTGGGAAGATGGCCGGTGCGATGAGCTCTAGTGCACGGATTTTCAATTAGGTTGGAGGAAGAGAAGAAGGGGTGTGGGAGCATGGATTGGCACGATCACAAATGGGAATAGCTCGCTGGAAGGCCGGAATGACGAAGAGGCAGTGTTGGCGGCTTACGGGTGCGGGGCGGGAGAAGAAACAGGGGTGGAAGGGTAGATGGCGTGGGGAAGCAAAGGGGGTCGGGGACTATTTATGCCGCGGAGGGGGTGGGGACACAGCGACGTGGGCGCGATTAGCCAGGTGTGCGAGGCGCGGAGCTCGGCATGTGCAGCAGGGACAGGGTAGAGTATGGCGAGGCAGTGCTGTGGCTGACGTGACTGGACGCTGGCGATGGCGACGAGTCGGAGCAGAGGGAGGCAGGGGCGGCGGCAGGCGCATGATGGCGCGGGGAGGAAGAGAAGAAGGAGCACGGGTGGGGGCGCGGGCTGACTGCGACAGGACCTGGGCGGAGGGAGCATGATGCCGATGGGAGCATGCGCACAGTGTCACAGTGGTAGGAGCTATGTAGGATCTTGGGGGAAGATTTGGCGCAGGAAAGAGAAGGAAGAGGGAGACGCGGAGGGCGCTCAGCAACAGAAGGGGCGAGGGAGAAGGAGAAAAGAAAGGGAGGCGCAGGCGCGTGGGGAAAGAAAAAGAAAGAAGGAAGCAGAGGCCTGCGGGCAGGGTAGAAAATAGAGGGAGAGGAAGGAAGAGAGAGAAAGGAATGGTCCATATGTAATAGAGAGGAAAATGGAAAGAGAATGAAAGAAAATGAGAAGCTTTTGGATTTTTAAATTTTTAATTTGAACTTCTATTTCCCATTTAAGATTATTGATTAAATTTTTGGAAATTTAATTCAAGTCTTTGTTCCATTATCTAGATACAAAATATAATAGTCCTCTATTTATGATTTCATTTAATTTTTGGCTCAACCTTTTAGGGATATGTTTTAATATCATTTTTGATTTTATTTTATTAATCTTGACTCTTGAATTCAAGATTTTAGTATTTGAATTCACGATCTGCAATGTCATTCTCCATCTTTGTTATGTACATGATCATTATTTGTATTTGAGACTATCTTTGGTTGCTAATTTTTCATAGCGCAAAACTCAGAAAATCTCAAATAGACATTCAGAAGAAAACCGAGTGCCAGCAAAATGCAAGAAAAGTTTTTTTAAAAAAAAATGCCCTATTTTTGAATATCTAAATTTTGGGATGTTACAGATAGCTTGATTGATCTCTTACTGAAAATTTGTGATAAAACAAAGGACGGCGTCAACGCACGGCTTGACTTGGTTGATATGGACATCAGGCCTGAGTTAGCACCGACATGCACTGATAATGGACAAACGTACCTTCCCCCTGCGTGTTACACTCTGTCCAAGGCCGAGAAAACAGAAATGTGCCAGTGCTTGCATGGTGTCAAAGTTCCGTCTGGTTACTCCAGCAACATGAAGAAGCTTGTTTCGATGCAAGATTTGAAGTTAAATGGCATGAAGTCTCATGATTGTCATGTGCTAATGACACAGATGCTCCCTATTGCAATTAGAAATATTTTGCCGATCAAAGTCCGAGAGACAATCATGAGGTTATGTTATTTCTTTAACACAATTGCTCAGAAGGTCATCGATCCCGAAGGACTAGATGCTCTGTAGGACGAGGTGGTGATGACTCTACGTCATCTTGAAATGTATTTCCTTCCTTCGTTTTTCGATATCATGGTCCATCTCATTGTTCACGTTGTTTGGGAGATAAAAATATGTGGGCCCGTATTCCTACGTAGCATGTACCCATTTGATAGGTTCATGGGAATTCTCAAGTCGTACGTACGGAATCGATCTCGGCCAGAGGGCAGCATCGTCGAAGGTTATGCAAGCGAAGAGGTCATTGAGTTTTGTGTCAATTATATGGCTCAGACTCAACCGATAGGTGTGCCTCAATCTCGTCATGAGGGGAGGCTGAAGGGTATTGGAACTATTGACACGTATACTCAAGCCCATTTCACGGTCTTGCAACACATGACTGAAGTGGCGCCTTATGTCGACCAGCACAAGGATGTACTTCGGCAACAGAATCTAGAGCGGCCAGATGTTTGGATCATGAGGCAACACAACAGTCGGTTCAACCAATGGTTGAAGGAGCAAATTGCTAGGAGCTTGCCGAGTGAGATGCTGACATGGTTGGCCAAAGGGCCAGCATTTACAGTTGTGACATGGCAAGGATATGACATAAATGGGTACACATTCTATACACAGTCTTAGGATGTAAAGAGCACTAACCAGAACAGCGGTGTCCGCATAGATGCGTTCAGTACCGATGGGTCGAGAAACTCATACTATGGGTTCATAGAAGAGATTTGGGAGCTCGACTACGTGGTTTTCAAAATCCCCTTATTTTGCTGCCGTTGGGTGCATCTCCCACAGGTGAAGGTTGACAAGTACGGTGTCACTACCGTTGACCTCCAACGTGTCGGGTACAAAGACGAACCATTCGTACTCGCCAACCAAGTTGTTCAAGTTTTCTATGTAACCGACCCGGCAAATAAGAAATGCCATGTAGTTCTTCATGGAAAAAGGAGAATTGTCCGAGTAGAGAATATAGTGGACGAGCAAGAATACAATCAATTTGACGAGTTACCTCCTTTTGGAAATGGCATAAGGGTCGACGACGAACAACATGACAAAACTAGTTATGTACGCATTGATCATCATGAAGGGCTAATTTTTAAAGGAAATAAGCAAGTAGAATGAGAATGTGTGACATATATGTGGGCATTTGCATATATGTATATAACAATGCATGTGTGTGAATTGGCATTTATGTATACAACAATGCATGTGTGTGATGTATTTGTGAATTTGCATTTATGTATATGTGAAAATGTGTGAAGAAATACATTGTCTATATGTGAATTTGCATTTATGCTGGTTGGTGTTGTATATGAATGTAGCTGGTTGGTGTTGTATATGAATGCAGCTGGTTGGTGTTTGTTTTAATTACTACAGTCGGGGGCAAATGCTTAATAAACCTCCTTATATATACCCTCTGGCTAGGGTTTTCCACGTATGCTGCAGTTACAGATCTAAATCTCGTCGCTCTCCCGATCTGTCTCCTCTGCCTCTGTCGCCGCTGCCTCCTCTCACCTCCGTCGCCCTCCTCCTCCCTTGGGCCCGTCGCCACTGCCTCCTCACTCCTCCGTCGCCGCCGTCGCCTCCCCGAGCCCGTCGCCGCCTCCCCGAGCCCGTCGCCACCTCCCCGAGCACCTCGTCGGCCACCTCCGCCGCTAGGGTTTTCATGAGTACATGGTTTTTCCCTAAGAATTTTCTACGTTAGATCATTGTCTCCTGTTCTTTTGATCATCTAGCTTTGTTGTGCATATAGTTTTAATATGTTGAATATATCACTCATACTGGTAGTGAATGTTTTTATGCTTGTTAATCAAAATTACTCAATATGTCGATCGATATAATTAATAACCCGATCAATATGCACGTAGTATAATTTCTACTCCACAATTGCTTAACAATGCACCAGCTAGCACTCATATATGGTTTTTTATATATGGTGTTATACTATCACGGTAACATATATTGTTAACTATTATGTCTCAATTAATCTTAATTAATTTCACCCCAAGGCACAAGCAGTTAAGCCAGATAGACTGAGACACAAGATTTATCTACACTGAGCCTAACATTGAGCCTCTCTTCCTCATCTTCCTCTCTTCCTAACATTGAGCCTCTCTTCCTCATCTTCCTCTCTTCCTCAACGAGGCCCCTCTCCTAAAGTGATCGTAGATTGGATTATCATAAGCCTCCTCATTCTTGCTGAGCATCATGTTTCACTTTTTTTGCTTCCTAATAGACCCACAAAATGAGCAACATGTCACCCGCGCATTCTTCAACATCATCGCCGGATGCGTCCACTCCAAATGCTCAACACTGAGGAAGAGGGCTATCGAAGAAGCCTGACGGCCGATTTACCATCACAGAGGTCGAGGGAACTGGGACCTCTCTCCTTCCTCCCAAAGCAGTAAGCGCATTTTGAAGAATGGTCGGAATAGTTGCACGGGAATGAATTGAGATCACATTCAATTCATGGAAGAGCGTGCATGAGACTCAGAAACATGAGCTGCTGACCGAAATTTTGGCATCGTTCGAGATCCCAGAAGAACACCAAGATGCCGTGCAATGACAAACCTTGCTAGCGGCGTGCAAAGCATGGAAGAAGTTCAAGAGCACGCTTGTCAAAAAATACGTGGAGACAGACGAAACGCCTTTTCATAAATACCCATTCCTGGAACCACAATTTGAAGAGTTCAAGGCGATGAAGACGACTGAAGATTTCAAAAGTACAAGTGCGGCGCACAAGGTCCTCCAAAAAAAACACACACCCCCACAGACTTAGCACAGCTAGGTATGCGGGTAAAATCCCGCAGTGGAGGAGGGAGGATGAACTAGCAGCCCTGAAGGACATCGCCCCGCCATTTGCCAATATCCCGGATGACCGTGCTCGAAATTGGATTAGAGCAAGGTCATCTACAACGACATCGGGGGACGTCTCCTTTCAAAACCCTGCAGACCAGCAAGTGTCCCAGCGCCTGGTAAGATAACGATCGAACTATGTAGCTTGTAATTACTCCACAACTTCGTACGAAGTGAAATGACATGTCGTGCTCTTGCAGGAAGAGCTGAGTTTTCAATCTACCCTGGGATCAGTCCAGGGAACAAGGGAGAATGATATGCTCTCCGCGGCCCTGGGAAACAATGAGCACCCGGGCCGTACGAGAGGCCTTGGGCTTTACATTCCTTGGAAACGTGGTTTCCAAGATGACTCTGAAATGTATCGACATAGGAAGAGAACCAAAGCCGAGCGTGAGGAGCGGCTACGAGAAGAGATCAAGGCATCTCTTAGAGAAGAGCTAAGAGATGAGCTGGCTGATTATGTCCGAGATGAGGTGCGGAAACATACAGAAAGTTAGCAAGCCGCCGCTGCCGCTCCTGTGCTAGCTAGCCCTCACAACCGTCCGAGTAGTTGCGCGTCCAATCCGACGGAAAGCCATGCCAGATTTCCTGTGGACGACATCCTGGTAATAATTATTATCTCTCAAATGCTTGCTCCATTGATAGGCCTATTAATTGGAGTAGCTAATTTTGTATCGTTATGTAGGAGCCTACGAAGTGCAAGCTCCAAGTGAGATATGCCTTTGTTGCCTTGTGTGCTACTTGGGGCATGGCATATCTGTCTGCTCAAGGGGTCATGCTGAACCATCAAGCTTTAGCGACAGGCTTCGCAAAAGTGTCAGTAGATGGTGTACACGCCAATTTCGATGTCGTCCCGCTACCGAAGCCCACCAACGACGAGCTCGTGACTCTAGGGCAAGCCATTTGATCCTTCATCCAGTGGCCCAAAAGCGATATCTGCCTCGAGGCTTCTTCACCGGTAGCAAATCAGCTACATGTACTGGTGCCATCTCCACAAGGGCAACCTGAACCAGATTAGCTACATGCACTTGTGCCATCTCCATCACCGCTACCTGAACCGGTGTCATGTTCACAGGCGCTATTCCCGGTGCAGCAACTTCCACCAGTGCAACTTCCACCACATGTAAAGTCGACCTACAGCCGAGGCAGCAAGGGCAGCAAGGGCAAATCAAAGAAGACCAATAATGATATCCCGTACCTGCCATTGGCTCGCAAATTCGTGCTTGGCCAGCCGTTGCTCGAGCAAAAGGCCCTCCAACCCCTAGCATATAGTTGCCAATAATTGCACAAGTGGTATATGGAACAGTCCAATAAACTAGAGCAAGAACGGAGCTCAAGTATCTCTGTCAAATTTACGCAGGATGATTTACACAACAGTATTCATCAATGTGTCTTCGTGGTCACCTTTGATGATTTATTCGATCTTTTCATGCTCAACGCTCTCGACGTCTCACTCATTAGATGTTGGACGCTGTAAGTGTGTGCAATCACAGTCTTCGTTCATGTCATACCGATAAATGTCATATATAATTTGTTGCTTTCCTGTGTATATATATAGACACATGCTGACTAAAGCTAGATCATCCAAATCATCATCGGTTGGTTTATTGGACCCACACTTGGTAGCCAAGTATACCATCGACGAGGATACAACCTTCGTCGAGAGGTACATTGCAGCAGAACTGCTGGCTTGTCGTGATAAGGAATATGTACTTATGCCCTAAAACCAGAACTATCATTGGATTTTAATAGTAATTGTATCAAAATGGAACAAGGTATATTACCTTGATTCCCTAAGTAAGAATAAAATAGACTTCACAGTTGTCAGCCAAGTAATCGATAGGTAAGTACATTTTCTCCATACATACCTATATTGTACTCTTTCTTTCCTTCCGAATGACTAAGGTTAAATTTTTCCATTCACGTAGGGCGTTCGCGATATACATTGCAAAGGGAGGTGTCTCGATGCAAGGGACCATAGGCCTGACACATGCTCGAGATTTTAAGGAGGTGTCTCGATGCAACAGTTGGTAGTAATGCCTCTTGAATTAACACATTCCATTTTTTGTCGTGCCACCAGCAGCTGTCGGGCAACACATGTGGCTTCTACGTTTGCCACCATATGGAACTACTCGATTCCTCGAGGATCACCAATTCCAAGGTTTGTCGATCTTCCCATAATTACTTCATACTTATCACGTTATATATATACGCACATTGATATTCCTATCAACTACATTGAAATAGCTCGATCTTTCACGAATTCGAGGAGAGATGGCGTACTTTTTGGTGGCTCAAGTCATAAAGTCAGAAGGAGAGTTCCACCGCGCCATGATTTTTTATTGCTCTATCACTCCGAAATCGAGGTCTCACGAAAGGAAGATATCCATAATCAACGAACTTGTCAGCTAAACAAGTAATGCTTGGATGACAATCATGCGCCATCTAAGTATTGCTTGTTTAGCTTGACAAGTTGGTTGATTATGGATCTGTTCCTTTCGCGAGACCTCGCTTCCGGAGTGATAGATCAATAAAAAATGCAATGTTACCATATGACTGCAAATGCAACGTACTCTTTTCTAATTGTATATTTGTTAATGGATATTTTATTTCATTTCAATTAATTGATTTGCAAAATGGATATTTTATGTTTGTGAAATGAAGTGCGATGTGAATTGCATGTTTTATGTTTGTGAAAAGAATTGAGATGTGAATTGTATGTATACATGTACTTGTTTATCTGCTTGTTTCAGAGGGCATGGCTAGCATTTCCTAAGGCTAGCCAATAAACATAAATAGATTTAGGGGTACAAAAGAATATCACAGACGGTTTGTAAGAAAAAACCGTCTGTGATATGTGATAATCACAGACGGTTTGTAAGTAAAAACCGTTTGTGATATATCAATATCACAGACGGTTTGTAAGTAAAAACCGTTTGTAATATATCAATATCATAGATGGTTTTTATCTAAAACCCATATGTGATTATCACATATCACAGACGGTTTTTAACGAAAAACCGTCTGTGATTATCAGATATCACAGACGGTTTTTAACTAAAAACCATCTGTGATATGTGATAATCACATACGGTTTTTAATTATAAACTGTCTGTGATATTTACACCATAGACGGTTCGAAAACCATCTGTGATAACCTTCGATTATCACTGACCCATAAATTCAGACGGTTCAGAAAACCTTCTGTGATGACGTTTTTGAACCGTCTGTAATACGGTTTTCTGTAGTATTGTCTCATGCCATGTTAAAAGAGATCATGGGAGAGAGGTGAACCCAAAACCCTAATAGTCTTGCCATCCTTTTCTTTTTCTGGCGCTGGTCACGTGACGCCGCTATGATGCACCGTCATTTGCTACCATCACCTGCATCCCGTCGTTCGCCACTACCCATGCGTCGTCATTCTCCACACGTCTGCTAGCCCTGGATTCCATTCTCAGCGCATTCACCAGCCCTAGATTCCCTACGCACGCTAACGCGCGCTGGCCTACCTAAGTCATCACCTGATGTGTTGGTCGCCGCCACTTGCTCGTCACCTGCCATCGTTATCGCTAGTGCCCACGCGCTCTCATTTGCCAGCATGCACGGGAGACCCTCTATCGCACGCACATGTGAACATAGGGTGGTGTGTTAGACCATGTGGATAGGTCGTCAATTTAGTGATAATAAATAATTAACATTTGAGTTACATTGAAATTTGCATTTATGAAAGTTTTGATCCATGTGCTTTTGTAAAACTAGAATTGCTGAAATATTTAGGTTTAGTGGTATGACTACCTTGTATTGGGCGGTCTCACCGGCAGGCTTCGACCATGAACGGTAGTCGGTGGTTTGATTGACCTTGTGTTGGGCGGTCTGATCGGTAGATCGACCACAACAAAATGACCACGACAGAACGATCACAGCATGTCGAGCGCAGTAGAGCAACCACAACTTGTCGAGCACAGAGGAACGACCACGAGGTGGTCGGAGCTAGAGTGAATCGGTTGAAGCTACAGTGAATCGGTCTGAGCTATAGTGAACCGATCGTAAGATACAATGAACCAATCATATGCTACAGAAGTTGGTCAGTAGTCAGAGCAGGTAGTCTAAGCTACAGTAATCGATTAGTAGTCGGAGCTACAGTAGCCGTTTGGCGGTCGGAGCTACAGTAACATCGGTGGTCATAGCTATAGTACCTCGTCAATGGTTGTAGCTACAGTACCTGGTTGGTGGTCATAGCTACAATACCTGGTCGATAGTCGTAGTTACAGTACTTTGTCATTAATCGTAGCTACAGTTCTAGGTCAGTGATCGGTAGCTGTAGGCTACGTGATCAGTAGTTGTAGACTTCATGAATTGTTGTCATGGTCATATGCTGCATGATATGTTGTCGTAGACTTAGCTATTGGTAGTCATAGATTTTGCGATCGGTTGCCATAGGCTTCACGATCGGTACTCGTAGGCTTCAAGTGCTTTAATTATTGTAATCTTTGAATACCTCGAGTACTCATGTCTAGTGGGCTAGCTGTCTAATCGGCCTATGCATAGTAGTCAGACTGGTTTTTCTAGGTGGTTTGAGGTTGATATTTGGAAAGCATGGTGTTGTAGGGATGGCCCCCACTTAAACCCGGCAGACCTGTTAGAAGGATATAAAGACCAGAATGGAACACCTGTAATGACCTAAATACCCCTAAGGGGGATATACGGTTGTAAGGGCATAATTGTAAAAGCACTTCCCATATGAATATATGTGCACATGTATGGAGAGGGAGGGGGCAGAACACTCACTCCACTCTTCCCACTCTCCACTACCATCTCTCTCTGTTTGGTCTGTAACCACAACAGTTGGCGCCGTCCGTGGGGAGGACGAAGACAAGCCTGAAATTTGAAGATGGCAACGAAAAAAGCTTCAGCGACGGCGGCGAAGCGGAAGAAGACGAGCGAGTCGGAGCGGCGCGTGGGCACCAGGGCTTCGGTGCTGGCCGCGGCGGGCGCGAGCGTCGACATTCGTGCAACGGCGACAACCAACCCCACCACTGGAGCCACAACTGCGTCGATCTACCCCGCCGTGGGAACTACGACGACTCGCCTCGCCGTGGGAACGGCGACGACCGACCTCGCCACTGGAGCCACAACTGCGTCGATCTACCCCGCCGTGGGAACTACGACGACTCACCTCGCCGCGGGAACGGCGACGACCGACCCCGCCACTGGAGCCGCAACTGCGTCGATCTACCCCGCCGTGGGAACTACGATGACTCGCCTCGCCGCGGGAACGGCGACGACCGACCCCGCCACTGGAGCCGTAACTGCGTCGATCTACCCCGCCGTGGGAACTCCGATGACTCGCCCCGCCGCGGGAACGGCGACGACCGACCCGCCATCGAGTCGCCGCGCGACGATCTACCCCCGCGGAGCTGCGACGACCCAGCCCGCCAACGGACCTGCAGCGGACCTGGGGCGCCTTCGCGGAGCCATCCAAGATACGCAGGAGGCGCGGAGTCATCAGGCCGGACCGAAGATCGCGCGGAAGCCCGCACCTGAAAGGGCGAGTAACCGTGATGCCCCGCGCAAGCCCCAACGGCACCATCGCAGGCCGTCGAAGGCCTGCCGCGCCCCTGCTCCCACCTCGCACGAGCAACGCAAATCCGGCTATGACGAACCCTGCACGAAGCAAGAACACCCAGGACCCAATTGGTGCGAGGTGCACGGGTGCGGCGATCATTGCACATGGACGTGCGTCGCGGTTGCCGAGCTGCGGCGAGCGAGGGCAAAGTCGAGATCATAGATGATCTTGTTCGTAGTTATTGTTGGTTTGGGGTGTGTTATGCATGTGTGGTCTGATGTTGGTCAAGTTGGAGAGAATTTATGCTAGGAAAAAGTTCTTCGATCTTTGCATGTACAGGTTGGGTGTGAAGACGGTCATGGTCGGTGACGAGGAGGACCAGGAATAGGAAGGGGAAATCTAAGGTGCAGGTGGTTAGGCTCATGCTGAAGCACGTATAGATCAAAGGGGGATGATGTGTGGAGAAGCTACGGGAGGTGTGGTCCTAGAGGCTTCGACACGTGATGAGGTGGATGATACGTGGAGAAGCTATGGGAGGTGCGGTCCTGCAGACTTCAACACGGAAGGTGTTATGGAAGATGTCTATAATTGGAAGGTTTAGAGATTTTAGAAAACCTGTGTTTGGAAGGATTTCGGGTCCCTTGATTTTTGAAATTGGTTAGGATTTTGGGCCCGTGTTGATGAGGGAACATGATTCAGATATAAAAGATAAGATCTATTTCAAGAAAAGTTAGTCGGTGTCGGTAGCGTGTTTTCTTGGGTGTCGTCTTCGACTTGTTCTCATTCTAAGTAGAGTACATCAGTGTCGAAGCATTCTAACAGAGCAAGATTACGACTACGTGCAGAGAGGTTGAGTGAGTGATCGAAACCTTCATCGAGCACGTGCAAAGGGGTCGAGCAAGCAGTCGAGCGAGCGGTTGAGCATCTTGCGGTCGAAATCTACGTCTGATAAATTAGGTTGCTTTTCTTCTGATTTGAGATTTGTTTTCAGGTACCAAAAAGCAGAGACAATCATTCACCCCTCCCCCACCCTCTGATTGAGGTATATGATCCTACATGGTGCCACGTTTCGGTAGGAGCCCGATTTTTTCCTCAGCGTGCTAGAAGTAGGTAGAGCAATTAGTGCTCAAAGGTTAGCATTAGGCATTATCTCGGATGCCTTGTTTGCTTTCATTTGTTGGGATTAGGTGAAGTGATTAGCTATTAATTCCCTGGGAAGATGGGCTAATTTCGAAAGTTGGGTTACTGTTATTCCATATTTGCGTCCTGTAGATTAAACCAAAATTCAGATAGTGTTGAAGACCTTGGATGGGGTTTGTTGTGGTTACAGACCAAACAGAGAGAGAGAGAGAGTGGTATGGTAGTGGAGAGCTAGGTGAGCAATGCTTGGGGCTTCCCATGGCTGGATGGTGGATATATATATATATATATATATATATATATATATATATATATATATATATATATATATATATATATATATATATATATATATATATATATATATATATCTCAGAGACGGGAGTATTTTACAGTTATGACCTTACACCCAAGTGCCCCTCACAAGGGCATTTATGCCATTACACATGTCCCATGGGCTTTATAACCTTCTAGCAGGCCGGCTGGGTTTAGGTGGGGGCCACCCCTACAATAGGAGCCTCTCATGGTGAAGGGCTTCACGGGCCGAAGCCATGTTGCCAAGTCATTTGGCCCCCTCCGTCCCTGTGGCCTGTGACGTACGATATTAGACAAAACGTGATGTTCGGGTACAGCCCGGGCGACAAAGTTATGTGACCAACGAAGTCACTCCTCAGCGCGAAGCTGAAGCACTTGGTGGAGGTAACCTGGCCGAGCGAAATCGAGGTGGAGCCATGGTTGTTCCGCTGGTATGTTGTCGAAAGCCAGTGTCGGGCCCGTCCGAGGTTGCAGGGTAGAAGCTAAGGGTGAACTCGTTCTTGCGGAGACGAGGCAGAAGCAGAGTCCGGGCCCATCCGACAGAGCCAGATTGGGGTGGTTTCCGGAGTTGCCCTTCAGAGTCGGGGTCAAAGTGCAGCCCAACGGCCCACGACCCAGCGAGGTGCCTCAATGGCACCGGGGATTGTGCCGGCCGCTGACCCTTTGGACCGACTTTTCCAAGGCGTCGGGAAGCCCGGCAAGGGCATCGTGCTCCGTCTGGCAGCCACGGCGGGGCATGTGTGCACGACGGTGCGCTAATGGCATCGAAGATCACGCCAGCTGGTTTGGCGCCAGACGTCTGTAGGGCCCTTTTGACCTACGTTTCCCGAGGCGTCGGGACACCTGGCAAGGCGTGGTTGGGGAGTCGTGCGCTGTCAGGGGGCCGCCTCGGGGCAGGCGTGCGCGCGCACACGACTTGGCGACTACTGTCGTACACGTGTTCCCGAGGGTGTGGGACACGTGGCGTGGCGGGATGGGTGCGTCGTGCGCACACTTAACCGCGACGCTTCGCCTCCCGCCAGTTGCACTTCCACTGGTTGGACTTCCATCGGTCGGCAGTTCCCAGCCGGTGGGGAGGCTGGTATATATATATATGCCGCTACCGTAGCATCGTCCCTCTTTATCCCTGGCTACTCGCCTTGTTGCTCTTCGCTCGGGCGCTGTGCTCTTGCATGTGGCATCTTGTTCTCATGAATAGGCCTACTTCTGTGGATCTGCGTTCTCACCAGGAGGTCTATTTATGAGAATAACATCGCCATATGCGGGGGCTTGGCCAACACGCCCTATTTTCGGGTATTCGGTCAAGACTTGTTGAAGATGACCTATCGTGCTTCCCGATCAAGGGGGCGTGAATTTGTCGGATATTCGTCGGTTGGGGCTCTGCTGAAGGCATCCTCTGGTCACGAGGTATACACATGCGGCGGAGCCGGTTCATCCTGATGAGGCTGAGCTGAAGGACTGCTGTAGCTCGCGGACGCGGCGTCGACGGGGGCTCCGAAGTTGTCGTGTGGTCTTGAAGTCGGGGTGGACTCTGGGTTCGCTGTGCAGAGCCGAAGTTGTTGCGCAGCTAGGTGGCTTGTGGCTCGACGACGGTTCTTAAGTAACGCCTGATGTGCGACGTGACCTGTACGACATGTCAGTAGGCAACCGGCATGCCTTGTGGTGTCAGCGGGCACGCGCTTTTTCCCGGGAAGGCAGGACACGTGGCTTTGCGTGGTTGGCGCGTCGTGTGTTATAAGCGACCGTACGACCGCCCGTCTCTTCCTGAGATGTCGGGCCACGAGGCGAGACGTGATTGGCACGTCATGCACAATCAGGCTGCCAGGTGACTGCGTGCCTTCGGTTTCCACCGGTCGCGCCTCTCGATCGTGAGGGGGTGGACGGTTGGGCTCTCGCCGGTTGCGCTTTCCGATCGTGGGGGAGGTGAACTGTTTGGCTTCCGCTGGTTGTGCTTACCTGCGGTGTGGGAGGTGGGTGGGGGCTTTATATACCCCTCCTGGCCTCACGCCGATGCTCCCCTTTGCACACCTCCTGGTCCCTTGCTTTCTTGCGTCTTGTGCTCTCGCCTCCTTTGCCATCGTCCCGCACCCGTCGCTGTTTAGCTCATCAGGCCGGCTGTAGTGCCTCATCCCAGCGGTCGCCGCTGATTGAGGTGGAGTATGTGTTAGAGGGGCGCGAGCCATCGCTGATGAACAAGCGGTGGGTGGTGGAAGAAAAGACGGAGGGTCCTTGCTCCCGCATCTTGGGCCCGACTCTCACGACGGAGGAGACGATTCAAACTTTGCTGCATGACGGGAAGCTGTCGGACCACCGTGCGCTTGCCTGCTAGTGATGAGATAGAGCCGCATCTGGAGAAGTCGAAGGCGATTGTCTTCATCGCTTATTTTGAAGCCGGCCTTCGGATCCCAGCGGCGTTGATCGTCGGCGACGTCTTGCGGACCTTTGGGCTGGAGTGGCGCCGCCCGACTCGAGCGGAATAGCCCGCTGGCTGTTTCTGGTGGCGCTGCGACGAGGCTGTTGGCCTAGCTCCTCACTGTTCGCGTTTCTCCATGATGCGCGATGCCAGCCGAAGAAGCTGGGAGGAGCATTCTTCAACTTCAACAGCGTCAACTTCGTTATGCGGCACCAATGCTTGTAGGTTTTCCCTGCCAACTCCACCCGAACGAAGCGGGAATCACAATGGATGAAGTGATGGTTCTACGTCTATGTAGCGAGCGGCAGCGGCCTCGAGTGCACAGGCCGGCCAATATCGTTCAACCCCTCACCCAGTGTGCTTATCGATGATGAGGACAAGCGGAGAGCGCGGAGGCTTGTGGAAATCACCGCCCGGTTCAACATGCACGACCTCGCTGAGGAGTTCTTCATGTACGGTGTGGCACCACTTACCGATGGGTGGCGCATCTAGCCTAGAGGCCTCCGGCGCGATGCTGTCCGGCCATCCGTATCCTCACTACTGCGACCCTTCGATCCTCGTAAGTTTTTAATGGGAGGTCGTTGTGGTTTTTTAACTCCGCTTCACCTTTTCTTGTAGGATTCCTCCTTGAAGACGCGGAGTGCGCAACGACTGTGTTCCTCAGACTGTATGTGGCCAAGGAGCATGAGCTACGCGAAGCCGCGACCGCGACAGCCAAGCTCGGGCGAATAAATAGGGTGTGCGAAGCTCTGGGCATTCCTGTGCCAGAGCAGGCCAGTCCAGCACCGAGCCGAGCTCGCAGCCGCGATGGTGGTGAGAAAGGGAAGGGGTCGCCCTCCTGGCGGAGGGCCTGATCCCCCGCGCTAGCTCTACCGTGGATGATGGTTCAATGGATGCCGACTTCGACTCGGTGAAGTATGCCGATTTGGACCTTGGGGCATGTGCGGAGGAGGCAGCTCCAGGCGAGGAGTCCCTGGGCGACTCCAGGGGCCAAGGGTGCGGCGTGGACCTCTGGGAGGGGGAAGCGTCCTCGCCCGTGCCAGCCGCCGGGGCTGAGGAGTCCTCGCCTACGCCGGCTGCCGAGGCTGAGGAGTCCTCGCCGTCTCCTCTGAAAGTGAAGTGGCCTTGAACACGGTTGCCCTCGCATTCGGAGAGGGGGTTCGCTGTGGCGACTGGGGTCAGGAGCTTGTTGGAGTCCTATTCCGACACAAAGGCCCCCCGGCCCGGGGAGTTGACTTTTTCCAGGGGGCTGGTGGTGCTGCGATTCCCTCTGATGCTAAGGGGACACTATAGCGGAGCCCGCCGGTTGGCACCAAAGGTAAGCTTGGTTCCTTTCATATAATCATGCAGGGTTTCCGCAAGGCCCTGACCACTACCCTCTCGTACTGGCAGAGGTACGGTCCCCCGGGCATGGACAAGCTCCAAGGGGCCGAGACGACCCATTGGTGGCGTCGACATCCAAAGCCTTTGAGATTGTCAATGGGGAGGCCACACGGTCGAGCTTGACGGACTTCGTCCCTCGGCCGGAGGTGCTGCGGGTGTGGTGAGGGGCCGTGGACAGTGCGGTCACCAACTTGGATCGCCAGGCGTTGCTGTCGTGTGGGTCAGAGCTGCTCGGAGGCGCACTAGAGGCCTCGGAGATGAGGGTGAGCACTCAACTTTCGACGGTGTATGCTGTCATTTAGGAATTTGCTAACGGATGCGTTGTGCAAACCCTCGCCCTTGGTCGGGCGCTGCAGGCAGCTCATGCCCGTGATTGGGGGGCGCTAGAGGACTGGCTGCAGGCTGCTGAAGAGGCCCTGCGCGCGGCCGAAGAGGCCCACTCCATCAAGGATGATCGTATCCAGCTCCTGGAGACGGAGGGCGCGAAGGCGATTTCAGACGCCCGGGTGCTCGCGACGGAGGCATAGCGCACAGCCGCCGAGGAGCGTGATGGCTTACTTCGGCAAATCGCCACGTTAGAGGAGGAGAAAAGCCGCCTCACCACGTCACTTGGGGAAAAGGACCAGGCGCTAGGTGATGCCTCGGTGGTGGCGTGGGATGCCATGCTGTCTATGGAAGGCACCCTCGAAGGCCTCTCCGCCGATGTGCCGCCTCGCGCCTCTGGTCCCGAGGACCTACCGCAGACGCTTCGTCGAATCGGGGAGGCCTCCAACCTCGCTCTCAGCGCCGCCAAGTGCTTTGCTAACCACTGCTCCTTTGTGACCTCGCGGATAGCCTTTGGGCTGCTCCATCACCGAGGATGTTAGCACATTGACGGGTTGGATGACCCCCAGCTGGAGATGCCGACCAGAGCCGGGGTGATGTCGGGCGTGATGTGGGCCGCTCGCTGAATCGCCCGGTCTTTTCACAAGCAGATCTGGGACTACATCTGGGAGCCCGTGGCTAAGGTAGAGCTACAATGGTCCTTATGTGGCGAAGGGAACTTGGGCTGATGGATCGACGAGGTTCCACGGCGCGACGAGGGCGGCGGCACCGGCGCAAACTCATAGGTGTGAAGCTGGGGACGTGATGTGTAGGTGTTTGCATTGTACGCACTTTTTCTTTTCTTCTTTTTTGTAAGCTGGAGGCCGACGGCCCCCTGCCTTCTCTGAATAAAATGAAAATTGCCCTGTGTCTGATCTCTTGTGTTGTTTTGCCCTGGGCAGATGCTTGATAGGGACCGGTTGCTAGCCTCAGACGTCATGACCTGACGGCATCTTCGGCATAGGGGGCGGGCCGAGGACTTGCTGAACTTTTGGGCGGCCTGGGCTTCGGCGGTCGAGGCTCCAGCGCTGGAGTACATCAAGGTGGACTCGGGCGAGTAGCTATCCCGGACGCTCAAGGACACTTGTACCTTCGGTCTTCGGGGATGTGATCATTGAACGCCCTTATAACATTTCTTTTTTTTTACGAATGCAACAAAGACTGGCTGGAGTATACGCTCCCGTCGATTTTCATAATTGTGTGTACCCCCAATCAGCTCGTAGGATTTAGAGGTCCGTAGACACCCAGTCGAAGTGGACGCGTGAGTGCAAGTGCTCCATCCCCTACCCTTCGATGTGGTAACGGCAGAGCCGGCGCCTAGTCAATGAAGACGCTCGAGCGCTCCGTCGCCACCCCTTCGAAGTGGTGGCAGCGAAGTTGGCGCCTAGTTGAGGTGGACACTTGAGCGCTCCGTCCCCTACCCTTCGAAGTGGTGGCAGCGGAGCTGGCACCTAGTCGACGTAGACGCTCGAGCGCTTCGTCCCCTACCCTTCGATGTGGCGGCAGTGGAGCTGGCGCCTAGTCGAAGTAGACGCTCGAGTGCTCCGTACCCTACTTTCGAAGTGGCGGCAGCGTTGTTGGCGCCTTGTCGAAGTAGACGCTCGAGCGCTCCGTCCCCTACCCAGTGGTGGCAGCAGAGCTGGCACCTAGTCGAGCTAGACGCTCAAGCACGCCGTCTCCTACCCTTTGAAGTGGTGGTAGCACAGCTGGTGCCTAGTCGAGGTAGACGCTCGAGCGCTCCGTACACTACCCTTCGAAGTGGTGGCAGCGGAGCTGGCACCTAGTCGAGGTAGACGCTCGACCGCTCCGTCCCATACCCTTCGAAGTGGTGGCAGCGGAGTTGGCGCCAAGTCGAAGTAGACACTCAAGCGCTCTGTCCCCTACCCTTCGAAGTGGCGGTAGCGGAGCTGGCGCCTAATCGAAGTAGATGCTCGAGTGCTCTATCCTGTACCCACCTAGTCGAGGTAGACGATCAAGCGCTCTATCCCCTACCCTTCGAAGTGGTGACAGCGGAGCTGGCGCCTAGTCGAGGTAGATGCTCGAGCGCTTTGTCTATGCCCCATAGACTGCGTGCGGAGGTGAGCCTTTGTGCGCCTTATCGATACTCTGTAGAGTTTGCGTAGGGACAACATCCACGCCTTGTTTATACTCCGTAGAGTGCGCACAGAGGCGGGCCTCCATGCGTCTTATTTATACTCCGTAGAGTTCATGTAGGGAAAACATCCACACCTTATTTATACTCCGTAGAGTGCGCACGGAGGGCGGGCCTCCCCGCGTCTTATTTATACTCTGATTGATGTTTTGGGGCCGGTCTGACCGGGAAAACAAAACAGCAACAGCAGCAAGAAACAGGCAGTTGTAAATCTGAAAACTGAGCAGCTGAAAACAGGGAGGCTTCGGTCTGACTGGCAAAGCATCTCTGGTCCAACTGCAAGTGGGGTTTCGGTCAGACCGGGTCATGGACAGCTTCACAAATGCAACAAAGTGCAGCCTACAGAAAGAATTGCAGAGAACAGACTGGTCATCAAACAACCGAGAAACTAAACTGGATTAGGTCGAAAGAAACTGCAGACTGCTGACTGAAATCTAGACATACCGAAAAAGGCAAGTGCTACCAAAAAGAAGACAGCACAGTGATTATAGAAAACAACCGAAAGATAGAATTTGACAAATGAAAGTATGTTCTTTTCAGGTCATTCAATCAGGACTACAGACTAAACATCATAGAGACTTCAGGGAAAGGAAAATCCATATCAAAAGATCAGAGAAATGAAATCTGAGCACAAACCTGAAGACTCAAACAAGAATGAGACTGATTTTCAAATTACTTGCCATTCTCCAATATTTTGCTCATGAGACTTTGAAATACACCAGGGAATGACCTCAAGGCAAGAACACACAAATCTGAAGTCATCCTCTAAAGGGAAATCATGAGCATCAAATGAACTCTGCCTGCAAACCCTAACAGAATTTAAAACAGAGGAAATGTGGCGTTCCAATTCTTGGAGAGAAATCTACTTCTTGAAATCATTGCTCCTGGGTAAGCTAGCCAAAATGCCTTGGAGAATGATCCCGGTTCAGAGCAAATGATTATGCAGCTACCTCAACAAAAATCAAGCGAGAGAGAGAGAAGAACAAAGACCAGAGCTAAAAACCAAACACAGAAAAGAACAGATAACCATTTCATCTCAGACACAGAACCTCTCATATTGATTCGGAGACATGAATGATTATACATGGTTCTTTTACAACCCTCTCATCCCAAGTCTCTCATCTTGAGAAGAGCTCACATGAGAGGAAACACAAACACACCTCTCTACACCACACTACTACCAGGCTCACTTGCTCAAGAGAAAGACAACACCCCTACCTCCCTCTTATCACCCAGCACTCACACACTCAAATGGAAATTCAAGAAGTGGCAACCATACTCCACTCCATGACCTCCCACACACATGAGGCAAAGAGTCAAACTCTCTTATCAGGATTGGAGGGAAACCAGCATGCCTTTTCCAATCCCTAAACCCTCTCTTCCACTAACGGGTCTCCAACCCGTTTGCTTCAATCAAACTTGCTTCCATTTTGCAGCCTCGCACATTTTACTGAAATGCCCCTGCTGCACCTTCTTGGAAACTTCCTCTTTTCACGACCGCGCCTTGGCTCCGACTGACTGGACCTCGACTCCTCCTTGAATCTAGTCCCGGTCCGCTCCATTGCATACGACTACACCTGGCATCCTGACCGTCTGGACCTCAACTCCTCCCTGAGCCTAGTCCCGGTCCGCTCCGCTTCATACGACTGCACCGGCATCTTGACCGTTTGGACCTCAACTCCTCCCTGAGTCTAGTCCCGGTCCACTCCGCTACACACGACCGCACCTAGCATCCTGACCATCTGGACCTCATCTCCTCCCTGAGCATAGTCCCGATCCTCCTTGCCGTTGCCCATCGTGTCCACCTTCGGTAGCTCCAGCTCCAGTTCCTCATCTCCTCGGCTTGCAACCAGTTCAGCAGCCTCGATCATCTTCGGCGTCTTCGACCGTCTGGACCTCAACACCTCCTGTGCCTAGTCCCGGTCCTCTCACACCTCATAATTACCTAGCTACGAAGTCCTGCGGCCACACAGACAAGCAAACCATCACATAGCACCGCTCGAAACAACATAATCAAAATTAGCAACAATGAAATATACTCAAACACAAAATAGCCCGAACAGCCGATCAAGAAAAAGAACCAGTGTCCTAAACACCTCCGACCGTGTTTGACCATGTCCAACCAAACCAGACTGCGCCAAGCGTCGACTTGGCGCGAACCAACCAAATCAAACTCAAACTTTCTAGAACACGAGTCAATTACTCATCACAAACATGGGGACACCTCCACATGATCTCTCAGCCATGCAATGGGATTCCCGAGGGACCCAGGTAACTTCGGGGGATCCCCATCTAGTCGAAGGCCGCTGTGAATAGGATGTTCGCAGAGCTGCCTCCATCGACTAGGATGCATTTGACATCGCATCCTGCGATGGCGACTTGGATGACCAGGGGATCCTGGTGAGGGAACTCCACGCCTTCAGCATCAATGGCGTAAAGGTAATTTCGTGCTGCGCCCACTCCGGCGGTGCCTGCGCTGGGTACGCTGCCACATGGTGTAGTCTCCGCGCGTAGGCCTTCTGTTGTCACGCTGAGGAGAACTCCAGTGAGGAGCCCCCGGAGATGACGTTTATAACCCGACGCTGGCCTCCCTCCGGGGCTTGAATTCTCAAGGGGCCTTCCAGGGGTTCCTGCACGTGAGCCTGGATCCGCAGGGGGCCCTCCTGGGGCTGCTGCCCATGGGCATGAATCCTCATGGGGCCCTCTTGGTGTTGCTGCACGTGGGCCACGACGGGCGACCCCGCTTCCAGTGCTCTATCCCTGGCGGCGCGATGGTAGTGCATTCCCGCGTGTTGTGGCTACTGTGGCCATGCACCTCGCACCACAGGCCGTAGAACTGGTCTTCCTGTTTCGCACAGGGTCTATCATCGCGACCCCGGCCGCGCCCACGCCCTCGGCCTCGGCGGCCTCGTCTGCGACCGGTGTGGGCACCGACTTCAGAACCACCCTCGATGTTGAAGACGTAGTAAGCCCTCTGGGATTTGTGTAGGCCGTGCTTGGGCTAGTCGCCCGATGAGTCATCTGGTTTGGCGTCCTTGCGCTCGGGGGCATCCTTCGTAGATTCTTGCTTATGCTTGCCCTTCGAGGAGCCTTCCGGTGCGTCTTCATTCTTCGTCGGGGTCTCTGCTTGATTAGTGTCGGAGTCATCACCTTTGCGCCGCCGCATGTCCTCCTCCAACCTCACATACTCTTCCATCTTATCGAAGAGCTTAGCGACCGTCTTGATATGTTTACGTGCATTGTACTCAGCCAGCGGCCCCGGGTGGAGGCCTTGTACGCTGCGTTGATAATGGTTGTCTCGTTGACATCCTTGACCTGGCAGTGGACCCTGGCAAAGTGCCTGAAGTACTCTCGGAGCTTCTCCGAGGGTTTTTGCTTCACGGCGAAGAGCTAATCCGCATTGACACGCTCGACGTAGTTTCCCTAGAAGTTGTTGTAGAGGTGGTCGCAGATCTGCTCCCACGGATGGAGTTGGGCTCTATGGTGAAAAACCAAGAGAGCGCCACCCCCTGCAGCGCGAGGGAGAGCTCCTTCGCTTTGGTGGTGTCGTCTCCGCCCGCAGCCTCGATGGCAGTCTCGTACACGCGCACGAACTCCCAAGGGTCCGTGTCACCCTTGAACGGGTTGATGGCATTGGTGAAATTGAAGTCCTCCGGCCATGCCGACTGCTGCAGGCCCATGGAGAGGGGGGACTCTGGATCCACACGCCGCAGCGGGACACAACTCGTGGTAGGGGCTTCGCAGTTGTCCGCCCGCTTTAGTGTGGGCTCCGTTGTGACCACCGGCGGGACTTGCTGGCTCCGAGCCTCTTGTATATCTCGAACGGCTCCGCGGAGGTCCGGTAGCTTCCATTGGAGCGCGCGCCGATTATATTTACGCTTATGCATTATATGTATTTTTTTGTTCATTTCTATATCTGTGAGCACTATCTATTGATCCAGGGAATAGTGCGGTGGAATCACAGAGGATTCCAGATTGTAAAATCTGGGTCCGACAGCGGCGGTAATGGCGGTGCGGGCGCTGGCGTCACCACTCCCGACAGCCTGATGCCGGCCGTCGCGCCAGCGGAGAGGTCGATCGTCGCACCTTGAGTGTCGACGTTAGCAGCTGCAGCGCCGGCGTCAATGACCTTGAGTGTTGATGCGCGTCTCCATCGCGCCCCTCTTCTTCTTCTTCTCTACCGCCGATGATGAAGCTTTCTTCGGTGCCATCCTTCTTCAGATCTTGGAGCCTGCTCTCATCTTCCCCCTGGACGGCACCAGCTGTTGTGGTTACAGACCAAACAGAGAGAGAGAGTGTGGTATGGTAGTGGAGAGTTAGGTGAGCAATGCTTGGGGGCTTCCCCATGGCCTGGATGGTTTATATATATATATATATATATATATATATATATATATATATATATATATATATATATCCATACATGGAGTATTTTACAGTTATGACCTTACACCCAAATGCCCCTCACAAGGGCATTTATGCCATTACACATGTCCCATTTTTTGCTTTATAACCTTCTAACAGGCCGGCTTGGTTTAGGTGGGGCCCACCCCTACAACAGGGTTATTACTATAACAAAGGTTGTAGATAATTTTGTTAACTTTCTATAGAATATTTACTCACATCAATTGGATTGTTAAATTTTAAGTTATGATTTTTGTAAGCCTACTATCTAGAGAATTATCATCGGTTGGCATCATTGTAGTAAATTATAGATTAGAATTAGGGTTTTTGATCCATATGAAAAGTGTTGATAATTGTCTAAGGGTTCCAGAGAGTCCAAGAACATGAATTTTGCATGGGTAGAATAGAAGTTATGATTTTTGGAAGACTACTGTCCAGAACCAGTTGCTGTTGGACACAGTTGTGGGAAATTATTGAATTGGCCTGGTAGATGGTAGGACTGAATTTTGGGCATAACTAAAAAGAGGTATACAATTTTCTTTAGATTCTAAAAATGTTATGGTTTACTATATTTGCATGCGTAGATTAATTGATATGAAAATGTTAAACTAGCTATACAAAAGATGACAGACCTGCCTTCTGGGTTAAAAATGGGGGGTTAAATGATTTAATCTGGACAAGTGGCTAACCATGAAATTGTAAAACATTTTGTGTAGATTGCAGAACTGGTATGGTTTGCTATGAAAGGACTTGAGAGTTGGGAATTACATTATTTTTAGTACCGAGGCAGTAGGGGTGATTGTCTGGTAAAAGGAGAGAATTGTGGATTTGAAAAGCATGTAGGAGCGTTGTCGTTTAATTGTTGTCTTGTATTGCTGTGACTTGTATAGAGATTAAAATTTTACTATAGAAGGAGTAGCATCAGGGTTGAAGTCATCTTCTAATCAATCCGGACATCGCACCTAGAAAAGTTAAGCGCATAGTAGGATTATAGATAGTGGTTGGTAATTACTCATTATTATTGGATTATGCTTGTCATGCAATATTTGATTAACTTTTGTTGAGTATAATATAATTTGATGATGATAATGTGAAATGTGATAAATTGATGAATTGTTACACCCATGACATGATATGAGCATATGAGATAGGGCGATGAGTAAGTCGAATAGTTATTCCAGAGGGCATGATCCATGCCAGTGAGAAAGCTATTTAACTATTCTAGAGTGCTCTTGAGTAAAACCTACAGATGTAGGTACCTCCATGGGATAGAGAAAAAGACCTATTTCAGTAGGCACCTCCACAGAATAGAGAAAAAGACATACATCGGTAGACACTTCCATGGGATGGAGATAGAGGGTGAATATCGATAGGTGTTCCTTCCGCTGTACCGGTATAAGCTTGTCAATGTTCTAATATTGATCTTACGTAATATTTGCTTGGATTCGGGAAAACTCTAGAAAACCCGGTGTGTGCACATGCAGAGCGAAGACCCAGGAATTTTTATGTAGGTTTGGGTCTTCTCTTGGGAGAATAATAACCCTACGTCCTATGCTGCTTTCACTCATGGGAATTGTTTATAGGGAGTAATGTGGAAATCACTAGCACTATCTCTCCTTTCCTCTCAATCACTTCCCCTATCCTTCAATATTAACCTTTATATAGCTGATGAAGCGACGGCCATTGTCCTGTGCTAGAAGATGCATTAACGCTTTAGAAGATAACCGTCTGATGGGGGTTATTGTCAGGGAGACATGGAGGCCATTCACCGTTCTGTGGTTGTTGTCAAAAAGAGATCATGTGCGGTTAGTGAATAAACACACGTTCTAACCACCTTGTCAGATGAACTAATGATGTAGTTCATCGTCGTAGACAAGTTGGCTGGAGATAGATTCGTTGTAGGGATTTCTGTGACCAAAGAGCAGTTGCAGTAAGACCTAGGACTATGTGGTCATAGAAAGACTTATGGTTGTATATTTGTAGTAGAATTTACGACTATGCGGTCGTAGAAGAGTTTACGACCACACGGTTGTAGAAGAACTTACGACCGTATGGTCGTAGAAAAGCTTATGACCATGCTATGGAACTTACCCCTTAGCATAACTGGTGGCAGGAAGTAGCAGAGAACCACAATGGAACAAGTCATCTACCCATGAGCCAAAAAACTGTGTAAACAGTTTCAACCGTAAGACCAAATAGCTTGTCCGGAAATGAAAAAGGAAAATAGGAGCATTGCCGAAAGTAGCAGCTAGCAACAACTAACCCATGCAAGAGAAATGGTTGCCGACAGAAGAGAAACAAAGAGGAGAGAAAGGACTGCAATTAATGGAATGATCTCATGAATTTACTAGCCAAAAGGCTACGATTTAGATCCACATGAGACACAAAAGAGCAAGCAGTCACTAGAGCAAAAACAAGACAAAGAAGAGGAAAGAAAATCATAACACCTAAACACAAGATTTCTTGAGATAAATACAAAACATGAATGATTACAAAGAGTTGTTCTCAGCTCATCTCTCTCTCAATCTCACACTAAGTCCCCATACGCGCTTGAAAATCAAGAACTCAAAGCACATGCACAGGAGACAAACTCACACACTCTCTCAAGCCATCTCACTCAAAGTCTCTCTCATTTTCATGCCTAGCTACTAGAGAACACCCTCTCTATTTATAGGCTCCACTAATGGGTTTACAACCCACTTTACCCATTAGCTCTCAACAACACATGGCGCTTTATCCACAATCCACTTCCTTTAGTGCAGCTTTGCGTATTCACCAAAACGCCCCTTGCGCACCTTTCAGAAAGCTTCCTCATTCCTTGCCCTCCAAGCCACGCAGCTACCTCGAGTCCTCGTCGTCTTCGGCACACCTCGGTTCTGACCTCGGCACCGCCCGCGCCTAGTCCGGTCATCCCGTGCCTCGCCATGACTCCACCTCGATGTCCTGCAGCCATCACAGACAAGAAACAAATCACATAGCACCGCTCAAAATATTGTAACCATACATTAGCATAAGAAGACATACTCAAAGCCCAAACTGATCAAAACGAAAAATAAACGACTTAAGCATGTTCGACCTAGTTCGACAAGGTCCGACCGAAACCGATTGCACCGCGCAATGACATGGCTCGAACCACACAAACCAAACTCGACTTTCCTAAAGCAGATGTCAATTACTCATCACAAACATGGAGTCACAACCACATGGTCTCTCAATCTCCCCCTTGATGAGTATATTGACAAACCCAGAAAAAAGCATAAAGTTGAGTTTGAAAATGAAAAAGTCAAACATGGTCTAGAGAAAAACAAAGAAGCTTATGACCATGTCGACAAACGGAGCACAAACAGAAAGAGCAAATTGTTCTCCAAAACTCCAGAAAGTCCCAAAAAGGCTTTTTCTCCGCTATTCTCCCCCTTTTGGCAATAAACACATCAAGATGCAAGGAAGAGAATCAATCATGAGAATGGATAGAATGGCTGAATTTTATTCATTTTAAGCATGATGAGCCATGAAGATTATCCAGAATGACTGTGAAGTACTACACCAAGCCATAACTCATAAGAATGCTATCAAGATCATGACAAGACATGTATAATCAAACTAAGCCGAAAGGTCACAATCTGAAAATTAGTTGAATTTCTTAGCATGTCAAGTCAACCATGATTATAGTCGAGCTAAAGGTATCTAAAGATGATGCAGGCCATGTCAATAATCTAAGTGGAACCAAGAAGCTAGTATTGAGTCAATTTAGAGTGCCACAAGTTCAAGAATGAGACATTTGGTCAAGTACTTGTAAGTTTTGTAGTTAAGCAAATTGAGCACATTTGACATAATTTTCCTTTTTAAAGCTCATGCTCGTTTCCAACCAAAATTTTAGTCATATGCTAGATCTCAAGCCTTATGCGACTACTCCAAGCGAGAAGCTTAAGAAGATAGTCTTGGTCATCCAAAACTCCCCCTGAGTTCATGCCTAGTGCAATGGCAAGCAGTCTCGTGAGAAAGAATTGGTGAGATCAATTTTTTCGCACAAAAGAGATCATTTTGCTTTTTTAAAAGATTGTACTAATTCATGCTTCATCAAGAAACTAGTATAGCTCAATCTAATGCTCAATAAAGATTCAAGACTCAACTCAGCCTACTTGACATGGCATGAATCATAAGAGGATAACTAAAGAGAGACTAGTCTCAAGAGCTAGCATGACATGAATTAGTTCAAGTTAAGCATTTTAATCAACCTATCATGGCAAAACTAAACTACACATATAAAGTCATGATAAATCTAGCAAGTAAGCACAGATCATGGCAAGGTGTAATTCATTGTAAACTTGTCATAACAGGATAATAATCAAGGCTCCATGTAGTTATATTACAATGCAAAATGTTGAAAATGCAAGAAAATCCAGCTCGCCCTCAACATGTAATGCACTTTTAGTTCAAGTTGAGTTATGACATTATTAAGATCTAGAAGCTCCCAAATGAACTCCCCCTGAACCAAAGCTATAAACAAGAGAAGCTGGCAAGAAAATCACAAAAGGCAGTCCTTAAAGCATAGATAAGATATAGAGGACATTATTGCTCAGACTGACTCTCATCTATCCCATATGATTCTAGGACTGTCAGCTGAACATCTACCACACTAAGGAGCAAACACGTACCCTGTCTATCCGAGAGTGGCCCAACCCTCACTAGAACCTATAAGAAGTGGGTGAGCTCAACCTAGTGAGAAGTGAAACAGCTAATATGCAGCATCCTAGAATCACAAGATGAGAGGAAGAAATCCAAGCAACTAGACTCGAGGAGTACTCTAACCTATGCTAGAAGGACTAAACCCAAATGCACCAAATATGCAATGCAACAGAAAGGAGTAAGAGCATAATGAACATGATAAAGCGTGATGCACTAAACTCCCCCTCACAGCAGTCCATAAGGACAAACCACCCCGAGCTCTCCCCGTAGAGCTGAAAACCTAGAGCTATCCAAAGGCTTGGTAAAGATGTCAGCCAACTGGTGGTCACTCTCCACAAACTGGAGCACTATGTCACCCTTCTCCACATGGTCTCTAAGGAAGTGATATCGGATATCAATATGCTTGGTCCGGGAGTGCTGCATTGGGTTCTTGGCAATGTTAATGCCAGAAGTGTTATCACAAAAGAGTGGAACACTGTCTATAGCTAACCCAAAGTCCCGCAAGGTCAAAGCCATCCAAAGTACCTAGCTGCAGCAGCTAGCGGCAGCAACGTACTCGGCCTCCGCAGTGGACTATGCAACATTGGATTGCTTCATCTCGAGGACCACAAAACAAGAGAAGTACCAATGATTTGGCAAGTGCCAGAAGTGCTCTTCCTATCTATCCTACAGCCAGCAAAGTTTGCATCCGAGTAGGCTCTCAAGGAAAGACACAACAAGGAAGACTACCAGATACCATAGTCAATGGTAGCTCGAAGGTACCAAAGAGAAGCCTGAAAGCGAGCACACAGACACACGGAGAAGTGTATGTCCGGTCTCGAGGCAGTGAGGTACAAGAGGGAGCCAATCATGCTGCGATACTCCTTCTGATCAACCGGCTTGCCATCCTCATCTGGGTCGAGTGAAGCTGATGAAGCCATAGGAGTGGAAACCGGCTTACCATCACTCATATCAAAGCTTCTCAGGAGGTCTCGAGTGTACTTGCCCTGATGCAAGAAGGTACCCTCCCGAGTCTGCTTGATCTGAAAGCCGAGAAAGAAGCTCAACTCGCCCATCATGCTCATCTCAAACTCCGAGCTCATGACATCGGAAAATTGGGAAACGAGAGCATAGGATGAGCCGCCAAAGATGATATCATCCACATAGATCTGGACAAGTAGAAGGTCATTGCCATGCCTACGAATGAACAAGGTCTTGTCTACCTTACCCATCTCAAACCCATGACTCAACAGATAGGACTTAAGCCTCTCATACCAAGCTCTAGGGGCTTGCTTAAGTCCATACAAGGCTTTGGAAAGCTTAAAGACATGGTTTGGGTATTTGGGGTTCTCGAAACCTGGAGGCTGCCTGACATAGACCTCTTCCTCAATAAACCCATTGAGGAAGGCACTCTTTACATCTATCTAGTAAAGCTTGAAGCCCTTAGATGCCGCGAATGCAAGCAAGATCCTAATGGCCTCTAGCCTAACTACAGGGGCAAAGGTCTCCTCAAAATCTAGACCCTCAACCTAGGAGAAACCCTGAGCTACCAACCTAACCTTGTTTCGAATGACAACCCCATCCTCACTCTGCTTGTTTTTGAACACCCACTTAGTACCTATGACATTATGACCTCTAGGGGCTCAACAAGCGACCAGACCTTGTTTCTCTCAAAGTTCTCTAACTCCTCATGCATATCATTGACCCAAAACTCGTCAGAAAGAGCATGACTAACATCCTTGGGCTTGAAAGAAGCAACGAAGGCAGAGTGGAAACAGAAGTGAGACATGCCGGATTTTGAGCGTGTGACGCGCTCAAAAAGATCTCCATTCATCTGCTCTAAAGGGTGGTCTTTTTGGATATGTCTAGGAGGTCCTGGATGAGATGAAGAAGTGGCCTCTACCTAACGAGCTGACGAGGTAGGAACAGAGCCACTAGCTCTAGAGGAAGCAGAAGGCATGGGCTGATCACCTGGAGGTGCAGTGGAAGTAGGCACCTCAAGGGGAGGATGAGGGATTGGATCGGGTAGATAACCCTCATCTCCATCCTCCTCATCATCCACAAAGATATCGGGCCTAGTCCCCGGACTGGCCTCGTCGAAATTCACCTAACAGGTCTCTACCATTTTACTAGACTCGCAGTTCCAGACCCTATACACCTGTGAAGAAGTCGAGTAACCTAGGAAGATACCATCACAAGAACGTGACTCGAACTTGTCTAGGTTCCCAGACTTCAGAATGAAACACATGCAACCAAATACACGAAAATGAGAGACACTGGGCTTTCGCCCATTTCTCAACTCATAGGAAGTGCGATGCCAGTGTGCCCTAAGAAAAACTCTGTTTGAAACATGGCACGCGGTCGCAATAGCCTCAGCCCAAAACTTCCTCGGTGTAGAATATTCATCGAGCATCGTCCTGGCCATCTCGACCAATGATGAGGACATCACTTCTTCGGATACACACAACACTCCTCCACTTGACTTTCAAGGACCAAACACTAGAGCTCGCGCCCGACAATTGAATTTACAGGTGAGCTCGTTCCTAAGTACTTCTTTTTGTTCATTTGAGAATCGATTGCTACCTAATGATTTAATTATGATTAGGAACCATGGAGAGGACCTGGAAGTACTTGGAGAAGGGCTACGAGGCGCACAAGTCCAGCAAGGGTGGTCGAATCATGTTGGAGGCCCAACTCAAGCCGACTTCGAATCCAATTCGGAGTCCAGGACCAGGCCGCACTAAAACGGACGCCCAGATCGCATCCGGGCTCCATTTTGGATGTTCTACATATGGATGGAAGCTGAGAAGAAGACCTTTCCAATGGCTTTGGTCCCATGTCAAAATTCCTTCTAAGTCAACAGGAATCGTCGAAACAAGTGGACGTTCAGAATCTGTCAGGGTGCTGCGCCACCGTCTTTTGGGCCGTTCGGCTTTGTATCGTGTTGGAGCCCATTAGGGCGCGTACAGGGGTTTTGCATGCCCCTCACTCCTCTATATCCAGCCGCCACCTCCACCATTAGGGTTTGGGTTTTGCTTAGATTATTCTGTCTTTGAACAGTTTCACCGTTCATCGGTTTGTGAGACCCCAACTTTCGAGTGCTAAAACAATCCATCTGCAATTCAGTTGTGTTCTTCCTTGTTCTTGCTTGTGTTCTTCGATTCACAGGCGAGGATTAGCTTTCTTGATGAGGTCAACCGGGCTGCGCACGGTTGATAACCTGAGGAGACGTGGTGCTGCGATTGCGGGGTTCGGAACGTGTTGTTTGGAAGCCGGATCAATTTGTGTTGCGCCTCCACCAAATCGAACTTATGCAGAACCTGTTGGAAGATCGGGACCCCGTTCCCATCAAGTGGTATTAGAGCTTCAAGTGTTCCTTCAGGTTCGAGTTTACCCCACCTTTGTTGTTTTCGGTTTCATCCTATAGTCCAAGAAAACGCCTACAAAAAAATTGTAGTCATAGGTTGTTTCCTGTCCCAGATCTCATTTAGCCTTTTGCACAATTTGATTTCAGAGTCCGTAGTGTTGAGTTTGTGTCCTTAGTCGAGTTGTGTTGCTGGTTTAGATCGTGTTTTGTTTCGGGTTGTCTTGCTTCCGCTGCCTCTCATACAAACCTTAGCCGTCAATTTTTGTTTTCCCACCCATATCCCACCCTCTGTTTGAGTTATCCATCACGTCTCGTGATCTCCCAGCACCATCCCCCACCTTTCCCCGAGCTTCCGCCCCAATTTCCACCAATTTCCTCCACCCGATTTTCGTTTCGGCCTCCACAACAACCATAACTCGGAGGCCCTCCTTCAAACAGCCATAACTTTCTCATACGGACTCAAAATCAGGTGATTTTTTTTTCAAATTGGGTGAAATTAAATTTTGCATCTGAAACTCCCCAGCGTTGCTGGGTTCGGCGAATTTATTTTGCCCAAATTCGGCCTGGAAAGTGCAGTACTCGAGCTCCGAAATTTCATCACCGAATTTACAGCACATTCATCATTTTCTGTAGGCCACACCTTACATCAGATTGAGGTGAAACTTTGTGTGGTTCCTATTTCTGTGCTCTACTTTGTGAAAAAAATAAAAAAGAAAAGAAAAAAAGAAAAATTTTGGCACCTGGGCTTATAGTGCTTAGAGTGCTATCCGTGCCCCAAAAAAAAGGTGACAGAGCTTCATTTGTTTTGTGCTTATGCTGAAATAAGTTTCTCGGGTGGAGTGGTGGATGGCTGACCTCACTAGTCGGATGGACACATTGGAGGCACGCCTGCCACCTGTCAATGACAGCCATCATCATGATGTTGACACAGTGTATGATGCAGATGGCAACATTGATCAGCGGGCGACACAAGATGCATGACTACGTCGGCGTCTTCAGCAAAATTGACATGGTATGGGAGGTAATAACCAGAACCGTCATGGTAACGATGACCCTTTTGCTAAAGTCAAATTTAGCATTCCATCTTTTTCTGGTCTTTATGATGCTGAAATATATCTTGATTGGGAAATGACGGTAGAGCAGAAGTTTAATTCTCACTTGGTTCCTGAACAACAGAGAGTTAGACAAGCTACTAGTGAGTTTAAGGACTTTGCTATTATCTGGTGGAATGAACTGGGTACCATGCGCTACAACCTGATACATGGGAGCGGTTAAAAGAAGCTATGCGTGTCGTTTTGTTCCTCCCTCATATAAGCGTGATTTGAGAAAAAATTGCAGCGCTTAGAACAAGGTGATAGTTCTGTTCAAGACTATTATGCTGAGCTTCAAAAGGGTATGGTGCATTGTGGGGTTGTTGAGAAGCGGAGGATAAGATTTGTCGTTTCTACGGGGTTCTGGCGTGAAATTCAGGACATTGTTGATTATAAAGAGTTTACTCATCAACCAGTTGTTCCAGCTTGCTATGCTTGCAGAAAAAGAATTGCAGGGACACAAGGAATCAACGAAGGCAAGCACCGGATGACCCTTCTACACGCCGCGAACGACTACATCGACGGGACTGCCCAAGTCTTCTTTGAGTTTTCGTTCTCCTCCACCAGCTATGAACAAGATTACAGCAGCGCCACCGAAGCCACCTTCCATGACAAAAAATTCTTTGCAGGTTCCAGCCAAGAGTTCTTCTTCCGTGGCTTCAACGGGCTGCTCCTCCGACATTCAGTGCTGCCATGGGCTTGGTCATGTGCAGAAGAATTGCCCTAGCCAACGGGCATACATCGCCACACAAGATGGAGGCTACATCAGCACTTCAGATGTCGAGGAGGATGATGATGTTGCTGCTGCCTCGGATGACAATGGCGGTGGTGATGACGACCTGGTCCTTGGTGGGGCGTCCACAGTGACGCTACGGAGCATCATTATGCAGCGAGTCCTCAGCATACAGGTACAACAACCCGATAAGCTTCAACGCCATAATTTGTTTCAGACTTTCTTCGCAATTAAGAATCGGCGCGCACGTGTCATCATTGATGGAGGAAGTTGCAACAACTTGGTGAGTTCTGATTTGGTCAAGAAGCTTGGCTTGACCACGCGACTGCATCCACATCCATACCATATTCAGTGGTTAAATGACTCTGGAAAAGCTAATGTGACGCAAACATACCGAGTCCATTTTTCCATTGGTGGTTATGCTGATCATGTTGATTGTGATGTGGTTCCCATGCAAGCATGCTCTCTTTTATTGGGTTGACCTTGGGAATTTGATAATGATGCTTTACACCATGGTAGTAGTAACAAATACACTTTTATGCATAAGGGAAAGAAAGTTACTTTACTACCTTTGACCCCAGCTGAGATTATAGAGGCCGATAGGGAGAGAGCTGCTACTGCTAATGATCCAAAGGAACATGATAAATCTGAAAAACAGCAAATAATCCATTTGAAAAATTCTGTTATGCTTGCCACAAAATCAAACCTTGCTGCAATTGATGATGTTAATGATACATGCTATACTTTTGTGTGCAAAGATGATTTATTTTCTCTTGATGATATGACTTGCACTTTGCCTGCTCCTGTCACTAACCTTTTGCAGGAGTTTAGAGATGTTTTTCCTGATGAGATACCTCCAGGACTTCCACCCATTCGAGGGATTGAGCACCAGATTGACTTGATTCTGAGCGAGTTTGCCAAACCGTGCGGCGTCTGGGACCAATCCGAAGAGACTAAGGAGATTCAACGACAAGTCCAAGACCTTTTGGACCGTGGAGTGCGTGCGTGAGAGCCTTAGTCCTTGTGCTGTTCTGTTCTTTTGGTTCCCAAAAAAGATGGTTCTTGGCGTATGTGTGTAGATTGTAGAGCCATTAACAACATTACTATAAGGTATCGTCATCCTATTCCCCGGCTAGACGACATGCTTGATGAGTTGTGTGGTCCTATAATTTTCACAAAGATTGACTTGCGTAGTGGATACCACCAAATAAGAATGAAACTTGGCGATGAATGGAAAACTGCTTTTAAAACTAAGTTCGGCTTGTATGAGTGGTTAGTCATGCCTTTTGGTTTAACTAATGCACCTAGCACTTTTATGAGATTAATGAACGTGGTTTTACGTCCTTTCATTGGCAAATTTGTGGTCATTTACTTTGATGGTATCTTGATTTATAGCAAGTACATTGATGAACATTTAATCACTTACGCGCTGTTTTTAATGCTTTGAGAGAATCACGTTTGTTTGGTAACCTTGAGAAGTGCACCTTTTGCACGGATCGAGTCTCTTTTCTTAGCTATGTTGTGACTCCACAGGGAATTGAGGTTGATAGAGCCAAGGTGGAGGCGATATGGAGTTGGCCCACGCCCACGACGGTCTCCCAAGTGCGGAGTTTTCTAGGCCTTGCAGGATTTTATCGCCGCTTTGTCAAGGAATTTCACCATTGCGACACCGTTGATTGAGTTGACAAAGAAGGGAGTCGTGTTCCATTGGGGGCCATCACAAGAGGAGTCCTTTAATCTTTTGAAGGACAAGCTTACACATGCACCATTGCTCCAACTTCCGGATTTTGGTAAGACTTTTGAGCTGGAATGTGATGCTAGCGGAATTGGTATTGGTGGTGTTTTGATGCAAGAAGGCAAACCTGTTGCCTACTTTAGTGAAAAATTGAATGGTCCCACTCTTAATTATTCCACGTATGATAAAGAATTGTATGCTCTTGTTCGTTCTTTAGAGACATGGCAACACTATTTATAGCCTAAAGAATTTGTCATTCATTCCGATCATGAATCACTTAAGCATATTCGTAGTCAAACCAATTTGAATCGTAGACATGCTAAGTGGGTTGAATTTATTGAATCTTTTCCTTATGTCATTAAACACAAGAAAGGGAAGGATAATGTGATTGCAGATGCTTTGTCTCGACGCTATACCATGTTGTCTCAACTTGATTGTCGCATTTTTGGTCTTGAAACTATTAAAGCACAATATGCTTTTGATGCTGATTTTAAGGATGTGTTGTTGCATTGTAAAGAGGGACAAGCATGGAATAAATTCGTGATCAATGATGGGTATTTGTTTAGAGCTAACCGCCTATGCATTCCAGTTGGATCCGTTCGTCTTTTGTTGTTACAGGAGGCGCATGGAGGCGGTTTGATGGGACATTTTGGTGCTAAGAAGACGGAGGACATTCTGGCCACACACTTCTTTTGGCCAAAGATGAGGCGAGATGTTGAGCGGTTTGTGGCTCGCTGCACTACATGTCAAAAAGCTAAGTCTCGCTTGAATCCACATGGTTTATATATGCCTCTTCCTGTTCCTTCTATTCCGTGGGCAGATATTTCTATGGACTTTGTTTTAGGATTGCCCAGGACTAAGAGGGGGAGGGATAGCATTTTTGCTGTTGTGGATCGCTTTTCTAAGATGGCTCACTTTATACCATGTCATAAAACCGATGATGTCGTTCATATTGCTGACCTCTTTTTCAAAGAGATAGTTCGTTTGCATGGTATGCCTTCTACTATTATTTCAAATCATGATGCCAAGTTCTTGAGTCACTTTTGGCGTACTCTATGGAACAAGTTGGGTACAAAGTTGTTGTTCTCTACAACATGTCACCCACAAACTGATGGCCAAACCGAGGTGGTGAACCGCACATTGTCTACCATGTCGAGAGCTGTTTTGAAGAATAATTTGAAGCTGTGGGAAGAGTGTTTGCCGCATGTTGAGTTCGCATACAATCGAGTGGAACACTCCACCACCAAGGTAAGTCCTTTTCAGGTAGTGTATGGATTCAATCCCCGTGCCCCTATTGATATTTTACCTTTGCCTACTAGTGAGAGAGTTCATAATGATGCTAAGGAGCGTGCTGATTTTATTGTCAAAATGCATGAGACTACTAAGGCAAACATTGAAAAGATGAATGAAAAATATAGGATTACTGGTAGTAAAGGTAGAAAGGAAGTTAAAACTTGAACCGGGTGATTTTGTTTAGTTGCACTTGAGAAAGTATAGATTTCCTGAGTTAAGAAAGTCAAAATTGATGCCTAGAGCTGCTGATCCTTTTAAGATAGTTGAGAAGATAAATGATAATGCATAAAAACTTGAATTGCCTCCCGAGTTTGGGGTTAGTCCCACCTTTAACATTTCAGATTTGAAGCCATACTTGGGAGAAGAAGATGAGGCTGAGTTGAGGACAACTCCGCTTCAAGAGGGGGAGGTTGATGAGGACATCACTTCTTCGGATACACACAACACTCCTCCACTTGACATTCAAGGACCAATCACTAGAGCTCGCGCCCGACAATTGAATTTACAGGTGAGCTCGTTCCTAAGTACTTCTTTTTGTTCATTTGAGAATCGATTGCTACCTAATGATTTAATTATGATTAGAAACCATGGAGAGGACCTGGAAGTACTTGGAGAAGGGCTACGAGGCACACAAGTCCAGCAAGGGCGGTCGAATCATGTTGGAGGCCCAACTCAAGCTGACTTCGAATCCAATTCGGAGTCCAGGACCAGGCCGCACTAAAACGGACGCCCAGATCGCATCCGGGCTCCGTTTTGGACATTCTACATATGGATGGAAAGCTGAGAAGAATGCCTTTCCAATGGATCTAGTCCCATGTCAAAATTTCTTCTGAGTCAACAGGAATCATTGAAACAAGTGGATGTTCATAATCTGTCAGGGTGCTGCGCCACCGTCTTTTGGGCCGTTCGGCTTTGTATCGTGTTGGAGCCCATTAGAGCGCATCCAGGGGTTTTGCATGCCCCTCACTCCTCTATATCCAGCCACCACCCCCACCATTAGGGTTTGGGTTGTGCTTAGATTATTCTGTCTTTGAACAGTTTCGCCGTTCATCGGTTTGTGAGACCCCAACTTTCGAGTGCTAAAATAATCCATCTGCAATTCAGTTGTGTTCTTCCTTGTTCTTGCTTGTGTTCTTTGATTCGCATGCGAGGATTAGCCTTCTTGGTGAGGTCAACCGGGCTGCGCACGGTTGATAACCTGAGGTGACGTGGTGTTGTGATTGCGGGGTTTGGAACGTGTTGTTCGGAAGTCGGATCGATTTGTGTCGCGCCTCCACCAAATCGAACTTATCCAGAACCTGTTAGAAGATCAGGACCCCGTTCCCATCAACTAAGGTACGGTTCTTCCTCTCCATGACACCATTCTGCTGTGGGACATGCGGGGAAGAGAACTGGTGCTCTACACTTGTCTCATCGCAGAATCTCTCGAAGTAGGAATTCTTGAACTCCGTGCCATTGTCACTGCGGATCGCTCGTAAGGCACCTGGAAGCTCAATAGAAAGCCTACTGAAAAGACCTCGGAAATGTGTGAATGTCTCATCCTTCGAGGCTAAGAAAAACACCCAAGAGTTCCTCGAGAAGTCATCGACCACGACAAGAACATACCATTTCCATCATGTTGACTGCACTCAAGCTGGTCCAACTGTGTCCATGTGAAGCAGCTGTCCCGGTGCATCGGTCATAGTCACTGTGACCAGAGGGTGAGAAGCGGCAACCATCTTGCCGTGCCGGCAAGGAGCACAAACTAGATCTTTGACCATCTTGAGTTTCGGCAAACCACGAATGAGATCGTGGCTGCTAACTCGGGTCAAACGGTCAAATCCAATATGACCAAGTCTCCTATGCCAGAAAGAAAGGTCACAGGACTCTGAAGCAACTATACACCTGAGAGGATCACTAGAAGACTCAACAAAATCAGCACGAAAGATCCTCCCATAACGAGAAATCCCGTGAACCAGACTACCCGAAGAATCAAGAATTTTACAAGCGTTTTTCTTAAAGTTCACATCGAAACCGTCATCGGTAAGCTGAGAAACTGAAAGCAAATTATATTGCAGCTTACTAACCAAGGCAACATCTTTCAACATGAAAGACTCATTAACGCGCATTGTATCTTTGGCGATGACGCGCCCAGATGAAGTGTCTCCGAAGGTGATCGTCTCGTCTCCTGGAGCACAGGCTAGGGAAGAGAACCAACGGGAGTCTCCGATCATATGACGAGAACAACCGGAGTCTACAAGCCAAACCTTTCCCTTCCCAACCCGGCGAACCTGAGTCAAATAGAGAGTAAAGGCTCAGTACTGGGATAAATCAACATAGATTTTGGCACCCAATACTGAGTCACACACCGAGTAGAAGAAGTAGCCACACGTGACTGACCTCTATCTACCCTACGCTCTCTGTCGCTCAACAAATCAGAAGGTCTCTGTGCAGACCTGGAGCTATTGCTGGGTCCGACCGCAATGGGAGAGCGAGTCGAAGCACCGGCAACCTACTGATCACGCCGCGGGTAGCCATCTCGACGGGGGAAACAGATCTACCCTTAGAATGGCAGAAGTCACGAGTAGAGGCAGAATGAGGACAAAAATCAGAAACACCGGAAAAGCCAAGTCCTCGATACTGCCTAAAACCCTTAGAGTGATCAAACATAGACCTCGTGTTAGTCTTAGGTGCACTCAAGGTATGGGGCTGACCCTGAATACGCCTAAGATCGCGAATATGATCTCCCCACGTAGTCTTGATGCGCCTGAAGCATCTCTCAATCATATGTCCATCCTTCTGACAGAAGGTACAATGAAACTTCGCCTTCTGAGAGGTTGAAGCACCAGGTGTTACCACCTTACTGTCAGACAAAGCCCGCAGACTTAAACTCAACCTTTTTGTTCTTGGGCTTAACCTCGATCACACCTGCGGCTATGGGTCTGAGCACGGCAGGTGGATGCTTCCTAACATCCTCCAGAAAATCATATCCTAGACCTTGATTGAACTTGCAAATCTTGGATTGGTCTAGAATAAGATTCAGCTTCTTCTTGCCTCCTACAAACCTCTCGAGAGTGTTCATAAGATACTGACACTCCCGAAAGAGAGAGGTGCAAGAAGAGAAGGGGGAAGAAGAGACAACAGAAGGTAAGGGAGCAGAAGAAGAACCAATAGCAGAAGAGTGAATGTCTTGTGCATGCACAGCCGACTTGGAAGGGACAGTCCTACTACTAGCAATTTGGTTCACGTCGCTAAGCGTCTCTACCTTATCCTTGGACTTCTCCCCCACCGAAGCAATCACATCACAATCAGTTGGTGGCTTCACTAGAAGGTCCTTAGTTAACTTCACATACTTTTCATCCAAAGTAATCAAATCAGATTTTAGTTTTTCACAATTCTTGCAAGGAGAACTAACTGGATCCTTAGTCGCATACTAAGCCAATTGGTTGTTATGATCAACCATTTCTTGGAATTGCTTAGAAACAGACTCAAGCTCAAGGGTTAATCTTGGATAGTTGGTGCAAGAAACAATGGGCTCAAGTAGTGAAGCATGCAACTCAACAATTTTACGATCTGCCCGTTTTAAGTTCAACTTCAAATTATTGCAATTTTCATAAGACTCAAGCAAATCAAGGAGCATGGTATAAAGACCTCTAAAAGCATTATCCTTATCCTCACATGAGGTGCAAGAAGTAGTCTCAACAATAGTGGATGAAGGAGGCGCTACCCTACTCATCTCTAGCTCAGCAAGAAGACTAATGTTCTCCACCTTAATCATGTCAAGCTCAGAGGACAGACTATCATGAGAGGTCCTTAATTTCTCCATATCACCAAGCAGAGCAGTACATACATCACAATCGTCACGGGAGGGAGCAGATCTAAGTGAAGTAAGCTCCCGTGACAAGCTCTCTACTTCCTTCTTCAACTCGCTAACCCTAGCTCTAGATCTAGCATGAAATTTTCCTAGCTTATAAAAGCATCATTAAGCTGGTCGTAGGAACGATATACCTCATCGAAGTCAGAATAGAGCTCGCTGTCGCTGATCTCGCCCTCAAGGGCCATGAAGCATATGCCGGAGAAGTCATCACCGCCTTGGGGTCTTGCTCGTCCGTCCCATCGTCGTCGCTCCATCCCTCCACCTCGCTGAGGTCGAGGTTGTCAAAGGCGCTGAGGACGCGATGGAAGAGCTTCTTGGCTTTGCCAAGGTCGCAGAACTTCTTCTTGCCTTGGGCATGAGCTGGGGGCTTCTTGTTGCGGTTCTTGTCGATGTAGTCATTCTTGCTCACACCGCTGTAGTCACCCTTGCCCTTCCCTAGCTTGGGGCAATTTGCCCGAATGTGGTTGGGGCCACCACACTCGAAGCAGATCACGGGTCCTCCTCTCTTACTGTCCCTCGTTCTCTTGTAAGCATGGGAAAATTTTTTGGCTAGGAGGGCTAACTGGTCGTCTGCAAGCTGCTCTAACTGATCATCAGTTATGTCACAGAGAGCAGCAAGAGAGAATCCACAAAGCAACTCGGAAGAAGATCCAGGAGCTAAAGTGGGATCGGTGACTAAGGGCATCGACTACGACTTCGACCTACAAGAGACTATGTCAATCTCGTGAGTCTTGAGGCGTGAGTACAACGCGTAAAGAGTCAAGGTCGAGAGATCGGTGGTGTCCTTGATGGTAGTCACCTTCATCTCCCAAACACGCAAATCAAGAGCTGCAAGCATCTGACGAGCATTATCCGAGTCGGGGTATGTGAGACCGACCGCTCGGAGGTTGCTCAAAATCTTGTGAAAACGTGCAAAGCACTCATCGAGGGACTCACCAGCGAGCATTTCAAACTTGTTGTAATCTCGCTTGAACTGGTCCTATCGAACCGTCTTAATTTGGGTGGTGCCCTCATGGTATGCATCGAGGGTCACCCAGATGTCATAGGCCGACATCAGATGAGAGATGCGATCGAACTCGATTCAGCTCAAACCCTGGATTATGATGTTCCTTGCCTTCGCATTCACCTCAACATCAAGCATGATTCCAGCGTTGATGTTCTCATCGGAAGGAACAACATATCGTACTTTGACCTTACACCAGATGGTGTAGCCCTGAGCCTGGATGTAGGTCTCCATCCGACTCTTCCAGAAGGGATAGTCGATCCCATCAAAGATCGGGGGCTTGCTCGAGTACTTGTCTGTTGCTATGGCTCTAGAGACCGGTTAAGATCTACGAGGAAGAGCTAAACGGCTCTGATACCAATTGTTGGATCGAAATCGGCAACAGAGGGGGGTGAATGGTGCCCTTTTTAAAATTACCCCAAGAATCCACTCAATTTCTCAACTCTCCGATAGCTATAAAAAGCTATGAAGAAGTAGATGTAGATCTCACTGAAAATCGATAACAAATTTGCCGTGAAACTGAAATGAAAGGAAAACTGAAATAAATGCCTTCAAGACATGCACTGCCTGATTTCTAGAGGACCAAACCTTGCCACCAAAAAGGTTTATAACCAGAGAATAGAGACTGTAGAAGTAAATGGAAATAAGAGATAGGCTGCAGAGAGGAAACAAATAAAAGAAAGTAGATTTCAGGTTTTCGACTGCACTAGCTCAACCGAAAGCAATAATAGAAGGCAGCCGAAAAACAAGTTTTTGACAACGCACAGAAATGAGCAAGCTGCAGGTCATAGAAAATAAGAACCAAAAGCACAAACGACAGTTCACTGCACTTTGCTGAAAAGAGGTTTGCACATGGTACTTAAACTGTAGCTCAACAACCGAAAGGAAGAGACAAACCTCTGGACACAGCAAGCTAAAGCAGAGGAGAAATTAAAAGGACCTGAAAAAGAAGAAGCCAGTTTGCTGAAAGGGAAATAGGAGCAATACTTTTGTTGGACAGAAGTTCACAAAAAGAAACTGGGAACAAAAGCATTCGGCTATAGCTCTTCCTAAAGAACGAAGAAACAACGGCAAGAACACAAATTACTAGCATAACTGGCAGCAGGAAGTAGCAGAGAACCATAATGGAACAAGTCATCTGCCCATGAACCGAAAAACTATGTAAACAGTTTCAACCGTAAGACCAAATAGCTTGTCCGAAAATGAAAAAGGAAAATAGGAGCATTGCCGAAAGTAGCAGCTAGCAAAAACTAACCCATGCAAGAGAAATGGCTGCCGACAGAAGAGAAACAAAGAGGAGAGAAAGGACTGCAATTAATGGAATGCTCTCATGAATTTACTAGCCAAAAGGCTACGATTTAGATCCACATGAGACACAAAAAGGCAAGCAGTCACTAGAGCAAAAACAAGACAAAGAAGAGGAAAGAAAATCATAACACCTCAACACAAGATTTCTTGAGATCAATACAAAAACATGAATGATTACAAAGAGTTGTTCTCAGCTCATCTCTCTCTCAATCTCACACTAACTAAGTCCCCATACGCGCTTGAATATCAAGAACTCAAAGCACATACACAGGAGACAAACTAACACACTCTCTCAAGCCTTCTCACTCAAAGTCTCTCTCATTTTCATGCCTAGCTACTAGAGAACACCCTCTCTATTTATAGCCTCCACTAATGGGTTTACAACCCACTTTACCCATTAGCTCTCAACAACACATGGCGCTTTATCCACAATCCACTTCCTTTAGTGCAGCTTTGCGTATTCACCAAAACGCCCCTCGCGCACCTTCCAGGAAGCTTCCTCATTCCTTGCCCTCCAAGCCACGCAGCCACCTCGAGTCCTCGCCGTCTTCGGCACACCTCGACCATTCTGACCTCGGCACCGCCTGCGCCTAGTCCGGTCATCCCGTGCCTCGCCACGACTCCACCTCGACGTTCTGCAGCCATCACAGACAAGAAACAAATCACATAGCACCGCTTGAAATATTGTAACCATACATTAGCATAAGAAGACATACTCAAAGCCCAAACCGATCGAAACGAAAAATAAACGACTTAAGCACGCTCGAGCTAGTTCGACAAGGTCCGACCGAAACCGATTGCACCACGCAATGACATGGCTCGAACCACACAAACCAAACTCGACTTTCCTAAAACAGACATCAATTACTCATCACAAATATGGCGTCACAACCACATGGTCTCTCACTATCCATGCAATAATTAGATGATTAATGGTTTACCTTAGCTTTATGGTTCATAATGCAGCTTCTTGATACGTTCTTTGGTTTAGCTTTATAATTGGTCTACTTTAGCGATTAATTGGTTCATTTTAAGTTCAATTTATTGATTACCATGTTGCTAAAATTTATGATTTTGTTGAATGCTTATTATTGAAGTCTAGCTGTTGGTAATGGTTAAAATTGGTAGCGATTGTAGTTATTGGTGACATTTTGGGCTTTTGTTAAGCCAATGTGTTACAGTTGATATTAAAGCGGGCTTTAGGTCCATAATGGGAAATTGATAATTTAATCTAGATAATCGACTAAAACTTGACTCAGGATTGGTAAACTCATAAAAATATTTGGGCTAGATAATTTCTAAAACTTGTCTGAGGCTGATTAATTGTTCGGAATAAATTTTGACACACTGATGTATAGTAGGATGAGTTTTTTTGGGTTAATAATTGCATTTATGAATCCTGTACTTTATGATCAATAAGTGTTGTTTTGAGATGTTGCTTATAATTGTATCATATGATTGTTTAATTGAGATGGATAGTAATAACGAGAGATAGAGATCATGGTTGTAGCTGTGGGTAGGGGTGGAAACGAGCCGAGCCGAGCTGGCTCGAGCCAAGCTCATTTCAGAAACGAGCTACATGAGAGGCTCGGCTTGGCTCGAAATGCGGCTCGAGCTAGCCCGCGAGCGCTCGCGAGCCAGAATAGCTCGCAGAGCAGTTTTCACAGAGCAGGTAGCAGCTCATAGGGCAGTTCACAGTCACAAAGTTGGCAGTAGTAGCAGGCAGTAGTAGATGAAAATTAGTAGCGGGCAGCAGCTCACAGCAGCAGTAGCAGTTCACAACAGCAGTAGCAGTAGCAAATCACAAATAATAGAACAGCAGCAGCACTGCAGTCTGCAGCAATAGCAGTTCATAATTCACAAATCACAGCACAAGTTCACAAACAGCAAAAGGCAGTAGCAGTAGTAGCAGACTAGCAGTTCACAATTTATAGCAGTTTACAGCAGGGAGCAGCAGATGCTCACAATTCACAGCAGTTCAAAATGGAGCAGCTGTTTACACCAGTTCAAAATGTAGCAGCAGATGACAGCAGTTGATAGAAGGGAGTAGCAGCAACAGCTCGAAATGCAGGGAGCAATAGTAGCTCGAAATGCAATAGCAGCTCACAGCAGTTCACAGCACTTCAGCAGCAGTTCACAGCAGTAGAAATATAGAATCAGGGAGCACTAGCACCGAGCTAATCAGCAATGAGTAAGGTAACAGAAAGAAGAGAATAAGATTGGTGGAAGCATTACCACACACTAGCTGCTCTCTACGACACATTTCGGAAATGGAATGGTTTGAACATCATCCTTATCGTGGCTACGGACCAAACAGCAAAGAAGGGGACTAGTGGAAGGAGAAGAGAGCCAACACAGGGAGAGTTGGTGAGTAAGAATGAGAGGATGCCCCTCCTCCTGCCCCTCCTGGGGGTTTATATACATGAGTGGGGTAGAATGGGAAATCTCTATTCTACCCTTTAGTACTTACAAAGGATGAGGGTACATACATTGGTATATTCCTCTACACTATTGGGCCTATTACATATTAGGCCAGTTGCAAGGCCCAGTCATGGGGGCTTGGGCCACCCCCACAATAGTACTCCCTCGACAGCAAGCGCAGAGGTCCCAATGGGTGAGCTGACGTGCCAAACTATCCCAGCCCCCGTTCCTCGATAGCAAGCGTGACGGTACCGACTGGCGAGCCAATGCAACTAGTAGCTTACAGCCCCCTGAGGCGATGCCTACAAGGCTGACAACGAAGTCGTCGCCGCCCCACCGAGGCGATGCCTGCAAGGCGGATGATGAAGTCACACCGCCATGCTGAGGCTATGCCTACAAGGCGGGCGGCGAGGCACTGCTTCAAAGCCGGATCGTCCCACCGAGGGAGTGCCTACAAGGCACGCGACGAAGCCTTGCCGCCCAGCTGAGGCGATGCCTACAAGGCAGGCGGCAAAGCCTTGCCGCCCCACCGAGGCGATGCCTACATGGCGGGCGGCGAAGCCTTGTCGCCTCGCCGAGGCGATGCCTACAAGGCGGGCGGCGAGGCGCTGCTCCAAAGCCGGGTCATCCCGCCGAGGCAGTGCCTACAAGGCGGACGACAAAGCCCTGCGCCGGAGCCAAGTCGTCCTACCTTCAAAAACGGTGCCCGCGGAGAGCGGGTGCAAGCGGCGTAGGCCGAGGGCACTACACACGCGGAGGCAGGGATGCGGAGCCATTGTTCCCCTACCTTCAAAAACGATGCCCACAGAGAGTGGGCGCGAGCGGTGTAGGCCGAGGGCGCTACGCACGCGGAGGTAGGGAGGCGGAGCCGCCGTTCCCCTACCTTCAAAAATGGTGCCCGCGGAGAGCGGGCACGAGTGGCGTAGGCCGAGGGCACTACGCACGCAGAGGCCGGGAGGAGGAGCATCCATTCCCCTACCTTCAAATACTATGCCCGCGGAGAGCAGGCGCGATCAGCGTAGGACGAGGGCGCTACATGCGCAGAGGCAGGGAGGCGAGGAGGCAAAGTCAACGTTCCCCTGCCTTCAAAAACCATGCCCACGGAGGGCAGGCGCGAGCGGCGTAGGCTGAGGGTGCTACACACGCGGAGGTAGGGAGGCGGAGTCGCCGTTCCCGTACCTTCCAAACACCGTGCCTACGGAGAGCGGGCACGAGCGGCGTAGGCCGAGGGCGCTACGTGCGTGGAGACAGGGAGGCAAGGAGGCGAAGCCACAATTCCCCTGCCTTCAAAAACTGTGCCCGCGGAGGGCGGGGCAAGCGGCGTAGGCCAAGGGCGCTATGCGCGCGGAGTCAGGGAGGCGAAGCCGCCATTCGCCTACCTTCAAAAGTGGTGCCTATGGAGAGCGGGCGCGAGCGGCGTAGGCCGAGGGTGCTACGCACGCGGAGGTAGGGAGGCGGAGCCGCCGTTCCCGTAGCTTCCAAACACCGTGCCTGCCGCAGTAGCACCAAGCCAATCAGCAATGAGTAAGGTAACAAAAAGAAGAGAATAAGATTGGTGGAAGCATTACCACACACTAGCTACTCTCTACGACGCTTTTCGGAAATGGAATGGTTTGAACATCATCCTCTTCATCTTCTTCCTGAAAAGATGCGTAATATTCAAGTTAGCTATAATATAAGCAAAAACAAAATAGACAAATATTGCAGTCACTACTAGTTTTCAGGTCTAGGACAACGGAGCGATATCGTTGCAATAGGGCCAAAATAGATGCAATATGTAACTATTGCAACACTTCACTTCAGTTGGCAAACGTGGCAAGTACTTGCGTGCTTAAAAGGTTGTGCAACGGATTTGTGGTTTCGTTGCAATACCTATGGTTATTGCCATGCAATGTGTTGTGGTAATTGTTTGTTGTTGCAACGAATAATGTCGTGGCGATATAGGCTATTGCCACGGCTGACTCTGTGGCAATAGTTGCTTTTGCCACAAAGTTTGGTCGTGGCAATAGTATCATTTGCCACGAAAATATTGCGTGGTAATATGTTCTATTGCCACGCCAATGGTTCGTGGCAATAGACCCTATTGCCACAGAGAGCATTTCGTTGCAACAGGATATATTGCTACGGGAGACGTTTCGTTGCAGCAGGTTTAATTGCCACGGGAGGCGGTTCGTTGCAATATGTTTTATTGTCACGAAAGGCGTTTAATTGCCATAAAGTTATTGCGACGAAATATGTTTTGTGGCAAATAGATCCTATAGCAACGAACATTGTTCATGGCATATAGTGGAATCGCAACATAGTAGGGGCGTTGCAACAGCCTATCACAACAAAATACCAATTTTGCATACAGGTTTATCGCAACGGTAAAATTTGCGGTAGCATATTGAGCATATGATAGTTTATTATAATTTGTTGTTGCAAATTAATAATCAAATTAGGAACACGATTGGATCAAAAACACATATATTAATTCAACACATAATAATTTAAAAGTGCCACCAATCGTGCAGGAATTACATATCAATCTCCATACTTAAACTACAAAGTTTGTACTAATAACAAAAGTACTATCACTTCCATTCCATTTGTCCGTGCTTTTTTGCCATGTTGAATTTCCTGACTCGACGACGCCATAACTCTGTTTGCTCTAATCAAATTGTTTCATCCTGATAGAACATGAACAATAAAGAGGAACCTTAATGTGAGTATTGTCCAGCAGCATATACTTAAGTACATCATAGTGCAAGTTTAGAGATACGAGTTACAGCTGAAAATAGCAATCCTGAGTTCTCTAGTTCAGTTGCGTAGCAAAGTATTTAGCAAGTGATTCTAGCAGGATTATTTAATTTCATTTCATTTACCGATATATAGTAGCCCTACTTCTCCTGGCATAATTTTCTAGTAGTTTAGAACAGTATGCTATATTTGACATAAGAACAATGACAGATGATGATTAATCACATTTTCATTTCATACCTGCCGGTCCCTCCTTTTCTTCGAATGAGTTGTAGCAGTATTCTCCAATTGTTGTGGAGGAATGAAATTCTGATGCGGGGGATTGCCTGATCTTCACGGCGTAGGATCGATGGAGATAACTTCGATCCGTGTAGCCTGACGAATCGATGGCGCCAACCACTGTTAGAACAGCAACCAGCGACAAAAGAATTTGCCCAACCACACGCTCGTGATCCCATCTACCCGACCACCAAGTAGACGCGTCGTCGCTCTGGCCAATCACAAGGAATCACAAGAACGACGGGGAAGAATACCCGATTCCTCTCTAGGTTGCAATCATATGCCAAACCCTAGGAGGAACAAGCGAAGAGCTCTCTCAAAATAATAGATCTGTTTTCTGGTGGTCTGCCAAAGGGTTCGGTAATTACAAAGTAAATAGCAACTCCTCGGCCGTAGACTCCGAGTCCCATCCGAAACGACTCGACCCCTAATCAGAAACCGACTCCAAACAAAAGAGCACACCCGAGTTTAATCGGACGCACGACACGTAACAAATAAAAATTAAAAAAAAAAACAGCCGACTAGATAACTTTGGCTAGAAGGTGCTCCATGCGGTGTATGCACAGATTTTGCATTTGTAACAGTGAAGGCCGACTAGGTAACTTTCTTGACGTGATGGCCAACCGAAGCAAGCACCAATTGTCCATGATCCACTTGCAATGCATAAGCTGGAGAACGGATAGAAGAATCTCGCAACAACAGCCACCGAGAGAAACCCACTTGAACTATTAGTGCTGGTAATGAGTTCACGTGTGGATACATGCATGTGTGTGACCACGTGTAGACATGAATGTGTGTTTGCTTGTTTTGCATGCTTTTTTTTCTCTTGATATTTTTTCTTTCCTTTCCCATTAAAACTTTTATTGCTGCTTGCTGCCTTCCGCTGCACCGTCCTCTTTGTTAATTGTCTTCCGTACAAATCTGAGAACAATTAAAATGCTAGCATTAGGTAGTAGCCAATTCTCATGTAAATTAAAGCCAAATTTAATTAAGAGCGAGTTCACCTGTTGATTAATCTTTTTAGCTCGCGCTGTGTAATCGGTCCAATCGGGATGTTCTCATCAAGTTCGATGCTCCATTATTAACAGCGACATTTTGGAAGAGGCTTCGGTTAAGATTAGAAGCTCGAGTGATGCGAATAGGTGGCCTAGCATCTTTTGTGTGGTCAGGATGCTTGCTGGATCAGTCTGCAAATGTAAAATGTAGAATAAAAAATATTAGCATCCTGATGTGTATTACTATTAAAATATGTTCAGCATGCATGCATCAATTGAAGTTCAGGAAAGGTACACATCAGCAGGTCATCAATAGAATGTACAAGTCCAAATCCCTTATGGCAGCAAACTATTTGCAAAATTTGTTACCTGTTGTAATGCTTCTTCCGCATGTTCAGGTATCTTTTCTGTGGTGTTCAATGTACTATCTTGGTTAGCCTTGTCCAATGTTGTCATGTTTTCATCTTCCTCACTTGGATTAGCCTCGCTTTCCCTTGTGTTCAATATACTTCCCTGGTTAGCCTGCATATGGACCATGAGGAAAAACATTAGGGCCTATTAGGCTGGGTGGCTGCTGCAAGCCATCAACAACAAACAGGCAGCAGCTGCTGCTGTGTATGTACAGATGTATTACCTGTAATGTTGCTTCTCTCTGTTGTGCTAGCAATAAAAGGAACTCTTGCCTAAGTTGTTCTCTTGCGTTCCTTTCCTTCTCTAGTTCCTCTTGCATCTCTCGCCTAGTTTCTTCCCTTTCAGCAACTCCATTTGCAATTTGTTCCTTTAACATTTGCACCTCATCTTCGAGCTCATTATTTTTTCGCTGGGCTGTAGCTGAAGCACGGGATTGTTCATCAAGTTTGTCTTTCAACAGTTGGCTTCGTGTGGGATATTTCGCCATGTATCCATGATCATGAGCTTTGCATGATTTGGTACCGGTGCTTTCCTTGTAACTTGATTGGAAAGCAATGTTTTCCTCTTCAACTGTAAGGAAGTCTTTATCTGGCTCTGTTGATAGGTCAGTAATTTTGAAGACTGCATCATCCTAAGTGTGATAAGAGAAAATAAGAAGTTAAATCAGTTAAGTTTTATGCACAAAATTCTGAAAAATGTACTAAGTCATGAACAAATTAAATTTACTACTCACATAGACATCCCTAGAAGCGTTGTTTGACCATTCCCCGTTCTTCATGTGGGTAGTCATCCAAAGAGTCGATCGATTGGCTCTTCTCCGATTTGGGTCTCTAAGATGGCAAACATTGTGCCTTGTGAACAATTGATCATTTAAGAAAAGAATCAGATAAGTTTAATTTTTCATTACCTGCTCGTAGCTACATTGGGAGAACGGTTTGGATCCCATTAGATGCTTGGTCTTCTGTTTTTGACGGTTTTCAGAGTTTTGGCTGCTGACCCTCTGCAAAAAAGTTTACAAGTGCACTCAAAAAAGCATTCTTGTCACCATATATGTATTAAAAAAATAAAGTAAGACAACAATGTTCAAATTCTTCGGCTAAGGTTTTTTGCGCTTGGGTTCTGCAATAGCTATGAGCAGCAATAGCTAGCTATAGCTACAAGTAAGCCATTTAGTGATTTTGCAATAATTGGACATAAATATTTGGAGTAGACAATATAGTCTAGAAGATAAAATTATAAAACTACTGCTGTCACTAATCAAATCGGTCATTGATCAATAGTCAACTATTGATACAAAATGATGTTTGTGCCTTATTTTAACTACTACTTACAAAGGTGTTAAGGAGCTAACTCCTATATGCCTTATGCAGCAATTGTTCAAGTCTAAATAAGAATTGTATGCATCCTAAATAGTGGTAGTAAAAAGCATATATGTCTGCAACACATGCTACTGCATATATTTTGTAATTGCTATTGCTAATGCATCAACTGTACAAGTCCATACATTAATGGTTACTATCTCAATTCCATTCTCTAATTGGTAATTGCAGAGAGAAAAATTGAACCTTGAATTTTTCAGTTCCAAAATACATTATCAAGTAGTGCCATTCGACAATGTCTATATCTTCAGCTTATGTTTCATTCGCCAACAGAATCGTTGTATGCCTTGTATGTAGAACTGAATGTTGATCGCCATCCTTTGTACCACTCTTTAGCAATGTCCCATATCTTTTCCGTTGCATTCTCAATGTTTGGAAAATCCCACCAACTCTGCTTGTATTGAAACAGAAAGTGAAGGTGAAGTCGTACGTAATTACAGAATTAACATGCTTATTTACCAACAAATAAAAAGATGCAACTTACTAGCAAATCCTCTGCTATTGTAATTTTGACATTTTGCTTTATATCTTTCCACTTTTTGACTCCAATAAGTGGAGCCCTCTTTCTTGTAAACATTACCACTTCATCCACAAATGTTCGGGAGTTTTCTCCTATGGAGCCTCCTAACCTTGCTGAAAATTGAATTGATAGTTTCTGCGATGCATTCTTCACTCTCTTTGATGGGAACAGGGTCCCGATCTTCCAACAGGTTCTGGGTATGTTCAATTTGGTGGAGGCGCGACACAAATCGATCCGGCTTCCGAACGACACGTTCCGAACCCTGCAATCGCAGCACCACGTCTCCTCAGGTTATCAACCGTGCGCAGCCAGTTGACCTCGCCAAGAAGGCTAATCCTCGCCTGCGAATCGAAGAACACAAGCAAGAACAAGGAAGAACACAACTGAATTGCGGATGTATTGTTGTAGCACTCGAAAGTTGGGGTCTCACAAACCGATGAACGGCGAAACTGTTCAAAGACAGAATTAATCTAAGCAAAACCCAACCCTAATGGTGGGGGTGGCAGCTGGATATAAAGGAGTGAGGGGCGTGCAAAACCCCTGGACGCGCCCCTAATGGGCTCCAACACGATACAAAGCCGAACGGCCCAAAAGACGGTGGCGCAGCACCCTGACAGATTCTGAATGTCCACTTGTTTTGACCATTCCTGTGGACTCAGAAGGAATTTTGACATGGGATCAGAGCCATTGGAAAGGTCTTCTTCTTAGCTTTCCATACATATGTAGAGCGTCCAAAACGGAGTCCGGATGCGATCTGGGCGTCCATTTTAGTGCGGCCTGGTTCTGGACTCCGAATTGGATTCGAAGTCGGTTTGAGTTGGGCCTCCAACTTGATTCGACCGCCCTTGCTGGACTTGTGCGCCCCGTAGCCCTTCTCCAAGTACTTCCAGGTCCTCTCCATGGTTCCTAATCATAATTAAATCATTAGGTAGCAATCTATTCTCAAATGAACAAAAAGAAGTACTTAGGAACGAGCTCACCTGTAAATTCAATTGTCGGGCGCGAGCTCTAGTGATTGGTCCTTGAATGTCAAGTGGTGGAGTGTTGTGTGTATCCAAAGAAGTGATGTCCTCATCATCCTCCCCCTCTTGAAGCGGAGTTGTCCTCAACTCAGCCTCATCTTCATCTCCCAAGTATGGCTTCAAATCTGAAATGTTAAAGGTGGGACTAACCCCAAACTCGGGAGGCAACTCAAGTTTATATGCATTATCATTTATCTTATCAACTATCTTAAAAGGACCAGCAGCTCTAGGCATCAATTTTGATTTTCTTAACTCAGGAAATCTATCCTTTCTCAAGTGCAACCAAACAAAATCACCCGGTTCAAGTTTAACTGCCTTTCTACCTTTACTACCAGTAATCCTATATTTTTCATTCATCTTTTCAATGTTTGCCTTAGTAGTCTCATGCATTTTGACAATGAAATCAGCACGCTCCTTAGCATCATTATGAACTCTCTCACTAGTAGGCAAAGGTAAAATATCAATAGGGGCACGGGGATTGAATCCATACACTACCTGAAAAGGACTTACCTTGGTGGTGGAGTATTCCGCTCGATTATATGCAAACTCAACATGCGGCAAACACTCTTCCCACAGCTTCAAATTATTCTTCAAAATAGCTCTCAACATGGTAGACAATGTACGGTTCACCACTTCGGTTTGGCCATCAGTTTGTGGGTGACATGTTGTAGAGAACAACAACTTTGTATCTAACTTGTTCCACAGAGTACGCCAAAAGTGACTCAAGAACTTGGCATCACGATCTAAAACAATAGTAGAAGGCATACCATGCAAACGAACTATCTCTTTGAAAAAGAGGTCAGCAATATGAACGGCATCATCGGTTTTATGACATGGTATAAAGTGAGCCATCTTAGAAAAGCGATCCACAACAACAAAAATGCTATCTCTCCCCCTCTTAGTCCTAGGCAATCCTAAAACAAAGTCCATAGAAATATCTGCCCACGGAATAGAAGGAACAGGAAGAGGCATATATAAACCATGTGGATTCAAGCGAGACTTAGCTTTTTGACATGTAGTGCAGCGAGCCACAAACCGCTCAACATCGCGCCTCATCTTTGGCCAAAAGAAGTGTGTGGCCAGAACGTCCTCCGTCTTCTTAGCACCGAAATGTCCCATCAAACCGCCTCCATGCGCCTCCTGCAACAACAAAAGACGAACGGATCCAACTGGAATGCATAGGCGGTTAGCTCTAAACAAAAACCCATCATTGGTCACGAATTTATTCCATGCTTGTCCCTCTTTACAATGCAACAACACATCTTTAAAATCAGCATCGACAACATATTGTGCTTTAATAGGTTCAAGACCAAAAATGCGACAATCAAGTTGAGACAACATGGTATAGCGTCGGGACAAAGCATCAGCAATCACATTATCCTTCCCTTTCTTGTGTTTAATGACATAAGGAAAAGATTCAATAAATTCAACCCACTTAGCATGTCTACGATTCAAATTGGTTTGACTACGAATATGCTTAAGTGATTCATGATCAGAATGAATGATAAATTCTTTAGGCCATAAATAGTGTTGCCACGTCTATAAAGAACGAACAAGAGCATACAATTCTTTATCATACGTGGAATAATTAAGAGCAGGACCATTCAATTTTTCACTAAAGTAGGCAACAGGTTTGCCTTCTTGCATCAAAACACCACCAATGCCAATTCCGCTAGCATCATATTCAAGCTCAAAAGTCTTACCAAATTCGGAAGTTAGAGCAATGGTGCGTGTGTAAGCTTGTCCTTCAAAAGATTAAAAGACTCTTCTTGTGATGGCCCCCACTGGAACACGACGCCCTTCTTTGTCAACTCAATCAACGGTGTCGCAATGGTGCTAAATTCCTTGACAAAGCGGCGATAAAATCCTGCAAGGCCAAGAAAACTCCGCACTTGGGAGACCGTTGTGGGCGTGGGCCAACTCCATATCGCCTCCACCTTGGCTCTATCAACCTCAATTCCCTGTGGAGTCACAACATAGCCAAGAAAAGAGACTCGATCCGTGCAAAAGGTGCACTTGTCAAGGTTACCAAACAAACGCGCATCTTTCAAAGCATTAAAAACAGCACGTAAGTGATTCAAATGTTCCTCCATAGACTTGCTATAAATCAAGATATCATCAAAGTAAACAACCACAAATTTGCCAATGAAAGGACGTAAAACCTCGTGCATTAATCTCATGAAAGTGCTAGGTGCATTAGTTAAACCAAAAGGCATGACTAACCACTCATACAAGCCGAACTTAGTTTTAAAAGCAGTTTTCCATTCATCGCCAAGTTTCATTCTTATTTGGTGGTATCCACTACGCAAGTCAATCTTTGTGAAAATTATAGCACCACACAACTCATCAAGCATGTCGTCTAGCCTGGGAATTGGATGACGATACCTTATAGTAATGTTGTTAATGGCTCTACAATCTACACACATACGCCAAGAACCATCTTTTTTGGGAACCAAAAGAACAGGAACAGCACAAGGACTAAGGCTCTCACGTACATACCCACGGTCCAAAAGGTCTTGGACTTGTCGCTGAATCTCCTTAGTCTCTTCGGGATTGGTCCTGTCGCGCGCACGGTTTGGCAAACTTGCTCCAGAATCAAGTCAATCTGGTGCTCAATCCCGAATGGGTGGAAGTCCTGGAGGTATCTCATCGGGAAAACATCTCTAAACTCCTGCAAAAGGTTAGTGACAGGAGCAGGCAAAGTGCAAGGCATATTATCAAGGGAAAATAAAGCATCTTTGCACACAAAAGCATAGCATGTATCATTAACATCATCAATTTCAGCAAGGTCTGATTTTGTGGCAAGCATAACAGAATTTTTCAAATGAATTACTTGCTGTTTTTCAGATTTATCATGTTCCTTTGCATCATTAGCAGCAGCAACTCTCTCCCTATCGACCTCTATAATCTCATTTGGGTCAAAGGCAGTAAAGTAACTTTCTTTCCTTATGCATAAAAGTGTATTTGTTACTACTACCATGGTGTAAAGCATCATTATCAAATTCCCAAGGTCGACCTAATAAAAGAGAGCATGCTTGCATGGGAACCACATCACAATCAACATGATCAGCATAACCACCAATGGAAAAATAGACTCGGCATGTTTGCGTTACCTTAGCTTTTCCAGAATCATTTAACCACTGAATATGGTATGGATGTGGATGTGGTCGCGTGGTCAAGCCAAGCTTCTTGACCAAATCAGAACTCACCAAGTTGTTGCAGCTTCCTCCATCAATGATAACACGTGCACGCCGGTTCTTGATTGCGAAGAAAGTCTGAAACAAATTATGGCGTTGAAGCTTGTCGGTTTGTTCTACTTGTGTGCTGAGGACTCGCTGCACAATGATGCTCCATAGCGTCGCTGTGGACGCCCCACCAAGGACCAGGTCGTCATCACCACCACCATTGTCATCCGAGGCAACAGCAACATCATCATCCTCCTCGACATCTGAAGTGCTGATGTAGCCTCCATCTTCTGTGGCGATGTATGCCCGTTGGCTAGGGCAATTCTTACGCACATGACCAAGCCCATGGCAGCGATGGCACCGAATGTCGGAGGAGCGACCCGTTGAAGCCACGAAAGAAGAACTACTCTTGGCTGGAACTCGCAAAGAATTTTTGAAGGTGGCGGTGGCGCTGCTGCAATCTTGTTCACAGGTGGTGGAGGAGAACGAAAATTCAAGAAGACTTGGGCAGTCCCGCCGATGTAGTCGTTCGCGGCGTGTAGGAGGGTCGTTCGGTCGTGCCTTCGCTGATTCCTTGCGTCCCCGCAATTCTTTTTCTGCAAGCATAGCAAGGTGGAACAAACGGTTGACATAGTAAATTCTTTATAATCAACAATATCCTGAATTTCACGTCGTAACCCCGTAGAAACGACAAATATTATCCTCTGTGTCCTCAACAACCCCACAACGCATCATACCCTTTTGAAGCTCAGCATAATAGTCCTGAATGTAACGATCACCTTGTTCTAAGCGCTGCAATTTTTTCTCAATTCAAGTTTATATGTGGGAGGAACAAAACGATTACGCATATCTTCTTTTAACTGCTCCCATGTATCAGGTTGTAGCGCATGTTACTTAGTTCATTCCACGGATAATAGCAAAGTCCTTAAACTCACTAGTAGCTTGTCTAACTCTATGTTGTTCAGAACCAAGTGAGAATTAAATTTTTGCTCTACCGTCATCTTCCAATCAAGATATATTTCAGCATCATAAAGACCAGAAAAAGATGGAATGGTAAACTTAACTTTAGCAAAAGGGTCGTCGTTACCATGACGAGTCAGTTATTACCTTCCATACCATGTCGGTTCTGGTTATTACCTCCCATACCTTGTCGGTTTTGCTGAAGACGCCGACGTAGTCGTGCATCTTGTGTCGCCCGCCGATCAATGTTGCCATCTGCATCATACACTATGTCATCATCAGGACGATGGCCGTCATTGACAGTGGCGACGTGCCTCAATTTGTCCATCCGACCAGTGAGGTCAGCCAACTGCCGCTCCACCCGCTCAATGCCTTCCGTGGTGTTCAACTTGGCAATGGCGGCGACGATGGTGTCCATTCTCGCGCCGAGTGAAGCATTTTGTTTGTCGAGTGCAGCTTGTAGCTGGCCGCGACTAACACACTCATTGAAATCGACCGGTGACCCGTGTCCTTCGTCTCCTGCCATGGTTAGTGGAAACACAGGGAAAACAAAAAGATTATCCCTATCAACTACAAATGAAGGGCAGTGGGATCTCGCAAAGGAAGTGGCTTACCAAGCTCTTACAAGTGTTCTTACCAAAGCAGCAGGTGGTACAACCGGTGGCTAGTTCGTGAAACCATGTCGAGCGTGGGTACGATTGCAAGGGTCAAAACTGTGCTATCCAGAAGTAGATATATGGAGCTTGGAAGGCCAAATATATTAGTGGAACACAAATCAATAACAGATAGTAATGCTGAATAAATGTCCAAAGCACTGGTCCTAGTTACTGGCCTAAATGTGTCCTATATCAGTGTTAGGATATGATGAACAATCGGTTAATTTCAGAATTGCATATAATTGAATTATAGTGTATCTAGCACTTAGCCTATGTTGCTGATCAACCAAGGATGGAAGAAGGCTAAAAACAAGTGTATGGCAATGTGTAGGAGTGGTAAATAGAAGATAATTCAATCCAATGCAATCTGGAATTGAAGAACACAAGGATTGATCCAAAACTGAAAACTGAAGATTTCTGTCCACTAGACAGAACGTCGGTATTTTGGCCGTAACTTTTTGTCAGTTGCCTTTTTTTCAATGATTCTTTTTTTCTCCGTTTTCTGACGGCTTTTTCTACAACGTTTGTTTTGGGGCCAAGTTCTGGAAATCGACCGAAAAAGTCGCACAAAATTCACAAGTGCCGACTGTTGCAGATTCAATCTGGATTTTAGGTCAACTTCCACCGCAGATATCTCTTAACTGCCTTGCTGGAATGACGTGAAATTTTACAGATAGATAGATAAGGGATTTTTGAATCTAATGGCGGTGGTCCCACTCAAAAATAATCTCGGAATCAAAAGATATGGCATTTTTGGTGGCGGCTGCAGAGGAAGGAAAAATCAGCCGAAATTGGAAATTAGGGTTTGGGGTGGGGAATTTTTCTTTTGTTTGGATTTTTAATGGAACAAAGATATGACCAGCAACTAGACAATGCTAATATGGACACAAATTCAATTTAGCAAACCAAAACTAACAGATTGAAAGGCACAATGGGGTTTGGACAGCGGAATTAATTCTTTTTGTGGGGCAATTTTTTTTCTGAACTATAGGAAATAAAAACCAATCTACTAACTAGGGATACAAGAATTATCTCACGGGCAACCGTTTGAAGTTGAGGCTCCGAGCTATGGTTTCTGTGGAGGCCGAAACGAAATCGGGTGGAGGGAATTGGTGGAATTTGGTGGCGGAAGCTGGGGCAAAGGTGGGGGATGATGCAGCGTGATCACGAGATGCGAAGGATGATTCAAACAGAGGGTGGGATATGGGTTGGAAAACAAAAACAGAGGATGGAATACGCGATGGATGACGGCTAGGGTTTGTATGGGATGAAGCGGAAGCAAGACAAACCGAAATAAAACACAATCTAAACCAGCAACACAACTCGACTAAGGACACAAGCTCAACACTACGAACTCTGGAATCAAATTGTGCAAAGGCTAAACGAGATCTAGGACAGGAAACAACCTATGACTACAATTTTTTTGTAGGGCTTTTTCATGGACTCTAGGATGAAACCGAAAACAACAAAGGAGGGTAACGCGAACCTGAAGGAACACCTGAAGCTCTGATACCACTTGATGGGAACGGGGTCCCGATCTTCCAACAGGTTCTGGGTATGTTCGATTTGGTGGAGGCGCGACACAAATCGATCCGGCTTCCGAACGACACGTTCCGAACCCCACAATCGCAGCACCACGTCTCCTCAGGTTATCAACCGTGCGCAGCCGGTTGACCTCGCCAAGAAGGCTAATCCTCGCCTGCAAATCGAAGAACACAAGCAAGAACAAGGAAGAACACAACTGAATTGCGGATGTATTGTTGTAGCACTCGAAAGTTGGGGTCTCACAAACCGATGAACGGCGAAACTGTTCAAAGACAGAATTAATGTAAGCAAAACCCAACCCTAATGGTGGGGGTGGTGGCTGGATATAAAGGATTGAGGGGCGTGCAAAACCCCTGGACGCGCCCCTAATGGGCTCCAACACGATACAAAGCCGAACGGCCCAAAAGACGGTGGCGCAACACCCTGACAGATTCTGAACGTCCAGTTGTTTCGATGATTTCTGTGGACTCAGAAGGAATTTTGACATGGGACCAGAGCCATTGGAAAGGTCTTCCTTTTAGCTTTCCATACATATGTAGAGCATCCAAAACGATGTCCGGATGCGATCTGGGCGTCCGTTTTAGTGCGGCCTGGTTCTGGACTCCGAATTGGATTCGAAGTCGGTTTGAATTGGGCCTCCAACTTGATTCGACCGCCCTTGCTGGACTTGTGCGCCCCGTAGCCTTCTCCAAGTACTTCCAGGTCCTCTCCATGGTTCCTTATCATAATTAAATCATTAGGTAGCAATCTATTCTCAAATGAACAAAAAGAAGTACTTAGGAACGAGCTCACCTGTAAATTCAATTGTCGGGCGCGAGCTCTAGTGATTGGTCCTTGAATGTCAAGTGGTGGAGTGTTGTGTGTATCCAAAGAAGTGATGTCCTCATCACTCTTGGCTATAGGCGCGGCTAGCACGCTGTCGTTCAGCCGCGCAACGCACGCGGGAAGTTCGCCAGCTCTTCCCCGACCACGCATGGGGGCCTCCGCCGGTCGACCCCATCCACGAAGCGACCAATCCGCGCGCACCTCATCCTCGAATGGGACAATCCATCGGGATGGCGCCCCAAGATCGCTCCAACGACGACGAGAAGGTGAGCCCTCCGCTCTAGTGTCGTATCCTCGATGGATGATGTTGGCAACTGAATTTGGCGCTCATGAGCGATATCAAGAAATTAGTATTTAATTATTTATGATTGTGGCCAAATTTAACAAATGTTAGAGTATAGGTCATAGGTGGATTAGTCAAAGTTTAGTCAGAATTATATTGGGTTCTTCATTAAGCCAGCTGGAAGGAAAGCTGAGATATTAACCCAAATGCTATTAATTAGCCAGCTGCTTTGGTTGATTCACACATGAACTGTATTAAATCGTTAACTGTGATTCGGTTGGCATACGATTAACTAGTGTGAAGGAGTCGGGTACAAGTGTTTTGCAGAGCAATATGCCACTTCAGAGAAGGTTAATCAATGGAGGCTTGGCTAGTAATATAATTACAGAAAGTAGGGAAACTATGCATGAATATATATAGATTTTCTATGAGATGCATGTTGGATGCACTGTGTAATATATGACCAAGACCTTGGAGTAGCTAGACATATGTGTAATGTATGGAACCACTTTATGGTCTAATCTTTAATAATGTATGGAACCAATATATGGCCTCATCTTAATTAATGTTAATCATCGTGTGCCTGAAGCTGAAATTGAATGTTTGCCTACTGATGCATGTGTGCCTGCTGAAAGTACATGTTTGAATATCTCTTAAACTGCATGTTTGACAGAAAGGACCTGATGTCAAGTGCATTTATTTTTGGCAGCAGTCTGGGTATATATCAAATGTTTTTATTTGGAACTGGGCAACCTAATTATGTCAGTTGTGGCAAAGTGCTGGCAAAATTTGACCTTTTTTTGTACCTCTCTTGCCATTATAAGTGACCTTTAATTGGCTAAATTTATGTGCACTTGTAACATGAATGCAAACTGCAAAAGAATAAGTTCTGCAGGTGCACCTAACCTATAGAGGACATACACCACACATCTGGAACAACACAAACACTCAAGTCCAAAGCAGTTTGCTTAACATTGTTTTCCTCCCTTGTGTTAATATGAATTTTTTTGAATGACACCTTAGTGCTGGACTAGTGATATGAACATACCTCTGTATTTCAAAGATGCCAGGTTCCTAAATTGCAGAGTTTCTAGTGTTACAGAGGAAATACTCCAGATAGTAAGGATCATTTAAGCAGTGAGGTACACTAAGCAGTGATATAAGGTTTGTGACCCCAGAGGTACAGTAAGCATTGACCTAAGATAGTAAGCATCATTTAAATTCACAAAATAAATTCCAAAGCAGCAGGATTACAAGTCACACATAGATTGACAGTATGCTATCACGAAATGAATTATATTAAATTCACAAAATAAATACTAAAGCAGCAGGATTACAAGTCTCATAGGATATAAAATACTGATCGTACTCAGTACAGAATAACTTAAAATTCACAAAATATATGATTTACACAAAAAATCAACTTCTTCATGTCCTTGGCCTAGAGAATTAACAGGAGCAACAACCCCATCAAAAAAAATACTCTTCTTCACCTTCAATGAAAGTCTGATCAAACCCTCTAATCAGCAAATGCCTTTGAACCTCACATTTTGTTCTGTATGCCATGCAACGACACTTTGAACATGGACAAGGTGCAGTTTGTCTTTTATACGTCCCCTCAAATGTATCATCAATAAACTTGTTGAATCCTTCTTGCCACTCATCAGTTGACCTATCCAAGCGCATCCAACTCTGGTCACCATGCGCCATGCTTTCTTACTAACTGAGTCAATCAACTAGCACCCAAGCTGTCCAAACACTGCATGAATACCAAAGTAAAAAGAGAAGATTAGTGCCACGAGCATGAGATAAGACATAAACCTTCAAAAACACATGTACTATTATTACCAAAATATTTATGAAAGCAATAACACTGGAATAAACACACTTCCAATAATCTGGTTTCTTTTCAAAAACACTGGAATAAACACACATACATCCTATTAATTAACAACTAGGTTAGTGCAAATAAATCATGGAGCTGCAGCCACACATACACAACATTTAAGTTCAAAACTAGCATAAATTACAAGGCAAATAGTTCTGACACTAAAATATTTGTTCAAAATATTATGAATGAAAGAAGTTTCTAAAAACATATGAATGTCTATGTTTTTTTTCATAATTGAACAATTCAAAAAAAAATTTGCAATGCATCAAGAAGCTACTGTAGTAATTAAATTAATAGCAAGTGTAAGTACATGAGTGAAAGATGATCTAATCTCTTGAAGAAGACTACAGTACATGCGATGCTTGATACATGATCTGAATTTTTAATAAAACAACTAAAGATTGCAGTACATGACTCATGAGGGATAGATGATCTGATGTATTGAAACAAGATTACTACATGAACAGATTAATAGATGATCTGAATTCTGTAAATAAACAAGGATTACCGTACATGACTCTAAAGGAGTGAAACCAAAGAATACATGACTAAGCAAGGAAGCTAAGGATCAGGAACACAGAGTGCTGCTTGTAGCTTCCCTGCGGATATGTCCGTCGGTCAACAGGGCCACTCCTGGCTGACTCACCTGCTGCGGCGTGTGCTGTCGACGACGATGGAGGGCCCTGCGGCTGGGAGGGCACACCACGGCGCCGGCGATCAGGGCACTGTGCTGTGGCTGGGAGGGCAGCACGAGTGGGACGATGGGGGCGATCGGGGCACCAGGCATGGTGTGTAGCGTACCTGTGTGGCGGGTGCGATGGGGCAGCTGCGCAGGGAGGGTTCCAACCCTACATATGCCATCGTCGGGCGGACCCACGGGGTATGAGGCTTTATATTACACTTGCTTATCGCACTTAAGTAATAAAAATTTGCAAACAACATTGTTCAAAAAGTCACGGTTGTCTAGTGGTAAGCTCCTCAATTCTGAGCTATGATTTCACTTTTTTTTTCAAATTTTTAGCTGTGATTTTACTTTCATTTTTCAAAATTTTATCCGCTCTTTGTTACATCCTGTGAGATCTCCTCATCTTATTTTCCAAATTTTTATACCCTCTTTGTTGTGTTCTGCGAGATCTCACCCATATTTTAGTTTTTACTTTCTAATTTTGTATCTCCTCTAGAAGTTAATAACTATAGATAATATACTTCATTATTTATTTTTTTCTATTTTTGTCCTCTTTTTCTTCTATGTTTATCCTATCTTATTGTGTCATGTGAGACATAGCACCAAATGGAATGGCATTGATGATAAAAACGATATCACTTCGGCATCATTTCATTATCACTTATATCAGTCGCTGCCATGTCTTTTTTATGAAATCCACTCCGAAGCTCATCATGTAAAGTTTAGATTCTTACAACCTTGCAGGTATTAGCCCAGTGGAGCGTGACGTGCTTGTTGAATTGTGTTGTGAGCTTATGCCAAATAAAGTAGTTTTGTAAGATTCTTTTTTTTGGATAATTTGAACTATTAAAATAGTGTTTGGACTATTTGTATTGTAATTTGTGCAAATTTCAAACTGAATTGTTGAATTTTGAACTTATTATGTTATTTAGTACCTATATACCGAATTGCGGAGCAAATTTCTATAATTATACCGAATTGCTAAATGGAATTTATCAAATTGCATGAATTTTTTTTTGTGTGGCATACCCTTTGGCAAAATCACCATTTGGAAGTTTTAGATAGCAAATATTTGCATCTTTGTGCAATAATAAGTTGGTAACTCAGTGGTAAGCACTGCAGTGTTTAATTGACAAGTCATTGGTTCGAGTCCTACTTAGCGTAGCTTAAAATTTATTTTTCCTATGTTTTTTATCCCTCGAGGCCCCTACAAATTAACTAGATAATTGCGCTTCCTACCGAGCACAACTAAAATCTTAATTTTAATTTTCTAAATTTTTATCCCTCGAGGCCCCTACACATTAACTAGATAATTGCGCTTCCTACTGAGCACAACTGAAATTTTAATTTTCTAAATTTTTATCCCTCTACAAATTAACTAGGTATGTGCGCTTTAGTTACTTTTTATTTTTCTACTAGTATTTTTCTTTTATCCCACTAGCCAGTGCTAATACAAATATTTTTCTTTTCAAACAACTAAGTCGTCTTATTGCAACGAAAGATAGTTTTATATATCAACGACTAACAACTGTGGCAATACAACCCTAGAAGATGCAACGATCTCAAATTTCGTCGCAACACAACCTTGTTATTGCAACGAAAGATAGTCTTCTATACCAACGACTAACAACCGTGGCAATACAACCCTAGAAGATGCAACGAACCCAAATTTCATTGTGATAGATAAAACCCTATTGCAATGCAAGTAACGATTCATGCAACGAATCAAATCCGTTGCACAACTGTCCAGTATTCGCAACCATCAGCAAAAGCGTGGCAATAACGTCGATATATTGCAACGCAAATCAAACGAATCACAACGCAAATTCATTACATGGCAATATTGTCAAGTACTTGCAACCGTTTTATAAATGGTGGCGATAGCACCTACCAATTGCAACGAAATGCATGGTAATTGCCATGCAAAAATATCCATGGCAACATGGTCAACTATCGCAACCAAAAATGAAAATGGTGGAAATAGCCCCTACCTATTGCAACCAATTTCGTGTCGTTGCAAAGTTGATCGTGGCATTAGGGTCAAAACCTTGCAGTGAGTACGATGAACCTACCACAACTATAGGAGGTCTCATGTCATCATGTGCACTTCTGATCCAGCTGGAGGCACAAACCAAATGTTGAACCATAGCCGGATGTAAAGAACTCCAATAGTCATCTAGTACTCTACCTCCAGCACTGAAAGTTGATTCTGAAGATACATTGGTAGCTGGTACAGTCAAGAAATTCTTAGCCATGTTTGACACAACTAAAAATCTATGTGCATTCAAATTCCACCACGCGAGCAATTTGAAGTCATTGTTATCTAAACTCTCGTTTACTTCATCTAGGTAGATGAGTAACTTTGACTTTGAAGGCTCGGTAGAAGTGGAACGCAAGAATGACTGAAACTGAGATGAGACTGATGATAATGAGCTGCTTGTACCCATAGCTAAAGAAGAGGTTGCTTCACCTCTGTTGCCCATTCTGTTGTTCTGATGATCCATCTCAAACTGTGAATACAAATCTTCCAATTCAACCTTGACATCATCAAGCTCTTTTGTAGCTTTTGAGGGCTCATATATTTGGTTGAAGCACCAACTAATGAACCTCATCTTAAACCTGGGATCAAGAATAGTAGCAAGAACCATGACATTGTTCTTTTCTTCCCAATACTTGTCAACTTATCCAACATTGCAGCAGCCATTTTCTTCAAATACTCATCTCCAGAAGTAATTGCGGCTCTTAATGCAATCTTGACATTAACTATATGAGGATAAAAAATATTTGCCATTGGATAAGTTGATCCAGAAAATGCACTAGTCACTTCAGATAAGGACTGCAATATTGGTGCAATTTTTTCATACAATAACCAATCTTGGCCCGATGGTTGCCATTGATAATTTGCATCCGTGTCAGCATAACACACTAAAGCATCCTTATAAGCAATGCATACTGACAACATTTTGTATGTGGAACTCCATCGTGTAGACACATCAAGGCTCAATCTAGGACCAATTTGCAAAGCAAGCGATGAGTAGATTTGTAAGAATTTGTGCATGCGAGATGGAGACTTCTTTATATACTTTATTGTTTCCCTGAGCTTGTTAATCAAAGGTTCTAATGGTTGTAGGCCATCATTAACAACCAAATTCACTATATGAGCACAACATCGAACATGAAAATACTTGGCAATGAACTGACCTGATCCTCTAGCAGCAAACTTGGCCATTAACTACGTACAATAGTAGTATTCGAGGAAGCATTATCAAGAGTAAGTGTGATGATCTTATCCTCTATCTTCCATTCAACAATGCAATCAAAGACAGCCTGAGCTATGACAACCCCACTATGTGGAGGATCCAACTCAATAAAGTTCAGCACACGACATTGCATAACCCAATTTTTATCTATATAATGTGCCACCAAACACATATAGCAAATGTTTTGGTTTAAGGTCCACAAATCACAAGTGAAACTAATATGTGACACACTTCTGAGACTCTTTCTAAGAACTTCCCTCTCTGATTCATAAATCTTGATGCATTCATTTCTTATCGTCTTTCGACCAATGAACTGATATAATGGATTTAAATATCTCATCAAAACATTAAACCAAGTATGCTCCACCATCCTAAAGGGAAACTCATGGACAATTATCATCTTAGCAATAATTCGACGAGTTTCATCTTGATCATATTTTGTAGGAGTAGAAACAAAAGGTAAACCAGTCTCACCTCCCATGGCAGGACCGAAGTTGAGTTTCGCTTGACCTTTCATCTTAACCACCTTGTTCATATATGGCGTGCACTTCGGTATATGCCTCATAAGATGTGAAGTTGCACCCCCTTGTTTGTAAGACATAAGTTTGCAGCAGAACCTACACTTTGCCTTTGTATCAACCTCTCCTTTCTTTGTCTTCAATGGAACATTCACCACCTTAAAGATCTTCCAACAATCTAATCTCTGTTTCTATCTACTAGTTGCCTTTGGAGATCCTTTCCTCCTTTTTGCCCCCCTCTTCTGAGACATTGTACCCACTTCTGTTGTCAATGCCAAAGCGGCTTCTTTAGCACCATTTGAACTTGAAGAGTCCGCATCATCCATGTCCTCAACAGATGGTACACCACCATGAACATCACCAGCCAAAGCCTCCCAATCCACATCCTCGCTCGATGACTGTAACAAAACATTGTACTATTGAGAAACACAATTGAATGGAACATATACAAACTGCAATTGAATGGAACATATACAAACACAATTGAATGGAACATATACAAACACAATGGAACATTGTACAATTGCATGGAACATACACAATTGAATCGATCACCAACCAAAATGCATATCGACCTAAAAGGAGGATAACACTAAAAGGAAGATAACATCGCATATCGACACATACTCTAACACTAAAATAATACATTATCCCATCTGTGATTGATACCATACTAACACATAGAAGCCATTTTATTGACAACATAACATTTCATTGATAGAAGAGGATTTACAAAGTTACAACACTGAACAGATTGTTTATGTCACTGCATACTGACACATACTCTAACACTAAAATAATACATTATCCAATCTGTGATTGATACCATACTAACACATAGAAGCCATTTTATTGACAACATTGCATTTCATTGATAGAAGAGGATTTACAAAGTTACAACACTGAACAGATTAACCAAACTTTAACCATGAAGCATGTACAGTTACTCACCGAGGCTGCTGGTTCGGCGAGGTCAGGAAGCAGTTGGGAGCTGAGGAGGCGTCCATCGATTGCAGTTGCAGGCTCGCCCCTATTGCTAAGGGGGAGGCCCCAACGTCGGCCGCTTTCTTCCCTCGAGCACGAGACTCCATGCTCCATTCATGACCCATGCGCGTTGGTTGGAGGAGGCCGCGTGGTGGATCGGGAAGGAAGGGGGTCGGGGAGGATGGGGATTGGGGAAGGACGCCGTCCACGCACGTGGGGAAGGAAGGGGATCGGGGAAGGATGGCGGCCGAGCACGTGGGGAAGGACGGTGATCGCCGATTGGGGACGGACGCCGGCCATGTGACTGGGGAGTTGCGACAAGCATCGATCAGATCCGGATTGTGGACTACATCGATTGCCGATCGGACTGGGTCATTGGGTTGACTCGGTCTTCATGGGCCAGCTCGCATGAGCCAAACGAGCAGCTCGCGAGCGGCTCAAGCTTGGCTCGTTTTGCTCACGAGATAGACACTGGGCTCGGCTTGGCTTGAAATATCCCGAGCCTGAGTCGAGCCGGCTCGAGCTCGTTACGAGCCGAGCCAGCTCGCAAGCCTCACGCTAATTGTCCAGCCCTAGCTGTGGGCATGACTAGACCGTTCCACCACATGTGGTACATGACTAGTGAGGAGTTTCCCTTCGATAACCTCAGTTACAATGGTAGGGGATGAGTTTCTATTGCACATTTTCATCTATGGGGAGTTATTGTTTCTTTATGAGTTTTTATGTGTTGTTTGCTTATGGTGTTGATGATGATTTCTCATTGGCTATTTTGTTTCATAGAGGAATTATAGATTCTCTCTAACTGTTAAACTATTCTTATTGCTTACGAAAGTTGTTAATTTACCAGGTCATCTTTTTATGGTGGTTTTACCATTTTTATTAAGAGTTATGACTTATTTCTTGGCTCAATATTTCCTTTTCTATATCAAGGAGAATATGTTTTTCAAGCCATATTTGTGTGGAAGTATTAAGCCCATATGTTTTTTGAGTAAACTTGTGTGTTAAAGTTTAATGCCTAGTTTTGTGAAGGAAAATACTAACTCGGTTTGAAAGGGAAGAGTATCTAAAAATAAGAAAAAAATGTTGGTAAGGCGTAGAATGCTGAGTTGGTGAAGACAAGTAGTGTATAAATGATCTTAAGTAACATGTTTGTGAGTGAAACTAATTAATTGTAATTGTGATAGTGTTTTGTAGTAGTTTCATGATGAATAATGAGTAGAAGTATGTTCATTATAATTTGAACTATTGTGGATATTGGGAAGTACAGAGCATGGTTGAATCAGTTATATAACTAGAATGTTAAGAAATCTCAAACTATATTAGATGAAATGGGTTATTTGGTCCCAATAGATTGTCCTAATTGTTTGTGAAGGTTACACTAAAGATATGTGAGATTTTTATCTTCGATAAATATTAATCATGAATTAATATGTTCTAATGATACTTGGTGAACATATATAGATGCTTGATTTACTAGTTTCTTGCCATGCTAAATTGACCAAATGTTTTAAATGAATACATGAATATTGTTGCATCATCATGTGAAACCTTTTTTTAGTAGAAGTTATAATGTTTAAGTTTTGATGGTATTTTGCTCTAAGTTCTAAACAAAAGATGGAATTTTTAATCTGTATTTATAAGTATTTATGTGATTGGTAGAACAATAAATAGATTACACAATCAAGATCATCATTTGCCATTAATGAGAATTACTAGAGTGCAATTATTGTGCACTAAATTTGGTGTTGAGCATCACTGGGGTTTGAATGAATGAAATTTAATAAATATTTTATATTGTGTGCTTCCTAAGATTGTCGAGTAATAGTTTATCCTTGACTAAAGAGTTTTGCTAGAATATTATAGTTATTACAATAATCTTGTGATGCCTTGTGAGTTTTTAAAACTTAGGATGGGATAATAAATCATTATGAAGCAATTCAGTCTAGTTTTGGAAAGCCTTAAAATATAATAGTAGCCTTTGATAATTCTTGTTAAGAGCTTATTAAATTGATACTTGCATAATGTTTGGCAACTGTATTTGAGGTTGGTATTAAACATTTTAGAAGAAAAAAGGTTAGGTTGACTTATGGGAATAATTTAGTGGAATGTTTGGAGTTTTGTACTCATAATTCATTTTGGATTTGTTGCCTTACATGGTAGCGGTACTTTGTAAAAAAATGTTTGCAATGATGTAATTATTTGTTGTGTAAGTTTACAATTGATAAAACTTTCATGTGTGCTGATGTTTTATTATCCTTTCATTATATATGCTTATGGATTACTTATCAAAAGTATAGAAACTTGATATGTTATTTAGATCATTACCATTGTGTACATTGCTAGATTTTCTAGATAAAATTTGATTATGTCATCTAATGAAGAAAAAATGGTGTAATAACCTAATCAATATGGTAGTTAATTGAATGGTGAAGAATGTTAACCTATTGTCATGAAATACAAATTGTTCTGTGTTGAGTTTCCTTTTTGGAATTTGGATATCTTTTTAAAGGTAGTCAGTGCAGACTAGAGTGATTTGAGTGGTTTAATGGTGATTTGAGTGGTGCTTTTCTTTGCTTAAAAAAGAGATAGTTGCTATTTTGTGTATTGGAGTGATTCCATCCTTTGATTTATGTGGTTCTTGAATGTACATTGCTTATTTGGAAGTCGAATTATTTTTAGTGAAATCTTAGTTATTTTCAGAGTGGATTCTTTTGGAAGAGAGTTGATTTAAGGAGTATGGTATATTTTTCCCAGTTAAAAAGGGATGTGTCCCACAAAGTGAAGGAATCATGCGAGAGATAAGGGAAGAGTTCCTGGTGTTATTGAGAGTAATAGCATGTGTGCCATGAAAAGCAAAGATGACCTTTTAGTTTTTAGGAGTGCGATTCAAATGTCTTTTTCCTGAGGCGGGTTTGTGCACAAGAAATTTATTTAGCGAGTTGCAGTTATTATGAGTAGAATGGGTTGACATAGAATTTGAGGGCGAATCCTTAAGGAGGGAGAGTGTAATACCCCAAACTTTAATTAAATCTGAAGTTGAAAGGTAAATTTGAAATATGTAGCTTAGTTTGAAAATACGAAACCATATATATGTAGAGCCTTTAAGGTTAATTCTACCTAGTTCGGAGTTGGGACAAAGCTTTACTGATATGTGAAGATTAGACAGCTCTATCTAATTAGGTAAAAAAACAGGGGTTAGACACTCGGGAAAGCCAATCCATTTCGGCCTTCGCCAGCCTGGCCGGTCCCGTCGGAGCCGCCCAGTAGGAGCGCCCACCGTCGTTCGACCGGCAACTGTCGCACTCCCAACCAGCGACCGTCGTGCTCACGATCGATGATTGGCGCCGACGCCTGATGCCCACCGCTTGGAGCTTACCTGCCCGACGCCCACTGTAGGGCCATTTTGATCTGATCCACTCAATGAAATCGGATTTGATCTTTTTAGACTAGCCAAAAAAGAAAAAAAGAAAAGAAAAGAAAGAAAGAAAGAAAAAATATGGATATAACTGACACACCATCTAGCGCCGCTATTAGACTTCGTTGCCTTGGTCGCTGCACCATCTACCGCCACCTACCGATGGCTTCCATTCCATCAGCTACAATCCCATTCTCAGAAACAAAGGTTCATGGGACAAACTACATATTGTGGTCTTCTTTCATGGAGATCATGCTCGATGGTCTCCACATCTAGGGACATGACATCGGTGCACGACCTTCTCCACCACCACCGGTTCAACCTCCTCCCAGGCAGTCTACTTCTACACCTCCTATAGATGAGGCTACCAAGAAGGAGGCAGAGGCTGCTGCTACTGTTGACGTTGCTGATGAGGCTTTCTAGTATAACATTGACGCTTTTGAGCACTGGTGTGCTAATGAGGCCCGTGTTCGTGCCATCCTCGTGGTCAACATCGATGACTCCATCCAGCCAGACATTGTTTGTCCGCAGTCTACTTGACAGATTTGGGAGTACTTTCATGAGCGATACCAGTAGAGTAGTGATGCTTAGTTCTTTTCGCTTCAGCGTGAGTTGGAGATGCTTCGCCAAGGGGACTCTTCCATCGACGACTTCTTCGAGCCCCGCCGTCTCGGCTCTAGTTGGATGAGTTGGCCTCTCCACTTTGTCAGGAGTGTCTTAAAGTGCAGAATGTAGGCCATGATCGCCTTCGCCTTTATGATTTCATATGTCATGTTCGTCTAGAGTTTGAGACCATCAGGGCTCAACTGCTGAGCCGCTCACTATGACCGACCATCACCGAGGCCCTTTCAATGCTTCAGGCTAATGAGCTTCATCTCGGGTTAGCAGCACAGTCCATTTCAATTGTGCTTGCTTCTCCTTCAACTACACTGATGGTCTCTGCTACGTCTACGGTCCGTCCCAGGTGCCTGTTTCCACTCATGTTTTTGCACCAACTGGAGTTAAGTGCACTACTACAAGAACTTCAGGCATGACTACCAGAGTTGTGCGGTGCGGAAAAAGCGGAACAAGGTGCGTAGGGGTGCACGATCTAAGGGGGTAAGGAGGCCCTTCCTTTACAAAAGGACAGACCAATTCATCACGTTCTCAACAAGGTGACTCTATTCAGCAACTCTAGTAGGCTCTACTCAGCTCTTTCATAGCTCAGCGAGTTCTGCCAGTCTAGCTCAGATGCTCCTCCCGTAAAAGAAAAAGAATAGGTGATGAGAAAGAGGGAGCAAACATGCACGAAATCCTTTCAACATATCCCTATCTCACTAGGCCTCCTTGACCGATCTGGAACTTGGTTCAACCAAACCAAGTCCCATTCATCATAAACATTAACCACAGCCGCCTCCAAGCTATCATGCACATACAAAGATCAGGAAACCACTTAAGGGCACAAGTTCTTCACAACTTGACCCACGTTAGCAAAAACATGCCTAACGATCAAATAACCTCCTGTGACCAAATTCCCAATTAGACTCTCAAAAATCAAGTTTCATCATGAATACCGGTATGACCGCCATTGCTAGGCCGGTCATACTGCCCAAGAAATCTATTAAAAAACTATCGGTAACAGGGAGGGAGGTACGACCACCGTCATACCTCCAACCAATGGCATGTCCGACTGGACCCATCTCAGTGCTAAACCCAAGTTTGCAATACTTCTGGAAAAGTTCTACTACCAACTATGGGCAGCTTGTACCGCCTGATCCAGTACTGTCGCACATTACACAGCGGTACTACTGTATCCAAGTAGGTCAAAACTTGACCAACACATCGGTTCTAGAAAATAGCTACCGTGGTAAAAACTGTGGTAGTACCGCCCAAACGGGTAGTGCTGCCCTCTATACGCCAGTACTATTGATTCGAATTACCTTATCCAAACACTCAAGATTTTGACAAAGCCGGTACCGCTGCCCTTGCCAGGTCAGTACTACCACCTGAAACTAATTCCAAAACTGAATTTTTGTCAACTTTTACAACATCAAAACTAAACTCACAAATGTGCCAATTGTTCATCTACAATTGACCATGGATCCTCCCAATGATCATTTTTAACCCTTCCATTTGATTTATTAAGTAGAGACATCAAGAAAAAGGAAAAGAATAGGTGACGAGAAAGAGGGAGCAAACATGAAATCCCAAAAGAATTTGTGTGCCTTCAATTTGCATGGGTGTTTGGTATTGAGTTCGCAAGCATCTAGTGTTAGTGGTGGTCTTGGTGTTTGGTGCTAGGGGACGTGAGAGAGTATAGTGCATGTGTGTGAGGGTAAGTCTTGTGTTTTGTGACTTTCAAAACGAATAAAAGCCTTGCGTTTTGTGTCTTGCGCACCGTACGATTGTATGCGTGTGTGTTCTGTGCGCATGATAAAAACAGACAATGGGAGGTAGCGAGTGCGATTCATACATGCGTGTGTATGTGTAGACTTGCTTCATATACATTTGTGTGTTTACATATTTCATACTCGTATATTGCTCGGGAAAATAGGACAAGGTTGAGTTCTTATGTGTCCCCTGGGAGGCCATCCACTCGCCCGCGGTCTAACATCATCAGTGTGACATTTCCAACAATATTCCAAGATTTCCCAACTTTTTCCAGGACAGTGCGAAATAATTCTAAAAAAGGGGGGGTGCTATATATGATTATGCCAAAATACTAGCATGGAAGGTTTATGGATGGAAACGAAACAGCTAAGGATTGCATGCCGTGATTGCAGCACAACCCCAGGAGAAAGGGTCAATGAACCTCCCCAAGCTTGGTCCCTGCTATTAATAACACCTATGGTATGGTTAAATTAGAAGCCCTGACTCTATATAAATTAGTCAAACTCCAACACCTCCCTCGGCAGAAAGATGTGGAGAATGGCTGATTCGATCCATCTCAATTGTTGTGCCCGAACAGGCCAAGCTACCGAGATGATGTCTGTTTTCCTCCTCGTGGCTATCGTCGTTGCCAGCTTCACCACATCCACATGTGCTGCTAATGACACAAACCAACCACCAGTCGCGGGGGGCAAGCAGCCCTCCATCCCTGCAGCGGAGTTCCTCCGTGCCCGCTGCAACACCGTGGGGTTGTTTGCAAACTACTGCTATAATTCTCTCCTCCCACATGCAGACAACTTGCACGGTAGCGATGTCAGGCTCATACGCATTGCCACCGCCATCCTGATTGGTCGGATTCGAGCCTCGCTAAGAGAAATGCGCCACGCCAACAGCACAGGCACAAACCTGATGATTGGTGGGCGACACGAGTGCATTGAGTATATCGAAGAAGCCACCCATGGCGATAGAGAGGCACTGGCCAGCCTCCGCCGCCTTGAGGCTTCGAGCAATGGTGGGAAGCTGAGCGGGCGGGACCTAGATGATGCCAAGAATTGGATTGATAAGGCGGACATCAAGATCGACGAGTGCTTTATGCTTCTTGCGAATGATGACACAATTGGACAGAAGCTGCCTGTGACGGACACCCACCTTGTACAGTCCATGGCTGTCGTCGTCCATCTCTTCGAAGGCATTCCAAAGTGAACAAATGAAGCCTCTCTGGCTGGTTGGTTTCTATATTCTAGTTGCCCACAATGCATTTTTCCGACTTGTGTGTGAGAAATTAAGCCATCTATATTTTGTGTTGGCATTTATGATTCATGCAATTTGTATGTAAGCATGATTACGGCTGATTATTGAGTGGAATTAATGTTTGTTTACGTATTACGATCTTATTAATTTATCTCCACTTAATTATATGAGGATGAGTAGAACAAGCAATGAGATCACACCTAGGCAGCAGAATGTACCTGTTTGGTGCCGAATTACACAAATGTAAATCTAAGTGGGCAACATACCCAATGAAATCTCGATTAATAAGGACGAGTAGAACAAGTAATGAGATAACACCCAGGTAGTAAATGAGCCTTGCCTTGTTTATCTATTCCGCTTAAGGATGAGATGAGTAGAACAAGTGATAAGATCACACCTAGGCGGCAGAATGTGCCTGTTTTTGTATGAGATCACTCCAAGGTGGCAGAATGTGCCTATTTTGTTTATGAGATTGCATCTAAGTAGTAACTATGCGGGTAGTGTGGTGAAGCTAAGACTAGATTCGCATGTGGGGAACTAATCAAGATGTTTGCCTATTTTTCGTGAGATCACACCTAGGTAGTAACTGTGTAGGCAGTGGTGATGCTAGAACTAGATTCGCATGTGGGAAACTAATCAAGCTGTTTGTCGATGGTACTGTGTTACTAGCGGTAGTAGAATGGCAAAGAAAAGACTACACCCCACCTTCGTAAATTTACACGGCTGTTGTATCACAAAATTCTTGAAACATTACTAGTCATTTATATGGGCTATATATTTTTATCATTACCTTTTTCTAAATTTAATTTGCCATCTATATATCTATTACTAATGTTGTATGTTTGGCACTCTTGTTTAACGTTAACCTTATACTCCCCTAGTCACAAAAGGAGGTTGCTTTGAGATACATGTCGTGAAACATTCAAAACTTCGGCTGATAATACATTTATAGTATGTAGATTGATCATGTGAAAAATGATACATGTAGAGTTGTCACAGAAATGCTTTCATATTATTATAATTTTGTTAGATTATATCAACACACACACATATATATATATATATATATATATATATATATATATATATATATATATATATATATATATATATATATATATATATATATATATATATATGTCTCTAAAGTGTCATTCTTTTGTGACCGAAGGAATATATTCCTTGGCAAATGTGAGTGGCTCATCTTGTGGACCAGTTCCAAGTCGTGGAGGAGGTGGTGAAGTCGTGATGTACACGGTGGAGCAATTCTTTCATGGGAACGCAGTGGTGCTGGCCACTTTAGTCAAGTACAAGCTTGACTCAGTAGTCTTTGTGATCGTGTCCATCTATCTATCTATGATACAATTAGTAATTAAAACTTGAGTCTTGTGCGTACATTGATGCATTTATGTTCTCCTTCATTTTGTGTGTGCGTTTAGCACATTGGATGTCAAAGTAAGGTATATCCAAGCTCGTTGTTTCTACATATTAACCTACCAAAAAAGAAGACACAACTAGTATGGCAAGAAGCAGACAAGACATTACAGCTAGCAAAGGGGATGGAGTTAGGCACAAGAAGCCTTGAGTAGAAAGGTAGACAAAAACCTTCAATTTGCTATATTAAGTAGACATCCCGTAGAAGAAAAAGAATAGGTGATGAGAAAGAGGGAGCAAACATGCACGAAATCTTTTCAACATATCCCTATCTCGCTAGGCCTCCTTGACCGATCTGGAACTTGGTTCAACCAAACCAAGTCCCAGTCATCATAAACATTAACCACAGCCGCCTCCAAGCCATCATGCACATACAAAGATCAGGAAACCACTTAAGGGCACAAGTTCTTCACAACTTGACCTACGTTAGCAAAAACATGCCTAATGATCAAATAACCTCCTGTGACCAAATTCCCAATTAGACTCTCGAAAATCAAGTTTCATCATGAATACTGGTATGACCGCCATTGCTAGGCCGGTCATACTGCCCAAGAAATCTATTTAAAAACTATCGGTAACAGGGAGGGAGGTACGACCACTGTCATACCTCCAACCAATGGCAAGTCGGACTGGACCCATCTCAGTGCTAAACCCAAGTTTGCAATACTTCTGGAAAAGTGCTACTACCAATTATGGGCAGGTTGTACCGCCTGATCCAGTATTGTCGCACATTACACAGCGGTACTACTGTATCCAAGTAGGTCAAAACTTGACCAACACATCGGTTCTAGAAAATAGCTACCGTGGTAAAAACTGTGGTAGTACCGCCCAAACGGGTAGTGCTGCCCTCTATACGCCAGTACTATTGATTCCAATTACCATATCCAAACACTCAAGATTTTGACAAAGCCGATACCGCTGCCCTTGCGGTCAAGACTACCACCAAACTAATTCCAAAACTGAATTTTCGTCAACTTTACAACATCAAAACTAAACTCACAAATGTGCCAATTGTTCATCTACAATTGACCATGGATCCTCCCAATGATCATTTTGAACCCTTCCATTTGATTTATTAGGTAGAGACATCAAGAAAAAGGAAAAGAATAGGTGACGAGAAAGAGGGAGCAAACATGAAATCCCAAAAGAATTTGTGTGCCTTCAATTTGCATGGGTGTTTGGTATTGAGTTCGCAAGCATCTAGTGTTAGTGGTGGTCTTGGTGTTTGGTGCTAGGGACGTGAGAGAGTATAGTGCATGTGTGTGAGGGTAAGTCTTGTGTTTTGTGACTTTCAAAACGAATAAAAGCCTTATGCGTTTGTGTCTTATGCACCGCACGATTGTATGAGTGTGTGTTCATGCGCATGATAAAAGCAGACAATGGGAGGTAGCGAGTGCGATTCATACATGCGTGTGTATGTGTAGACTTGCTTCATATACATTTGTGTGTTTACATATTTCATACTCGTATATTGCTCGGGAAAATAGGACAAGGTTGAGTTCTTATGTGTCCCATGGGAGGCCATCCACTCGCCTTGCGGTCTAACATCATCAGTGTGACATTTCCAACAATATTCCAAGATTTCCCAACTTTTTCCGGGACAGTCTGAAATAATTCTAAAAAAGGGGGGGTGCTATATATGATTATGCCAAAATACTAGCATGGAAGGTTTATGGATGGAAACGAAACAGACTAAGGATTGCATGCCGTGATTGCAGCACAACCCCGGAGAAAGGGTCAATGAACCTCCCAAGCTTGGTCCTGCTATTAATAACACCTATGGTATGGTTAAATTAGAAGCGCGGCTCTATATAAATTAGTCAAACTCCAACACCTCCCACGGCGAGAAAGATGTGGAGAATGGCTGATTCGATCCATCTCAATTGTTGTGCCCGAACAGGCCAAGCTACCGAGATGATGTCTGTTTTCCTCCTCGTGGCTATCGTCGTTGCGCTTCACCACATCCACATGTGCTGCTAACGACACAAACAACCACCGATCGCGGGGCAAGCAGCCCTGCATCCTGCAGCGGAGTTCCTCCGCGCGCGCTGCAACACCGTGGGGTTATTTGCAAACCATCGCTATAATTCTCTCCTCCCACATGCGGACAACTTGCACGGTAGCGATGTCGCTCATACGCATTGCAACCGCCATCCCGATTGGCGGATTCGAGCCTCGCTAAGAGAAATGCGCCACGCCAACAGCACCGCACGCACTGATGATTGGTGGGCGACACGAGTGCATTGAGTATATCGAAGAAGCCACCCATGGCGATAGAGAGGCACTGGCCAGCCTCCGCCGCCTTGAGGCTTCGAGCAATGGTGGGAAGCTGAGCGGGCGGGACCTAGATGATGCCAAGAATTGGATTGATAAGGCGGACATCAAGATCGACGAGTGCTTTATGCTTCTTGCGAATGATGACACAATTGGGCAGAAGCTGCCTGTGACGGACACCCACCTTGTACAGTCCATGGCTATCGTCGTCCACCTCTTCGAAGGCATTCCAAAGTGAACAAATGAAGCCTCTCTGGCTGGTTGGTTTCTATATTCTAGTTGCCCACAATGCATTTTTTTGACTTGTGTGTGAGAAATTAAGCCATCTATATTTTGTGTTGGCATTTTATGATTCATGCAATTTGTATGTAAGCATGATTACGGCTGATTATTGAGTGGAATTAATGTTTGTTTACGTATTACGATCTTATTAATTTATCTCCACTTAATTATATGAGGATGAGTAGAACAAGCAATGAGATCACACCTAGGCAGTGGAATGTACCTGTTTGGTGCCGAATTACACAAATGTAAATCTAAGTGGGCAACATACCCAATGAAATCTCGATTAATAAGGACGAGTAGAACAAGTAATGAGATAACACCCAGGTTGTAAATGAGCCTTGCCTTGTTTATCTATTCCGCTTAAGGATGAGATGAGTAGAACAAGTGATAAGATCACACCTAGGCGGCAGAATGTGCCTGTTTTTTTATGAGATCACTCCAAGGTGGCAGAATGTGCCTATTTTGTTTATGAGATTGCATCTAAGTAGTAACTATGCGGGTAGTGTGGTGAAGCTAAGAATAGATTCACATGTGGGGAACTAATCAAGATGTTTGCCTATTTTTCGTGAGATCACACCTAGGTAGTAACTGTGCAGGCAGTGTGATGGGAACGGGGTCCCGATCTTCCAACAGGTTCTGGATATGTTCGATTTGGTGGAGGCACGACACAATTCGATCCGGCTTCCGAACGACACGTTCCGAACCCCGCAATCGCAGCACCACGTCTCCTCAGGTTATCAACCGTGCGCAGTCGGTTGACCTCGCCAAGAAGGCTAATCCTTGCCTGCGAATCGAAGAACACAAGCAAGAACAAGGAAGAACACAACTGAATTGCAGATGTATTGATTTAGCACTCGAAAGTTGGGGTCTCACAAACCGATGAACGGCGAAACTGTTCAAAGACAGAATTAATCTAAGCAAAACCCAACCCTAATGGTGGGGGTGGCGGCTGGATATAAAGGAGTTAGGGGCGTGCAAAACCCCTGGACGCGCCCTAATGGGCTCCAACACGATACAAAGCCGATCGGCCAAAAGACGGTGGCGCAGCACCCTGACAGATTCTGAACGCCCACTTGTTTCGACGATTCCCGTTGACTCAGAAGGAATTTTGACATGGGACCAAAGCCATTGGAAAGTTGGTCTTCTCAGCTTTCCATACATATGTGGAACGTCCAAAACGGAGTCCGGATGCGATCTGGGCGTCTGTTTTAGTGCGGTCTGGTCCTGGACTCCGAATTGGATTCGAAGTCGGTTTGAGTTGGGCCTCCAACATGATTCGACCGCCCTTGCTGGACTTGTGCGCCTTGTAGCCCTTCTCCAAGTACTTCTAGGTCCTCTCCATGGTTCCTAATCATAATTAAATCATTAGGTAGCAATCTATTCTCGAATGAACAAAAGGAAGTACTTAGGAACGTGCTCACCTGTAAATTCAATTGTCGGGCGCGAGCTCTAGTGATTGGTCCTTGAATGTCAAGTGGAGGAGTGTTGTATGTATCCGAAGAAGTGATGTCCTCATCATCCTCCCCCTCTTGAAGCGGAGTTGTCCTCAACTCAGCCTCATCTTCTTCTCCCAAGTATGGCTTCAAATCTGAAATGTTAAAGGTGGGACTAACCCCAAACTCGGGAGGCAACTCAAGTTTGTATGCATTATCATTTATCTTCTCAATTATCTTAAAAGGACCAGCAGCTCTAGGCATCAATTTTGATTTTCGTAACTCAGAAATCGATCCTTTCTCAAGTGCAACCAAACAAAATCACCCGGTTCAAGTTTAACTTCCTTTCGACCTTTACTACCAGCAATCCTATATTTTTCATTCATCTTTTCAATGTTTGCCTTAGTAGTCTCATGCATTTTGACAATAAAATCAGCACGCTCCTTAGCATCATTATGAACTCTCTCACTAGTAGGCAAAGGTAAAATATCAATAGGGCACGGGATTGAATCCATACACTACCTGAAAAGGACTTACCTTAGTGGTGGAGTGTTCCCTCGATTATATGCGAACTCAACATGCGGCAAACACTCTTCCCACAACTTCAAATTGTTCTTCAAAATAGCTCTCAACATGGTAGACAATGTGCGGTTCACTACCTCAGTTTGGCCATCAGTTTGTGGGTGACATGTTGTAGAGAACAACAACTTTGTACCCAACTTGTTCCATAGAGTACGCCAAAAGTGACTCAAGAACTTGACATCACGATCTGAAACAATAGTAGAAGGCATACCATGCAAACGAACTATCTCTTTGAAAAGAGGTCAGCAATATGAACGGCATCATCGGTTTTATGACATGGTATAAAGTGAGCCATCTTAGAAAAGCGATCCACAACAACAAAAATGCTATCCCTCCCCCTCTTAGTCCTGGGCAATCCTAAAACAAAGTCCATAGAAATATCTGCCCACGGAATAGAAGGAACAGGAAGAGGCATATATAAACCATGTGGATTCAAGCGAGACTTAGCTTTTGACATGTAGTGCAGCGAGCTACAAACCGCTCAACATCTCGCCTCATCTTTGGCCAAAAGAAGTGTGTGGCCAAACGTCCTCCGTCTTTTTAGCACCAAAATGTCCCATCAAACCGCCTCCATGTGCCTCCTGCAACAACAAAAGACGAACGGATCCAACTGGAATGCATAGACGGTTAGCTCTAAACAAAAAACCATCATTGATCATGAATTTATTCCATGCTTGTCCCTCTTTACAATGCAACAACACATCCTTAAAATCAGCATCAAGAGCATATTGTCCTTTAATAGTTTCAAGACCAAAAATGCGACAATCAAGTTGAGACAACATGGTATAACGGCAAGACAAAGCATCAGCAATCACATTATCCTTCCCTTTCTTGTGTTTAATGACATAAGGAAAAGATTCAATAAATTCAACCCACTTAGCATGTCTACGATTCAAATTGGTTTGACTACGAATATGCTTAAGTGATTCATGATCAGAGTGAATGACAAATTCTTTAGGCCATAAATAGTGTTGCCACGTCTCTAAAGAACGAACAAGAGCATACAATTCTTTATCATACGTGGAATAATTAAGAGCAGGACCATTCAATTTTTCACTAAAGTAGGCAACAGGTTTGCCTTCTTGCATCAAAACACCACCAATACCAATTCCGCTAGCATCACATTCGAGCTCAAAAGTCTTACCAAAATCCGGAAGTTGGAGCAATGGTGCGTGTGTAAGCTTGTTCTTCAAAAGATTAAAGGACTCCTCTTGTGATGGCCCCCAATGGAACACGACGGCTTTCTTTGTCAACTCAATCAACGGTGTCGCAATGGTGCTGAATTCTTTGACAAAGCGGCGATAAAATCCTGCAAGGCCAAGAAAACTCCGCACTTGGGAGACTGTCGTGGGCGTGGGCCAACTCCATATCGCCTCCACCTTGGCTCTATCAACCTCAATTCCCTGTGGAGTCACAACATAGCCAAGAAAAGAGACTCGATCCGTGCAAAACGTGCACTTGTCAAGGTTACCAAACAAACGCGCATCTTTCAAAGCATTAAAAACAGCACGTAAGTATTTCAAATGTTCATCCATGGACTTGCTATAAATCAAGATATCATCAAAGTAAACAACCACAAATTTGCCAATGAAAGGACGTAAAACCTCGTGCATTAATCTCATGAAAGTGCTAGGTGCATTAGTTAAACCAAAAGGCATGACTAACCACTCATACAAGCCGAACTTAGTTTTAAAAGCAGTTTTCCATTCATCGCCAAGTTTCATTCTTATTTGGTGGTATCCACTACGCAAGTCAATCTTTGTGAAAATTATAGCACCACACAACTCATCAAGCATGTCGTCTAGCCTAGGAATAGGATGACGATACCTTATAGTAATGTTGTTAATGGCTCTACAATCTACACACATACGCCAAGAACCATCTTTTTTGGGAACCAAAAGAACAGGAACAACACAAGGACTAAGGCTCTCACGTACGTACCCACGGTCCAAAAGGTCTTGGACTTGTCGCTGAATCTCCTTAGTCTCTTCGGATTGGTCCCAGACGCCGCACGGTTTGGCAAACTCGCTCCAGGAATTAAGTCAATCTGGTGTTCAATCCCTCTAATGGGTGGAAGTCCTGGAGGTATCTCATCAGGGAAAACATCTCTAAACTCCTGCAAAAGGTTAGTGACAGGAGCAGGCAAAGTGCAAGGCATATTATCAAGGGAAAATAAAGCATCTTTGCACACAAAAGCATAGCATGTATTATTAACATCATCAATTTCAGCAAGGTCTGATTTTGTGGCAAGCATAACAGAATTTTTCAAATGAATTACTTGCTATTTTTCAGATTTATCATGTTCTTTTGCATCATTAGCAGCAGCAACTCTCTCCCTATCGGCCTCTATAATCTCATTTGGGTCAAAGCAGTAAAGTAACTTTCTTTCCTTATGCATAAAAGTGTATTTGTTACTACTACCATGGTGTAAAGCATCATTATCAAATTCCCAAGGTCGACCCAATAAAAGAGAGCATGCTTGCATGGGAACCACATCACAATCAACATGATCAGCATAACCACCAATGGAAAAATGTACTCGGCATGTTTGCGTTACCTTAGCTTTTCCGAATCATTTAACCACTGAATATGGTATGGATGTGGATGTGGTCGCGTGGTCAAGCCAAGCTTCTTGACCAAATCAGAACTCACCAAGTTGTTGCAGCTTCCTCCATCAATGATGACACGCGCACGCCGGTTGTTGATTGCGAAGAAAGTCTGAAACAAATTATGGCGTTGAAGCTTGTCGGTTTGTTGTACTGTGTGCTGAGGACTCGCTGCACAATGATGCTCCGTAGCGTCGCTGTGGACGCCCCACCAAGGACTAGATCGTCATCACCACCGCCATTGTCGTCCGTGGGCAGCAACATCATCATCCTCCTCGACATCCGGTGCTGATGTAGCCTCCATCTTACGTGGCGATGTATGCCCGTTGGCTAGGGCAATTCTTCCGCACATGACCAAGCCCATGGCAGCGATGGCACTGAATGTCGGAGGAGCGACCGTTGAAGCCACGGAAGAAGAACTACTCTTGGCTGGAACCGCAAAGAATTTTTGAAGGTGGCCGGTGGCGCTGCTGCAATCTTGTTCACAGTGGTGGAGGAGAACGAAAATTGAAGAAGACTTGGGCAGTCCCGCCGATGTAGTCGTTCGCGGCGTGTAGGAGGGTCGTTCAGTGCGTGCCTTCGCTGATTCCTTGCGTCCCTGCAATTCTTTTTCTGCAAGCATAGCAAGGTGGAACAACTGGTTGACAGTAGTAAATTCTTTATAATCAACAATATCCTGAATTTCACGCCGTAACCCCCCGTAGAAACGACAAATCTTATCCTCTGTGTCCTCAACAACCCCACAATGCATCATACCCTTTTGAAGCTCAGCATAATAGTCCTGAACAGAACGATCACCTTGTTCTAAGCGCTGCAATTTTTTTCTCAATTCAAGTTTATATGTGGGAGGAACAAAACGATTACGCATATCTTCTTTTAACTGCTCCCATGTATCAGGTTGTAAGCGCATGTTACTTAGTTCATTCCACCAGATAATAGCAAAGTCCTTAAACTCACTAGTAGCTTGTCTAACTCTATGTTGTTCAGGAACCAAGTGAGAATTAAATTTTTGCTCTACCGTCATCTTCCAATCAAGATATATTTCAGCATCATAAAGACCAGAAAAAGATGGAATGGTAAACTTAACTTTAGCAAAAGGGTCGTCGTTACCATGACGAGTCTGGTTATTACCTTCCATACCATGTCGGTTCTGGTTATTACCTCCCATACCTTGTCGGTTTTGCTGAAGACGCCGACGTAGTCGTGCATCTTGTGTCGCCCGCCGATCAATGTTGCCATCTGCATCATACACTATGTCATCATCAGGACGATGGCCGTCATTGACAGGTGGCAGACGTGCCTCCAATTTGTCCATCCGACCAGTGAGGTCAGCCAACTGCCGCTCCACCCGCTCAATGCCTTCCGTGGTGTTCAACTTGGCAATGGCGGCGACGATGGTGTCCATTCTCGCGCCGAGTGAAGCATTTTGTTTGTCGAGTGCAGCTTGTAGCTGGCCGCGACTAACACACTCATTGAAATCGACCGGTGACCCGTGTCCTTCGTCTCCTGCCATGGTTAGTGGAAACACAGGGAAAACAAAAGGATTATCCCTATCAACTACAAATGAAGGGCAGTGGGATCTCGCAAAGGAAGTGGCTTACCAAGCTCTTACAAGTGTTCTTACCAAAGCAGCAGGTGGTACAACCGGTGGCTAGTTCGTGAAACCATGTCGAGCGTGGGTACGATTGCAAGGGTCAAAACTGTGCTATCCAGAAGTAGATATATGGAGCTTGGAAGGCCAAATATATCAGTGGAACACAAATCAATAACAGATAGTAATGCTGAATAAATGTCCAAAGCACTGGTCCTAGTTACTGGCCTAAATGTGTCCTATATCAGTGTTAGGATATGATGAACAATCGGTTAATTTCAGAATTGCATATAATTGAATTATAGTGTATCTAGCACTTAGCCTATGTTGCTGATCAACCAAGGATGGAAGAAGGCTAAAAACAAGTGTATGGCAATGTGTAGGAGTGGTAAATAGAAGATAATTCAATCCAATGCAATCTGGAATTGAAGAACACAAGGATTGATCCAAAACTGAAAACTGAAGATTTCTGTCCACTAGACAGAACGTCGGTATTTTGGCCGTAACTTTTTGTCAGTTGCCTTTTTTTCAATGATTCTTTTTTTCTCCGTTTTATGACGGCTTTTTCTACAACTTTTGTTTTGGGGCCAAGTTCTGGAAATCGACCGAAAAAGTCGCACAAAATTCACAAGTGCCGACTGTTGCAGATTCAATCTGGATTTTAGGTCAACTTCCACCGCAGATATCTCTTAACTGCCTTGCTGGAATGACGTGAACTTTTACAGATAGATAGATAAGGGATTTTTGAATCTAATGGCGGTGGTCCCACTCAAAAATAATCTCGGAATCAAAAGATATGGCATTTTTGGTGGCGGCTGCAGAGGAAGGAAAAATCAGCCGAAATTGGAAATTAGGGTTTGGGGTGGGGAATTTTTCTTTTGTTTGGATTTTTAATGGAACAAAGATATGACCAGCAACTAGACAATGCTAATATGGACACAAATTCAATTTAGCAAACCAAAACTAACAGATTGAAAGGCACAATGGGGTTTGGACAGCGGAATTAATTCTTTTTGTGGGGCAATTTTTTTTCTGAACTATAGGAAATAAAAACCAATCTACTAACTAGGGACAGCGGAATTAATTCTTTTTGTGGGGCAACCGTTTGAAGTTGAGGCTCCGAGCTATGGTTTCTGTGGAGGCCGAAACGAAATCGGGTGGAGGGAATTGGTGGAATTTGGTGGCGGAAGCTGGGGCAAAGGTGGGGGATGATGCAGCGTGATCACGAGATGCGAAGGATGATTCAAACAGAGGGTGGGATATGGGTTGGAAAACAAAAACAGAGGATGGAATACGCGATGGATGACGGCTAGGGTTTGTATGGGATGAAGCGGAAGCAAGACAAACCGAAATAAAACACAATCTAAACCAGCAACACAACTCGACTAAGGACACAAACTCAACACTACGAACTCTGGAATCAAATTGTGCAAAGGCTAAACGAGATCTAGGACACGAAACAACCTATGACTACAATTTTTTTGTAGGGCTTTTTCATGGACTCTAGGATGAAACCGAAAACAACAAAGGAGGGTAACGCGAACCTGAAGGAACACCTGAAGCTCTGATACCACTTGATGGGAACGGGGTCCCGATCTTCCAACAGGTTCTGGGTATGTTCGATTTGGTGGAGGCGCGACACAAATCGATCCGGCTTCCGAACGACACGTTCCGAACCCCGCAATCGCAGCACCACGTCTCCTCAGGTTATCAACCGTGCGCAGCCGGTTGACCTCGCCAAGAAGGCTAATCCTCGCCTGCGAATCGAAGAACACAAGCAAGAACAAGGAAGAACACAACTGAATTGCGGATGTATTGTTGTAGCACTCGAAAGTTGGGGTCTCACAAACCGATGAACGGCGAAACTGTTCAAAGACAGAATTAATCTAAGCAAAACCCAACCCTAATGGTGGGGGTGGTGGCTGGATATAAAGGATTGAGGGGCGTGCAAAACCCCTGGACGCGCCCCTAATGGGCTCCAACACGATACAAAGCCGAACGGCCCAAAAGACGGTGGCGCAACACCCTGACAGATTCTGAGCGTCCAGTTGTTTCGATGATTTCTGTGGACTCAGAAGGAATTTTGACATGGGACCAGAGCCATTGGAAAGGTCTTCTTTTTAGCTTTCCATACATATGTAGAGCATCCAAAACGATGTCCGGATGCGATCTGGGCGTCCGTTTTAGTGCGGCCTGGTTCTGGACTCCGAATTGGATTCGAAGTCGGTTTGAATTGGGCCTCCAACTTGATTCGACCGCCCTTGCTGGACTTGTGCGCCCCGTAGCCTTCTCCAAGTACTTCCAGGTCCTCTCCATGGTTCCTTATCATAATTAAATCATTAGGTAGCAATCTATTCTCAAATGAACAAAAAGAAGTACTTAGGAACGAGCTCACCTGTAAATTCAATTGTCGGGCGCGAGCTCTAGTGATTGGTCCTTGAATGTCAAGTGGTGGAGTGTTGTGTGTATCCAAAGAAGTGATGTCCTCATCACTCTTGGCTATAGGCGCGGCTAGCACGCTGTCGTTCAGCCGCGCAACGCGCGCGGGAAGTTCGCCAGCTCTTCCCCGACCACGCATGGGGGCCTCCGCCGGTCGACCCCATCCACGAAGCGACCAATCCGCCGCGGCACCTCATCCTCGAATGGGACAATCCATCGGGATGGCGCCCCCCCAAGATCGTTCCAACGACGACAGAGAAGGTGAGCCCTCCGCTCTAGTGTCGTATCCCTGATGGATGATGTTGGCAACTGAATTTGGCGCTCATGAGCGATATCAAGAAATTAGTATTTAATTATTTATGATTGTGGCCAAATTTAACAAATGTTAGAGTATAGGTCATAGGTGGATTAGTCAAAGTTTAGTCAGAATTATATTGGGTTCTTCATTAAGCCAGCTGGAAGGAAAGCTGAGATATTAACCCAAATGCTATTAATTAGCCAGCTGCTTTGGTTGATTCACACATGAACTGTATTAAATCGTTAACTGTGATTCGGTTGGCATACGATTAACTAGTGTGAAGGAGTCGGGTACAAGTGTTTTGCAGAGCAATATGCCACTTCAGAGAAGGTTAATCAATGGAGGCTTGGCTAGTAATATAATTACAGAAAGTAGGAAACTATGCATGAATATATATAGATTTTCTATGAGATGCATGTTGGATGCTTGTGTAATATATGACCAAGACCTTGGAGTAGCTAGACATATGTGTAATGTATGGAACCACTTTATGGTCTAATCTTTAATAATGTATGGAACCAATATATGGCCTCATCTTAATTAATGTTAATCATCGTGTGCTTGAAGCTGAAATTGAATGTTTGCCTCTGATGCATGTGTGCTGCTGAAAGTACATGTTTGAATATCTCTTAAACTGCATGTTTGTGATGAAAGGACCTGATGTCAAGTGCATTTATTTTTGGCATGCAGGTATATATCAAATGTTTTTATTTGGAACTGGGCAACCTAATTATGTCGGTTGTGGCAAAGTGCTGGCAAAATTTGACCTTTTTGTACCTCTCTTGCCATTATAAGTGACCTTTAATTGGCTAAATTTATGTGCACTTGTAACATGAATGCAAACTGCAAAAGAATAAGTTCTGCAGTGCACCTAACCTATAGAGGACATACACCACACATCGGAACAACACAAACACTCAAGTCCAAAGCAGTTTGCTTAACATTGTTTTCCTCCTTGTGTTAATATGAATTTTTGAATGACACCTTAGTGCTGGACTAGTGATATGAACATACCTCTGTATTTCAAAGATGCCAGTTCCTAAATTGCAGAGTTTCTAGTGTTACAGAGGAAATACTCCGGATAGTAAGGATCATTTAAGCAGTGAGGTACACTAAGCGGTGATATAAGGTTTGTGACCCAGAGGTACAGTAAGCATTGACCTAAGATAGTAAGCATCATTTAAATTCACAAAATAAATTCCAAAGCAGCAGGATTACAAGTCACACATAGATTGACAATATGCTATCACGAAATGAATTATATTAAATTCACAAATAAATACTAAAGCAGCAGGATTACAAGTCTCATAGGATATAAAATACTGATCGTACTCGATGCAGAATAACTTAAAATTCACAAAATATATGATTTACACAAAAATCAACTTCTTCATGTCCTTGGCCTAGAGAATTAACAGAGCAACAACCCCATCAAAAAAATACTCTTCTTCACCTTCAATGAAAGTCTGATCAAACCCTCTAATCAGCAAATGCCTTTGAACCTCACATTTTGTTCTGTATGCCATGCAACGACACTTTGAACATGGACAAGGTGCAGTTTGTCTTTTATACGCCCTCAAATGTATCATCAATAAACTTGTTGAATCCTTCTTGCCACTCATCGTTGACCTATCCAAGCGCATCCAACTCGGTCACCATGCGCCATGCTTTCTTACTAAGCGAGTCAATCAACTAGCACCCAAGCTGTCCAAACACTGCATGAATACCAAAGTAAAAGAGAAGATTAGTGCCACGAGCATGAGATAAGACATAAACCTTCAAAAACACATGTACTATTATTACCAAAATATTTATGAAAGCAATAACACTGGAATAAACACACTTCCAATAATCTGGTTTCTTTTCAAAAACACTGGAATAAACACACATACATCCTATTAATTAACAACTAGGTTAGTGCAAATAAATCATGGAGTGCTGACCACACATACACAACATTTAAGTTCAAAACTAGCATAAATTACAAGGCAAATAGTTCTGACACTAAAATATTTGTTCAAAATATTATGAATGAAAGAAGTTTCTAAAAACATATGAATGTCTATGTTTTTTTTCATAATTGAACAATTCAAAAAAAAATTTGCAATGCATCAAGAAGCTACTGTAGTAATTAAATTAATAGCAAGTGTAAGTACATGAGTGAAAGATGATCTAATCTCTTGAAGAAGACTACAGTACATGCGATGCTTGATACACGATCTGAATTTTTAATAAAACAACTAAAGATTGCAGTACATGACTCATGAGGGATAGATGATCTGATGTATTGAAACAAGATTACTACATGAACAGATTAATAGATGATCTGAATTCTGTAAATAAACAAGGATTACCGTACATGACTCTAAAGGAGTGAAACCAAAGAATACATGACTAAGCAAGGAAGCTAAGGATCAGGAACACAGAGTGCTGCTTGTAGCTTCCCTGCGGATATGTCCGTCGGTCAACAGGCCACTCCTTGCTGACTCACCTGCTGCGGCGTGTGCTGTCGACGACGATGGAGGGCCCTGCGGCTGGGAGGGCACACCACGGCGCCGGCGATCAAGGCACTGTGCTGTGGCTGGGAGGGCAGCACGAGTGGGACGATGGGGGCGATCGGGGCACCAGGCATGGTGTGTAGCGTACCTGTGTGGCGGGTGCGATGGGGCAGTTGCGCAGGGAGGGTTCCAACCCTACATATGCCATCGTCGGGCGGACCCACGGGGTATGAGGCTTTATATTACACTTGCTTATCGCACTTAAGTAATAAAAATTTGCCAACAACATTGTTCAAAAAGTCACGGTTGTCTAGTGGTAAGCTCCTCAATTCTGAGCTATGATTTCACTTTTTTTTTCAAATTTTTAGCTGTGATTTTACTTTCATTTTTCAAAATTTTATCCGCTCTTTGTTACATCCTGTGAGATCTCCTCATCTTATTTTCCAAATTTTTATACCCTCTTTGTTGTGTTCTGCGAGATCTCACCCATATTTTAGTTTTTACTTTCTAATTTTGTATCTCCTCTAGAAGTTAATAACTATAGATAATATACTTCATTATTTATTTTTTTCTATTTTTGTCCTCTTTTTCTTCTATGTTTATCCTATCTTATTGTGTCATGTGAGACATAGCACCAAATGGAATGGCATTGATGATAAAAACGATATCACTTCGGCATCATTTCATTATCACTTATATCAGTCGCTGCCATGTCTTTTTTATGAAATCCACTCCGAAGCTCATCATGTAAAGTTTAGATTCTTACAACCTTGCAGTATTAGCCCAAATGGAGCGTGACGTGCTTGTTGAATTGTGTTGTGAGCTTATGCCAAATAAAGTAGTTTTGTAAGATTCTTTTTTTTGGATAATTTGAACTATTAAAATAGTGTTTGGACTATTTGTATTGTAATTTGTGCAAATTTCAAACTGAATTGTTGAATTTTGAACTTATTATGTTATTTAGTACCTATATACCGAATTGCGGAGCAAATTTCTATAATTATACCGAATTGCTAAATGGAATTTATCAAATTGCATGAATTTTTTTTTGTGTGGCATACCCTTTGGCAAAATCACCATTTGGAAGTTTTAGATAGCAAATATTTGCATCTTTGTGCAATAATAAGTTGGTAACTCAGTGGTAAGCACTGCAGTGTTTAATTGACAAGTCATTGGTTCGAGTCCTACTTAGCGTAGCTTAAAATTTATTTTTCCTATGTTTTTTATCCCTCGAGGCCCCTACAAATTAACTAGATAATTGCGCTTCCTACCGAGCACAACTAAAATCTTAATTTTAATTTTCTAAATTTTTATCCCTCGAGGCCCCTACACATTAACTAGATAATTGCGCTTCCTACTGAGCACAACTGAAATTTTAATTTTCTAAATTTTTATCCCTCTACAAATTAACTAGGTATGTGCGCTTTAGTTACTTTTTATTTTTCTACTAGTATTTTTCTTTTATCCCACTAGCCAGTGCTAATACAAATATTTTTCTTTTCAAACAACGGAAGCTGTCTTATTGCAACGAAAGATAGTTTTATATATCAACGACTAACAACTGTGGCAATACAACCCTAGAAGATGCAACGATCTCAAATTTCGTCGCAACACAACCTTGTTATTGCAACGAAAGATAGTCTTCTATACCAACGACTAACAACCGTGGCAATACAACCCTAGAAGATGCAACGAACCCAAATTTCATTGTGATAGATAAAACCCTATTGCAATGCAAGTAACGATTCATGCAACGAATCAAATCCGTTGCACAACCGCCCAAAGATTCGCAACCATCAGCAAAAGCGTGGCAATAACGTCGATATATTGCAACGCAAATCAAACGAATCACAACGCAAATTCATTACATGGCAATATTGTCAAGTACTTGCAACCGTTTTATAAATGGTGGCGATAGCACCTACCAATTGCAACGAAATGCATGGTAATTGCCATGCAAAAATATCCATGGCAACATGGTCAACTATCGCAACCAAAAATGAAAATGGTGGAAATAGCCCCTACCTATTGCAACCAATTTCGTGTCGTTGCAAAGTTGATCGTGGCATTAGGGTCAAAACCTTGCAGTGAGTACGATGAACCTACCACAACTATAGGAGGTCTCATGTCATCATGTGCACTTCTGATCCAGCTGGAGGCACAAACCAAATGTTGAACCATAGCCGGATGTAAAGAACTCCAATAGTCATCTAGTACTCTACCTCCAGCACTGAAAGTTGATTCTGAAGATACATTGGTAGCTGGTACAGTCAAGAAATTCTTAGCCATGTTTGACACAACTAAAAATCTATGTGCATTCAAATTCCACCACGCGAGCAATTTGAAGTCATTGTTATCTAAACTCTCGTTTACTTCATCTAGGTAGATGAGTAACTTTGACTTTGAAGGCTCGGTAGAAGTGGAACGCAAGAATGACTGAAACTGAGATGAGACTGATGATAATGAGCTGCTTGTACCCATAGCTAAAGAAGAGGTTGCTTCACCTCTGTTGCCCATTCTGTTGTTCTGATGATCCATCTCAAACTGTGAATACAAATCTTCCAATTCAACCTTGACATCATCAAGCTCTTTTGTAGCTTTTGAGGGCTCATATATTTGGTTGAAGCACCAACTAATGAACCTCATCTTAAACCTGGGATCAAGAATAGTAGCAAGAACCATGACATTGTTCTTTTCTTCCCAATACTTGTCAACTTATCCAACATTGCAGCAGCCATTTTCTTCAAATACTCATCTCCAGAAGTAATTGCGGCTCTTAATGCAATCTTGACATTAACTATATGAGGATAAAAAATATTTGCCATTGGATAAGTTGATCCAGAAAATGCACTAGTCACTTCAGATAAGGACTGCAATATTGGTGCAATTTTTTCATACAATAACCAATCTTGGCCCGATGGTTGCCATTGATAATTTGCATCCGTGTCAGCATAACACACTAAAGCATCCTTATAAGCAATGCATACTGACAACATTTTGTATGTGGAACTCCATCGTGTAGACACATCAAGGCTCAATCTAGGACCAATTTGCAAAGCAAGCGATGAGTAGATTTGTAAGAATTTGTGCATGCGAGATGGAGACTTCTTTATATACTTTATTGTTTCCCTGAGCTTGTTAATCAAAGGTTCTAATGGTTGTAGGCCATCATTAACAACCAAATTCACTATATGAGCACAACATCGAACATGAAAATACTTGGCAATGAACGACTGATCCTCTAGCAACAAACTTGGCCATTAACTACGCATACAAAGAGTATTCGAGGAAGCATTATCAAGAGTAAGTGTGATGATCTTATCCTCTATCTTCCATTCAACAATGCAATCAAAGACAGCCTGAGCTATGACAACCCCACTATGTGGAGGATCCAACTCAATAAAGTTCAGCACACGACATTGCATAACCCAATTTTTATCTATATAATGTGCCACCAAACACATATAGCAAATGTTTTGGTTTAAGGTCCACAAATCACAAGTGAAACTAATATGTGACACACTTCTGAGACTCTTTCTAAGAACTTCCCTCTCTGATTCATAAATCTTGATGCATTCATTTCTTATCGTCTTTCGACCAATGAACTGATATAATGGATTTAAATATCTCATCAAAACATTAAACCAAGTATGCTCCACCATCCTAAAGGGAAACTCATGGACAATTATCATCTTAGCAATAATTCGACGAGTTTCATCTTGATCATATTTTGTAGGAGTAGAAACAAAAGGTAAACCGGTCTCACCTCCCATGGCAGGACCGAAGTTGAGTTTCGCTTGACCTTTCATCTTAACCACCTTGTTCATATATGGCGTGCACTTCGGTATATGCCTCATAAGATGTGAAGTTGCACCCCCTTGTTTGTAAGACATAAGTTTGCAGCAGAACCTACACTTTGCCTTTGTATCAACCTCTCCTTTCTTTGTCTTCAATGGAACATTCACCACCTTAAAGATCTTCCAACAATCTAATCTCTGTTTCTATCTACTAGTTGCCTTTGGAGATCCTTTCCTCCTTTTTGCCCCCCTCTTCTGAGACATTGTACCCTCTTCTGTTGTCAATGCCAAAGCGGCTTCTTTAGCACCATTTGAACTTGAAGAGTCCGCATCATCCATGTCCTCAACAGATGGTACACCACCATGAACATCACCAGCCAAAGCCTCCCAATCCACATCCTCGCTCGATGACTGTAACAAAACATTGTACTATTGAGAAACACAATTGAATGGAACATATACAAACTGCAATTGAATGGAACATATACAAACACAATTGAATGGAACATATACAAACACAATGGAACATTGTACAATTGCATGGAACATACACAATTGAATCGATCACCAACCAAAATGCATACTGACCCTAAAAGGAGGATAACACTAAAAGGAAGATAACACTGCATACTGACACATACTCTAACACTAAAATAATACATTATCCCATCTGTGATTGATACCATACTAACACATAGAAGCCATTTTATTGACAACATAACATTTCATTGATAGAAGAGGATTTACAAAGTTACAACACTGAACAGATTGTTTATGTCACTGCATACTGACACATACTCTAACACTAAAATAATACATTATCCAATCTGTGATTGATACCATACTAACACATAGAAGCCATTTTATTGACAACATTGCATTTCATTGATAGAAGAGGATTTACAAAGTTACAACACTGAACAGATTAACCAAACTTTAACCATGAAGCATGTACGCTACTCACCGAAATTGCCTGGTTCGGCGAGGTCAGGAAGCAGTTGGGAGCTGAGGAGGCGTCCATCGATTGCAGTTGCAGGCTCGCCCCTATTGCTAAGGGGGAGGCCCCAACGTCGGCCGCTTTCTTCCCTCGAGCACGAGACTCCATGCTCCATTCATGACCCATGCGCGTTGGTTGGAGGAGGCGCGTGGTGGATCGGGAAGGAAGGGGGTCGGGGAGGATGGGGATTGGGGAAGGACGCCGTCCACGCACGTGGGGAAGGAAGGGGATCGGGGAAGGATGGCGGCCGAGCACGTGGGGAAGGACGGTGATCGCCGATTGGGGACGGACGCCGGCCATGTGACTGGGGAGTTGCGACAAGCATCGATCAGATCCGGATTGTGGACTACATCGATTGCCGATCGGACTGGGTCATTGGGTTGACTCGGTCTTCATGGGCCAGCTCGCATGAGCCAAACGAGCAGCTCGCGAGCGGCTCAAGCTTGGCTCGTTTTGCTCACGAGATAGACACTGGGCTCGGCTTGGCTTGAAATATCCCGAGCCTGAGTCGAGCCGGCTCGAGCTCGTTACGAGCCGAGCCAGCTCGCAAGCCTCACGCTAATTGTCCAGCCCTAGCTGTGGGCATGACTAGACCGTTCCACCACATGTGGTACATGACTAGTGAGGAGTTTCCCTTCGATAACCTCAGTTACAATGGTAGGGGATGAGTTTCTATTGCACATTTTCATCTATGGGGAGTTATTGTTTCTTTATGAGTTTTTATGTGTTGTTTGCTTATGGTGTTGATGATGATTTCTCATTGGCTATTTTGTTTCATAGAGGAATTATAGATTCTCTCTAACTGTTAAACTATTCTTATTGCTTACGAAAGTTGTTAATTTACTGAGTCATCTTTTATGGTGGTTTTACCATTTTTATTAAGAGTTATGACTTATTTCTTGGCTCAATATTTCCTTTTCTATATCAAGGAGAATATCTTTTCAAGCCATATTTGTGTGGAAGTATTAAGCCCATATGTTTTTTGAGTAAACTTGTGTGTTAAAGTTTAATGCCTAGTTTTGTGAAGGAAAATACTAACTCGGTTTGAAAGGGAAGAGTATCTAAAAATAAGAAAAAAATGTTGGTAAGGCGTAGAATGCTGAGTTGGTGAAGACAAGTAGTGTATAAATGATCTTAAGTAACATGTTTGTGAGTGAAACTAATTAATTGTAATTGTGATAGTGTTTTGTAGTAGTTTCATGATGAATAATGAGTAGAAGTATGTTCATTATAATTTGAACTATTGTGGATATTGGGAAGTACAGAGCATGGTTGAATCAGTTATATAACTAGAATGTTAAGAAATCTCAAACTATATTAGATGAAATGGGTTATTTGGTCCCAATAGATTGTCCTAATTGTTTGTGAAGGTTACACTAAAGATATGTGAGATTTTTATCTTCGATAAATATTAATCATGAATTAATATGTTCTAATGATACTTGGTGAACATATATAGATGCTTGATTTACTAGTTTCTTGCCATGCTAAATTGACCAAATGTTTTAAATGAATACATGAATATTGTTGCATCATCATGTGAAACCATTTTTTAGTAGAAGTTATAATGTTTAAGTTTTGATGGTATTTTGCTCTAAGTTCTAAACAAAAGATGGAATTTTTTAATCTGTATTTATAACTATTTATGTGATTGGTAGAACAATAAATAGATTACACAATCAAGATCATCATTTGCCATTAATGAGAATTACTAGAGTGCAATTATTGTGCACTAAATTTGGTGTTGAGCATCACTGGGGTTTGAATGAATGAAATTTAATAAATATTTTATATTGTGTGCTTCCTAAGATTGTCGAGTAATAGTTTATCCTTGACTAAAGAGTTTTGCTAGAATATTATAGTTATTACAATAATCTTGTGATGCCTTGTGAGTTTTTAAAACTTAGGATGGGATAATAAATCATTATGAAGCAATTCAGTCTAGTTTTGGAAAGCCTTAAAATATAATAGTAGCCTTTGATAATTCTTGTTAAGAGCTTATTAAATTGATACTTGCATAATGTTTGGCAACTGTATTTGAGGTTGGTATTAAACATTTTAGAAGAAAAAAGGTTAGGTTGACTTATGGGAATAATTTAGTGGAATGTTTGGAGTTTTGTACTCATAATTCATTTTGGATTTGTTGCCTTACATGGTAGCGGTACTTTGTAAAAAAATGTTTGCAATGATGTAATTATTTGTTGTGTAAGTTTACAATTGATAAAACTTTCATGTGTGCTGATGTTTTATTATCCTTTCATTATATATGCTTATGGATTACTTATCAAAAGTATAGAAACTTGATATGTTATTTAGATCATTACCATTGTGTACATTGCTAGATTTTCTAGATAAAATTTGATTATGTCATCTAATGAAGAAAAAATGGTGTAATAACCTAATCAATATGGTAGTTAATTGAATGGTGAAGAATGTTAACCTATTGTCATGAAATACAAATTGTTCGTGTTGAGTTTCCTTTTGGAATTTGGATATCTTTTAAAGGTAGTCGGTCTGGACTAGAGTGATTTGAGTGGTTTAATGGTGATTTGAGTGGTGCTTTTCTTTGCTTAAAAAAGAGATAGTTGCTATTTTGTGTATTGGAGTGATTCCATCCTTTGATTTATGTGGTTCTTGAATGTACATTGCTTATTTGGAAGTCGAATTATTTTTAGTGAAATCTTAGTTATTTTCAGAGTGGATTCTTTTGGAAGAGAGTTGATTTAAGGAGTATGGTATATTTTTCCCAGTTAAAAAGGGATGTGTCCCACAAAGTGAAGGAATCATGCGAGAGATAAGGGAAGAGTTCCTGGTGTTATTGAGAGTAATAGCATGTGTGCCATGAAAAGCAAAGATGACCTTTTAGTTTTTAGGAGTGCGATTCAAATGTCTTTTTCCTGAGGCGGGTTTGTGCACAAGAAATTTATTTAGCGAGTTGCAGTTATTATGAGTAGAATGGGTTGACATAGAATTTGAGGCGAATCCTTAAGGAGGGAGAGTGTAATACCCCAAACTTTAATTAAATCTGAAGTTGAAAGGTAAATTTGAAATATGTAGCTTAGTTTGAAAATACGAAACCATATATATGTAGAGCCTTTAAGGTTAATTCTACCTAGTTCGGAGTTGGGACAAAGCTTTACTGATATGTGAAGATTAGACAGCTCTATCTAATTAGGTAAAAAAACAGGGGTTAGACACTCGGGAAAGCCAATCCATTTCGGCCTTCGCCAGCCTGGCCGGTCCCGTCGAGCCGCCAGAGAGGAGCGCCACCGTCGTTCGACCGGCAACTGTCGCACTCCCAACCAGCGACCGTCGTGCTCACGATCGATGATTGGCGCCGACGCCTGATGCCCACCGCTTGGAGCTTACCTGCCCGACGCCCACTGTAGGGCCATTTTGATCTGATCCACTCAATGAAATCGGATTTGATCTTTTTAGACTAGCCAAAAAAGAAAAAAAGAAAAGAAAAGAAAGAAAGAAAGAAAAAATATGGATATAACTGACACACCATCTAGCGCCGCTATTAGACTTCGTTGCCTTGGTCGCTGCACCATCTACCGCCACCTACCGATGGCTTCCATTCCATCAGCTACAATCCCATTCTCAGAAACAAAGGTTCATGGGACAAACTACATATTGTGGTCTTCTTTCATGGAGATCATGCTCGATGGTCTCCACATCTAGGGACATGACATCGGTGCACGACCTTCTCCACCACCACCGGTTCAACCTCCTCCCAGGCAGTCTACTTCTACACCTCCTATAGATGAGGCTACCAAGAAGGAGGCAGAGGCTGCTGCTACTGTTGACGTTGCTGATGAGGCTTTCTAGTATAACATTGACGCTTTTGAGCACTGGTGTGCTAATGAGGCCCGTGTTCGTGCCATCCTCGTGGTCAACATCGATGACTCCATCCAGCCAGACATTGTTTGTCCGCAGTCTACTTGACAGATTTGGGAGTACTTTCATGAGCGATACCAGTAGAGTAGTGATGCTTAGTTCTTTTCGCTTCAGCGTGAGTTGGAGATGCTTCGCCAGGGGGACTCTTCCATCGACGACTTCTTCTGAGCCCTGGCCAGTCTCTGGCTCTAGTTGGATGAGTTGGCCTCTCCACTTTGTCAGGAGTGTCTTAAAGTGCAGAATGTAGGCCATGATCGCCTTCGCCTTTATGATTTCATATGTCATGTTCGTCTAGAGTTTGAGACCATCAGGGCTCAACTGCTGAGCCGCTCACTATGACCGACCATCACCGAGGCCCTTTCAATGCTTCAGGCTAATGAGCTTCATCTCGGGTTAGCAGCACAGTCCATTTCAATTGTGCTTGCTTCTCCTTCAACTACACTGATGGTCTCTGCTACGTCTACGGTCCGTCCCAGGTGCCTGTTTCCACTCATGTTTTTGCACCAACTGGAGTTAAGTGCACTACTACAAGAACTTCAGGCATGACTACCAGAGTTGTGCGGTGCGGAAAAAGCGGAACAAGGTGCGAGGGGTGCACGATCTAAGGGGTAAGGAGGCCCTTCCTTTACAAAAGGACAGACCAATTCATCACGTTCTCAACAAGGTGACTCTATTCAGCAACTCTAGTAGGCTCTACTCAGCTCTTTCATAGCTCAATGAGTTCGCGATCTAGCTCGGATGCTCCTCCCGTAAAAGAAAAAGAATAGGTGATGAGAAAGAGGGAGCAAACATGCACGAAATCCTTTCAACATATCCCTATCTCACTAGGCCTCCTTGACCGATCTGGAACTTGGTTCAACCAAACCAAGTCCCATTCATCATAAACATTAACCACACCGCCTCCAAGCTATCATGCACATACAAAGATCAGAAACCACTTAAGGGCACAAGTTCTTCACAACTTGACCCACGTTAGCAAAAACATGCCTAACGATCAAATAACCTCCTGTGACCAAATTCCCAATTAGACTCTCAAAAATCAAGTTTCATCATGAATACCGGTATGACCGCCATTGCTAGGCCGGTCATACTGCCCAAGAAATCTATTAAAAAACTATCGGTAACAGGGAAGGAGGTACGACCACCGTCATACCTCCAACCAATGGCATGTCCGACTGGACCCATCTCAGTGCTAAACCCAAGTTTGCAATACTTCCGGAAAAGTTCTACTACCAACTATGGGCAGCTTGTACGCTTTGATCGAAGATCGTCGCACATTACACAGCGGTACTACTGTATCCAAGTAGGTCAAAACTTGACCAACACATCGGTTCTAGAAAATAGCTACCGTGGTAAAAACTGTGGTAGTACCGCCCAAACGGGTAGTGCTGCCCTCTATACGCCAGTACTATTGATTCGAATTACCTTATCCAAACACTCAAGATTTTGACAAAGCCGGTACCGCTGCCCTTGCCAGGTCAGTACTACCACCTGAAACTAATTCCAAAACTGAATTTTTGTCAACTTTTACAACATCAAAACTAAACTCACAAATGTGCCAATTGTTCATCTACAATTGACCATGGATCCTCCCAATGATCATTTTGAACCCTTCCATTTGATTTATTAGGTAGAGACATCAAGAAAAAGGAAAAGAATAGGTGACGAGAAAGAGGGAGCAAACATGAAATCCCAAAAGAATTTGTGTGCCTTCAATTTGCATGGGTGTTTGGTATTGAGTTCGCAAGCATCTAGTGTTAGTGGTGGTCTTGGTGTTTGGTGCTAGGGGACGTGAGAGAGTATAGTGCATGTGTGTGAGGGTAAGTCTTGTGTTTTGTGACTTTCAAAACGAATAAAAGCCTTATGCGTTTTGTGTCTTGCGCCGCACGATTGTATGAGTGTGTGTTCTGTGCGCATGATAAAGCAGACAATGGGAGGTAGCGAGTGCGATTCATACATGCGTGTGTATGTGTAGACTTGCTTCATATACATTTGTGTGTTTACATATTTCATACTCGTATATTGCTCGGAAAATAGGACAAGGTTGAGTTCTTATGTGTCCCATGGAGGCCATCCACTCGCCCGCGGTCTAACATCATCGTGTGACATTTCCAACAATATTCAAGATTTCCCAACTTTTTCCGGGATGATGCGAAATAATTCTAAAAGGGGGTGCTATATATGATTATGCCAAAATACTAGCATGGAAGGTTTATGGATGGAAACGAAACAGACTAAGGATTGCATGCCGTGATTGCAAGACAACCCGGAGAAAGGGTCAATGAACCTCCCAAGCTTGGTCCCTGCTATTAATAACACCTATGGTATGGTTAAATTAGAAGCGCTAGCTCTATATAAATTAGTCAAACTCCAACACCTCCCACGGCGAAAGATGTGGAGAATGGTGATTCGATCCATCTCAATTGTTGTGCCCGAACAGGCCAAGCTACCGAGATGATGTCTGTTTTCCTCCTCGTGGCTATCGTCGTTGCCAGCTTCACCACATCCACATGTGCTGCTAACGACACAAACCAACCACCAGTCGCGGGGCAAGCAGCCCTGCATCCCTGCAGCGGAGTTCCTCCGTGCGCGCTGCAACACCGTGGGGTTATTTGCAAACTACTGCTATAATTCTCTCCTCCCACATGCAGACAACTTGCACGGTAGCGATGTCAGGCTCATACGCATTGCAACCGCCATCCTGATTGGCCGGATTCGAGCCTCGCTAAGAGAAATGCGCCACGCCAACAGCACCGGCACAGACCTGATGATTGGTGGGCGACACGAGTGCATTGAGTATATCGAAGAAGCCACCCATGGCGATAGAGAGGCACTGGCCAGCCTCCGCCGCCTTGAGGCTTCGAGCAATGGTGGGAAGCTGAGCGGGCGGGACCTAGATGATGCCAAGAATTGGATTGATAAGGCGGACATCAAGATCGACGAGTGCTTTATGCTTCTTGCGAATGATGACACAATTGGGCAGAAGCTGCCTGTGACAATTGGGCGGGACCTAGATGATCATTTTTAACCCTTCCATTTGATTTATTAAGTAGAGACATCAAGAAAAAGGAAAAGAATAGGTGACGAGAAAGAGGAGCAAACATGAAATCCCAAAAGAATTTGTGTGCCTTCAATTTGCATGGGTGTTTGGTATTGAGTTCGCAAGCATCTAGTGTTAGTGGTGGTCTTGGTGTTTGGTGCTAGGGACGTGAGAGAGTATAGTGCATGTGTGTGAGGGTAAGTCTTGTGTTTTGTGACTTTCAAAGCGAATAAAAGCCTTGCGTTTTGTGTCTTTGCGACCGCACGATTGTATGCGTGTGTGTTGTGTGCGCATGATAAAAGCAGACAATGGGAGGTAGCGAGTGCGATTCATACATGCGTGTGTATGTGTAGACTTGCTTCATATACATTTGTGTGTTTACATATTTCATACTCGTATATTGCTCGGGAAAATAGGACAAGGTTGAGTTCTTATGTGTCCCCGGGAGGCCATCCACTGCTTGCGGTCTAACATCATCGGTGTGACATTTCCAACAATATTCCAAGATTTCCCAACTTTTCGGGACAGTGCGAAATAATTCTAAAAAGGGGGTGCTATATATGATTATGCCAAAATACTAGCATGGAAGGTTTATGGATGGAAACGAAACAGCTAAGGATTGCATGCCGTGATTGCAGCACAACCCCAGGAGAAAGGGTCAATGAACCTCCCCAAGCTTGGTCCCTGCTATTAATAACACCTATGGTATGGTTAAATTAGAAGCCCGACTCTATATAAATTAGTCAAACTCCAACACCTCCTCGGCAGAAAGATGTGGAGAATGGTGATTCGATCCATCTCAATTGTTGTGCCCAACAGGCCAAGCTACCGAGATGATGTCTGTTTTCCTCCTCGTGGCTATCGTCGTTGCCAGCTTCACCACATCCACATGTGCTGCTAATGACACAAACCAACCACCAGTCGCGGGGGGCAAGCAGCCCTCCATCCCTGCAGCGGAGTTCCTCCGTGCCCGCTGCAACACCGTGGGGTTGTTTGCAAACTACTGCTATAATTCTCTCCTCCCACATGCAGACAACTTGCACGGTAGCGATGTCAGGCTCATACGCATTGCCACCGCCATCCTGATTGGTCGGATTCGAGCCTCGCTAAGAGAAATGCGCCACGCCAACAGCACAGGCACAAACCTGATGATTGGTGGGCGACACGAGTGCATTGAGTATATCGAAGAAGCCACCCATGGCGATAGAGAGGCATCGCCGCCTCCGCCGCCTTGAGGCTTCGAGCAATGGTGGGAAGCTGAGCGGGCGGGACCTAGATGATGCCAAGAATTGGATTGATAAGGCGGACATCAAGATCGACGAGTGCTTTATGCTTCTTGCGAATGATGACACAATTGGACAGAAGCTGCCTGTGACGGACACCCACCTTGTACAGTCCATGGCTGTCGTCGTCCATCTCTTCGAAGGCATTCCAAAGTGAACAAATGAAGCCTCTCTGGCTGGTTGGTTTCTATATTCTAGTTGCCCACAATGCATTTTTCCGACTTGTGTGTGAGAAATTAAGCCATCTATATTTTGTGTTGGCATTTATGATTCATGCAATTTGTATGTAAGCATGATTACGGCTGATTATTGAGTGGAATTAATGTTTGTTTACGTATTACGATCTTATTAATTTATCTCCACTTAATTATATGAGGATGAGTAGAACAAGCAATGAGATCACACCTAGGCGCGAGAATGTACTGTTTGGTGCCGAATTACACAAATGTAAATCTAAGTGGGCAACATACCCAATGAAATCTCGATTAATAAGGACGAGTAGAACAAGTAATGAGATAACACCCAGGTAGTAAATGAGCCTTGCCTTGTTTATCTATTCCGCTTAAGGATGAGATGAGTAGAACAAGTGATAAGATCACACCTAGGCGGCAGAATGTGCCTGTTTTTGTATGAGATCACTCCAAGGTGGCAGAATGTGCCTATTTTGTTTATGAGATTGCATCTAAGTAGTAACTATGCGGGTAGTGTGGTGAAGCTAAGACTAGATTCGCATGTGGGGAACTAATCAAGATGTTTGCCTATTTTTCGTGAGATCACACCTAGGTAGTAACTGTGTAGGCAGTGGTGATGCTAGAACTAGATTCGCATGTGGGAAACTAATCAAGCTGTTTGTCGATGGTACTGTGTTACTAGCGGTAGTAGAATGGCAAAGAAAAGACTACACCCCACCTTCGTAAATTTACACGGCTGTTGTATCACAAAATTCTTGAAACATTACTAGTCATTTATATGGGCTATATATTTTTATCATTACCTTTTTCTAAATTTAATTTGCCATCTATATATCTATTACTAATGTTGTATGTTTGGCACTACTGTTTAACGTTAACCTTATACTCCCCTAGTCACAAAAGGAGGTTGCTTTGAGATACATGTCGTGAAACATTCAAAACTTCGGCTGATAATACATTTATAGTATGTAGATTGATCATGTGAAAAATGATACATGTAGAGTTGTCACAGAAATGCTTTCATATTATTATAATTTTGTTAGATTATATCAACACACACACATATATATATATATATATATATATATATATATATATATATATATATATGTCTCTAAAGTGTCATTCTTTTGTGACCAGAAGGAATATATTCCTTGGCAAATGTGAGCTGGCTCATCTTGTGGACCAGGTTCAAGTCGTGGAGGAGGCTGGTGAAGTCGTGATGTACACGGTGGAGCAATTCTTTCATGGGAACGAGTGGCTGCTGGCCACTTTAGTCAAGTACAAGCTTGACCTGTAGTGCTGTGATCGTGTCCATCTATCTATCTATGATACAATTAGTAATTAAAACTTGAGTCTTGTGCGTACATTGATGCATTTATGTTCTCCTTCATTTTGTGTGTGCGTTTAGCACATTGGATGTCAAAGTAAGGTATATCCAAGCTCGTTGTTTCTACATATTAACCTACCAAAAAAGAAGACACAACTAGTATGGCAAGAAGCAGACAAGACATTACAGCTAGCAAAGGGGATGGAGTTAGGCACAAGAAGCCTTGAGTAGAAAGGTAGACAAAAACCTTCAATTTGCTATATTAAGTAGACATCCCGTAGAAGAAAAAGAATAGGTGATGAGAAAGAGGGAGCAAACATGCACGAAATCTTTTCAACATATCCCTATCTCGCTAGGCCTCCTTGACCGATCTGGAACTGGGTTCAACCAAACCAAGTCCCAGTCATCATAAACATTAACCACAGCCGCCTCCAAGCCATCATGCACATACAAAGATCAGGAAACCACTTAAGGGCACAAGTTCTTCACAACATGACCTACGTTAGCAAAAACATGCCTAATGATCAAATAACCTCCTGTGACCAAATTCCCAATTAGACTCTCGAAAATCAAGTTTCATCATGAATACCGGTATGACCGCCATTGCTAGGCCGGTCATACTGCCCAAGAAATCTATTTAAAAACTATCGGTAACAGGGAGGGAGGTACGACCACTGTCATACCTCCAACCAATGGCAAGTCCGACTGGACCCATCTCAGTGCTAAACCCAAGTTTGCAATACTTCTGGAAAAGTGCTACTACCAATTATGGGCAGGTTGTACCGCCTGATCCAGTATTGTCGCACATTACACAGCGGTACTACTGTATCCAAGTAGGTCAAAACTTGACCAACACATCGGTTCTAGAAAATAGCTACCGTGGTAAAAACTGTGGTAGTACCGCCCAAACGGGTAGTGCTGCCCTCTATACGCCAGTACTATTGATTCCAATTACCATATCCAAACACTCAAGATTTTGACAAAGCCGATACCGCTGCCCTTGCCAGGTCAGTACTACCACCTGAAACTAATTACAAAACTGAATTTTCGTCAACTTTTACAACATCAAAACTAAACTCACAAATGTGCCAATTGTTCATCTACAATTGACCATGGATCCTCCCAATGATCATTTTGAACCCTTCCATTTGATTTATTAGGTAGAGACATCAAGAAAAAGGAAAAGAATAGGTGACGAGAAAGAGGGAGCAAACATGAAATCCCAAAAGAATTTGTGTGCCTTCAATTTGCATGGGTGTTTGGTATTGAGTTCGCAAGCATCTAGTGTTAGTGGTGGTCTTGGTGTTTGGTGCTAGGGGACGTGAGAGAGTATAGTGCATGTGTGTGAGGGTAAGTCTTGTGTTTTGTGACTTTCAAAACGAATAAAAGCCTTGCGTTTTGTGTCTTGCGCACCGTACGATTGTATGAGTGTGTGTTCTGTGCGCATGATAAAAACAGACAATGGGAGGTAGCGAGTGCGATTCATACATGCGTGTGTATGTGTAGACTTGCTTCATATACATTTGTGTGTTTACATATTTCATACTCGTATATTGCTCGGGAAAATAGGACAAGGTTGAGTTCTTATGTGTCCCATGGGAGGCCATCCACTCGCCCGCGGTCTAACATCATCAGTGTGACATTTCCAACAATATTCGAAGATTTCCCAACTTTTTCCAGGACAGTGCGAAATAATTCTAAAAAGGGGGGGTGCTATATATGATTATGCCAAAATACTAGCATGGAAGGTTTATGGATGGAAACGAAACAGCTAAGGATTGCATGCCGTGATTGCAGCACAACCCCAGGAGAAAGGGTCAATGAACCTCCCCAAGCTTGGTCCCTGCTATTAATAACACCTATGGTATGGTTAAATTAGAAGCGCTAGCTCTATATAAATTAGTCAAACTCCAACACCTCCCACGGCAGAAAGATGTGGAGAATGGCTGATTCGATCCATCTCAATTGTTGTGCCCGAACAGGCCAAGCTACCGAGATGATGTCTGTTTTCCTCCTCGTGGCTATCGTCGTTGCCAGCTTCACCACATCCACATGTGCTGCTAACGACACAAACCAACCACCAGTCGCGGGGGGCAAGCAGCCCTGCATCCCTGCAGCGGAGTTCCTCCGTGCGCGCTGCAACACCGTGGGGTTATTTGCAAACTACTGCTATAATTCTCTCCTCCCACATGCAGACAACTTGCACGGTAGCGATGTCAGGCTCATACGCATTGCAACCGCCATCCTGATTGGCCGGATTCGAGCCTCGCTAAGAGAAATGCGCCACGCCAACAGCACCGGCACAGACCTGATGATTGGTGGGCGACACGAGTGCATTGAGTATATCGAAGAAGCCACCCATGGCGATAGAGAGGCACTGGCCAGCCTCCGCCGCCTTGAGGCTTCGAGCAATGGTGGGAAGCTGAGCGGGCGGGACCTAGATGATGCCAAGAATTGGATTGATAAGGCGGACATCAAGATCGACGAGTGCTTTATGCTTCTTGCGAATGATGACACAATTGGGCAGAAGCTGCCTGTGACGGACACCCACCTTGTACAGTCCATGGCTGTCGTCGTCCACCTCTTCGAAGGCATTCCAAAGTGAACAAATGAAGCCTCTCTGGCTGGTTGGTTTCTATATTCTAGTTGCCCACAATGCATTTTTCCGACTTGTGTGTGAGAAATTAAGCCATCTATATTTTGTGTTGGCATTTTATGATTCATGCAATTTGTATGTAAGCATGATTACGGCTGATTATTGAGTGGAATTAATGTTTGTTTACGTATTACGATCTTATTAATTTATCTCCACTTAATTATATGAGGATGAGTAGAACAAGCAATGAGATCACACCTAGGCAGTGGAATGTACCTGTTTGGTGCCGAATTACACAAATGTAAATCTAAGTGGGCAACATACCCAATGAAATCTCGATTAATAAGGACGAGTAGAACAAGTAATGAGATAACACCCAGGTTGTAAATGAGCCTTGCCTTGTTTATCTATTCCGCTTAAGGATGAGATGAGTAGAACAAGTGATAAGATCACACCTAGGCGCGAATGTGCCCTTTTTTTATGAGATCACTCCAAGGTGGCAGAATGTGCCTATTTTGTTTATGAGATTGCATCTAAGTAGTAACTATGCGGGTAGTGTGGTGAAGCTAAGAATAGATTCACATGTGGGGAACTAATCAAGATGTTTGCCTATTTTTCGTGAGATCACACCTAGGTAGTAACTGTGCAGGCAGTGTGATGGGAACGGGGTCCCGATCTTCCAACAGGTTCTGGATATGTTCGATTTGGTGGAGGCACGACACAATTCGATCCGGCTTCCGAACGACACGTTCCGAACCCCGCAATCGCAGCACCACGTCTCCTCAGGTTATCAACCGTGCGCAGCCGGTTGACCTCGCCAAGAAGGCTAATCCTTGCCTGCGAATCGAAGAACACAAGCAAGAACAAGGAAGAACACAACTGAATTGCAGATGTATTGATTTAGCACTCGAAAGTTGGGGTCTCACAAACCGATGAACGGCGAAACTGTTCAAAGACAGAATTAATCTAAGCAAAACCCAACCCTAATGGTGGGGGTGGCGGCTGGATATAAAGGAGTTAGGGGCGTGCAAAACCCCTGGACGCGCCCCTAATGGGCTCCAACACGATACAAAGCCGATCGGCCCAAAAGACGGTGGCGCAGCACCCTGACAGATTCTGAACGCCCACTTGTTTCGACGATTCCCGTTGACTCAGATGGAATTTTGACATGGGACCAAATCCATTGGAAAGGTGGTCTTCTCAGCTTTCCATACATATGTGGAACGTCCAAAACGGAGTCCGGATGCGATCTGGGCGTCTGTTTTAGTGCGGTCTGGTCCTGGACTCCGAATTGGATTCGAAGTCGGTTTGAGTTGGGCCTCCAACATGATTCGACCGCCCTTGCTGGACTTGTGCGCCTTGTAGCCCTTCTCCAAGTACTTCCAGGTCTTCTCCAAGGTTCCTAATCATAATTAAATCATTAGGTAGCAATCTATTCTCGAATGAACAAAAGGAAGTACTTAGGAACGAGCTCACCTGTAAATTCAATTGTCGGGCGCGAGCTCTAGTGATTGGTCCTTGAATGTCAAGTGGAGGAGTGTTGTATGTATCCGAAGAAGTGATGTCCTCATCACAGTGGTGATGCTAGAACTAGATTTGCATGTGGGAAACTAATCAAGCTGTTTGTCGATGGTACTGTGTTACTAGCGGTAGTAGAATGGCAAAGAAAAGACTACACCCCACCTTCGTAAATTTACACGGCTGTTGTATCACTAAATTCTCGAAACATTACTAGTCATTTATATGGGCTATATATTTTTATCATTACCTTTTTCTAAATTTAATTTGCCATCTATATATCTATTACTAAAGTTGTATGTTTGGCACTACTGTTTAACGTTAACATTATACTCCCCTAGTCACAAAAGGAGGTCGCTTTGAGATACATGTCGTGAAACATTCAAAACTTCGGCTGCTAATACATTTATAGTATGTAGATTGATCATGTGAAAAATGATACAAGTAGAGTTGTCACAGAAATGCTTTCATATTATTATAATTTTGTTAGATTATATGAACACACACACACACACACACACACACACACATATATATATGTCTCTAAAGTGTCATTCTTTTGTGACCAGAAGGAATATATTCCTAGGCAAATGTGAGCTGGCTCATCTTGTGGACCAGGTTCCAAGTCGTGGAGGAGGCTGGTGAAGTCGTGATGTACACAGTGGAGCAATTCTTCCATGGGAACGAGTGGCTGCTGGCCACTTTAGTCAAGTACAAGCTTGACCTGTAGTGCTGTGATCGTGTCTATCTATCTATCTATCTATGATCCAATTAATAATTAAAACTTGAGTCTTGTGCATACATTGATGAATTTATGTTCTCCTTCATTTTGTGTGTGCATTTAGCACATTGGATGTCAAAGTAAGGTATATCCAAGCTCGTCGTTTCTACATATTAACCTACCAAAAAAGAAGACACAACTAGTATGGCAAGAAGCAGACAAAACATTACAGCTAGCAAAGGGGATGGAGTTAGGCATAAGAAGCCTTGAGTAGAAAGGTAGACAAAAACCTTCAATTTGCTATATTAAGTAGACATCCTGTAAAAGAAAAAGAATAGGTGATGAGAAAGAGGGAGCAAACATGCACGAAATCCTTTCAACATATCCCTATCTCACTAGGCCTCCTTGACCGATCTGGAACATGGTTCAACCAAACCAAGTCCCAGTCATCATAAACATTAACCACAGCCGCCTCCAAGCTATCATGCACATACAAAGATCAGGAAACCACTTAAGGGCACAAGTTCTTCACAACTTGACCCACGTTAGCAAAAACATGCCTAATGATCCAATAACCTCCTGTGACCAAATTCCCAATTAGACTCTCGAAAATCAAGTTTCATCATGATTACCGGTATGACCGCCATTGCTAGGCCGGACATACTGCCCAAGAAATCTATTAAAAAACTATCGGTAAAAGGGAGGGAGGTACGACCACTGTCATACCTCCAACCAATGGCATGTCCGACTGGACCCATCTCAGTGCTAAACCCAAGTTTGCAATACTTCTGGAAAAGTGCTACTACCGACTATGGGCAGGTTGCACCGCCTGATCCAGTACTGTCGCACATTACACAGCGGTACTACTGTATCCAAGTAGGTCAAAACTTGACCAACACATCGGTTCTGGAAAATAGCTACCATGGTAAAAACTGTGGTAGTACCGCCCATCACTAAATTCTCGAAACATAACTACTCATTTATATGGGCTATATATTTTAATCATTACCTTTTGTAAATTTAATTTGCCGTCTATACATCTATTACTAAAGTTGTATGTTTGTCGCTACTGTTTAACGTTAACCTTATACTCCCCTAGTCACAAAAGGAGGTCGTTTTGAGATACATGTTGTGAAACATTCAAAACTTCGGCTGCTAATACATTTATAGTATGTAGATCGATCATGTGAAAAATGATATGTGTAGAGTTATCACAAAAATGCTTTCATATTATTATAATTTTGTTAGATTATATCTACACTCACATATATATATATATATATATATATATATATATATATATATATATATAAAGTGTCATTCTTTTGTGACTAGAAGGAGTATATTCTTAGGCAAATGTGAGCTGGCTCATCTTGTGGACCGGGTTCCAAGTCGTGGAGAAGGCTGGTGAAGTCGTGATGTACACGGTGGAGCAATTCTTCCATGGGAACGAGTGGCTGGTGGCCACTTTAGTCAAGTACAAGCCCGACCTGACATGGAGAAGGATCTGTCGCCCTTCTAGAAGTACCTATTCATGGAATTGTACTAGGAAGACGTTGTAGCAAAGAAGACGACAGATGATTTTAGGAGTGATAGTACGGTGTATAGTGCCTTGTAGGCAAAAAACACACACCCATAGACTTAAGACCATTGGGTATACAGGTAAATTTTCCCAATGGAGGAAGGAGGATGAGCAGGCAATCCTATAGATTGCCTCCCCACCATTTGTCGGGATCTCTAATGAGCATACCTAAAGCTAGATAAGAGCAAGGTTATCCACCGTGTCTTTGGGGGCCATCTCCTTTCCAAACCTCGCCGACTAGGAAGTGTCCCATTGCCTAGTAAGTTATTGAACTACCTAGTTTGTAATTACTTTATAACGTCATAGGAAATAAAATAACATCCCAGGCCCTTGCAGGAAGTGCTGAGTGCAAAATCTTCCCAAGGTAGTCAGGGAGAGAGATATACTCTCCACGGCCCTGGGAAACAAGGAGCATCTGGGTCACATCAGAGGCCTTGGTCTTGACATTCCATGGAAATAGGGATTCTCAGTGGCCTCCGAAGCATACCAGAGCAGGAAGAGAGCCAAAGCCGAGCGTGACACACAACTACAAGAGGTGGTTCATGAATCCCTCAGAGAGGAGATCACTAATGTTGTTAGAGATGAGATGCGATGGCAGATAGAGAGAACTGAGGAAAGGCTTAGGGAAAACCTGTTGCAAGCCCCTAGTGCAACTATGCTAACCAGCCCCCAACCATCAGAGTTGATGTGACCATGCCACCAACACATACGACCATAGCGGACAATATCAAGATTGAACTAAAGCACCACATCACTTTGGAACCAATTGAAGCAAGGGTTCAAGTTGGACAGGTTTTGGAATCCAATTCGGCCTCCAGATCAATTCGGATTCAGCTTGACAGGCCAATTTCAAATGGCCATAACTTTTGATCCAGAAGGCTTCTCAGGGCCCGTGAGTACTCGTTGGAAAGCTCTTGGAGTCTACTTTCAGATGGATCTGGTCTCACCTTCAAACTCCAACCGAGCAGATCAGAAACTGCGAAATAAGTCACATCACTTTTTCAGTCCAAGTCAAAGTGGGCCGAGGGCCTTGTAACTTGGGCTATTTGGGCTGGTACTGTTCACGTGAACAGTACCATGGCCGTGTGAACAGTAACCATGAATAGTACCATATCCCTTGTCATTAGATAAGTGCGGCTTTCCCCTCCCCTATTTAAGGAGGCCGCACCCCTTTAGTTTTCCTTGGGTTTTGCTTAGATTAATCTGTCTTTGAACAGTTTCGCCGTTCATCAGTTTGTGTGACCCCAACTTGTGAACTTAATATTTATTTGCAATTTCAGATTGTATCTTGTACTCTCTTGCTTGTGTTCTCGATTCGCTTGTAGGAGATAGCCTTCTTGGCGAGGTCAATCGTGTTCGGCACGGTTGATAACCAACGGAGCAGTGGTGTAGTGATTGCGAGGGGTTCGATCTGTTTTGGTCGGAGCCTTTGGATCATCAACGTCGAGATCTCCACAATCGACTTATCAGTACCTCTCGGAAGATCGGGCCATCGTCACATCAGTTGGTATCAGAGCAACGGTTGCCCATGAGGTAATTCTTGTATCCCTAATTAGTAGATTGGTTTTTATTTCCTATAGTTCAGAAAAAAAAATTGCCCCACAAAAAGAATTAATTCCGCTGTCCAAACCCCGTTGTGCCTTTCAATCTGTTAGTTTTGGTTTGCTAAATTGAATTTGTGTCCATATTAGCATTGTCTAGTTGCTGATCATATCCTTGTTCCATTAAAAATCCAAACAAAAGAAAAATTCCCCACCCCAAACCCTAATTTCCAAATTCGGCTGCTTCTTCCTTTCTCTGCAGCCGCCACCAAAAATGCCATATCTTTTGATTCCGAGATTATTTTTGAGTGAGACCACTTCCATTAGATTCAAAAATTCATTATCCATCTATATGTAAAATTGCACGTCATTCCAGCAAGGCAGTTAAGAGATATGTGCGGTGAAAGTTGACCCAATTATCTGTTTTGAATCTGCAATAGTCTGCACTTGTGATTTTTGTGCGAATTTCTGTGTCGGGTTTTGGAAGTTGGCCCCAAAATAAAATCTTTAGAAAAAGCCGTCATAAAACAAATAAAAAAAGAATCAGTGAAAAAGAGGCATCTAACAAAAAGTTACGGCCAAAATACCGACGTACTGTCAAGTGGACAGAAATCTTCAGTTTTCAGTTTTGGGTCAATCCGTGTGTTCTTCAATTCCAGATTGCATTGGATCGAATTATCTTGTATTTACCACTCGTACACATTGCCATACACTTATTTTTAGCCTTCTTCCATTCTTGGTTGATCAGCAACATAGGCTAAGTGCTAGATACGGACTATAATTCAATTCTATGCAATTCTGAAATTAACTGATTATTCTTCATTGCTACCATATTGTGCCTTCCAAGCTACACCTACTCTTGATCAGAACAGGTTCCCTCTTGCAATCGTACCCACGCTCGATACGGTGTCACGAACCAGCCACCGGTTGTACCACCTGCTGCATTGGTAAGAACACTTGTAAGAGTGTGGTAAGACGCTTGAGAATGTGTGATTCCACCTTCCACCGCCTAGTAGTGGATAGGGATAATACCTTTGTGTTGTCTTTTGTTTTCTACTAACCATGACAGGTGGGTCGTCTGATGATCAAGTGTGTGTTTTAAAGGGAGAGGTCATGACACTCTGGGATGGACAACGCACCAATAGGAAGCTTCAAGCTTCGATGGACACATGGCAGCGCTCCATCAGTTCCATCAATGAGAGTATTACAACACTCACTACACGCCTTGAAAGAATGGTGAATCGGCCACCAAACAATGGACGCGAGTATGATCACGATGCGGGCCAAGATCGTGAGGAGGGAGATGATAATGAGAGACAAAACCGCGACGCCAGTGCTTCATTTGCTGCCCAAGATGCACGCCCACGACACCGCCTACATCAAAACCGTCACGGTATGGGAGGTAATAATTTTCAGCACCACAATGATCGTTCTAATCATGACCCATTTGCTAAAGTCAAGTTTACCATTCTATCTTTTTCTGGTCTTTATGATGCTGAAATATATCTTGATTGGGAGATGACGGTAGAGCAGATGTTTAATTCTCACTTGGTTCCTGAGCAACATAGAGTTAGACAAGCTACTAGTGAGTTTAAGGACTTTGCTATTATCTGGTGGAATGACCTGAGTACCATGCGCTTACAACCTGATACATGGGAGCGGTTAAAAGAAGCTATGCGTGCTAGATTTGTTCCTCCTGCTTTTAAACATGAAATGCATAAGAAATTGCAGTGCTTAGACCAAGGTAATAAATCTGTCGAGGAATATTATCAAGAACTACAAATAGGCATGTTGCGTTGTAATGTTGTAGAAGATGAGGAGGATAAGAATTGTCGTTTTTACGGGGGGTTACGGCGTGAAATTCAGGACATTGTTGATTATAAAGATTTTACTACTGTCAACCAGTTGTTCCAGCTTGCTTGTTTGGCAGAAAAAGAATTGCAGGGTAGGCAACAAAGGACAAGGAGCAACTTTGGAGGTACGTCTACATCGAGATCAACGCCTGGGCAAGCCAAGATAGCCCCACCTCCTATTTGTCGAGCTGCTGCCCCCTCTGTGAGTAGGGCGCGTTCAGCAGCACCGCCGCCACCATCACGCGCACCTGAGATGAGCAAATCTACTAGTGTGCAAGCACCAGCACAGAGCTCTTCATTGGTTGCTTCCACGGGCCATACGACGGGCATTGTGTGCCACCGTTGTAAAGGGATGGGCCACGTCATGAGAGATTGCACAAGTCAGCGGGCGTACATTGCGACAAAAGATGGTGGTTATGTAAGTGCTAGTGATGTTGATGATGAATATGCTCTTGCAGCTAACCTTGCAGGTAATGGTTATGATCATGAGAACAAATCTGTGTTTGTGCCCTTTTCTGTGACTAACAACTTGCAGGTAATTGAGAACCATGCCAAAGAGGAGCATAAGTTGATTGAATCACTGACCCCATTGGTTGAGAATGAAGATAAGGAGATGGATGCACTTACATCATCTGAGGAGAGCCAAAAAGGTAATTAACATGGTGCTATCATCACTCACGGTACTGATTTGGTGCTACAACAAGACATAGAGCAACCTTGTGAGTATATACCTACTATAGTGCAATCTTTTGATGTTCCTTGTGTTAACTTAAACGAACCATGTGCTAATCTAAATTCTCATAATTTTGCACATGTCGAATTAATAACACATAAGGAAGTTTTGACTAGAATTTCTCCTGCTAATTCATTGTGTTACATCATGTTGGATCTACCTATGAAATTGTCACATGCTATGGAGAAAGTTTCTGAACTTGCATGTTCGAAATTCTTGTTTAGTGCCTATACCCCTGGATATAAATTTAATTTGATTGGAGATTATGGTGTGGAAAATCAATTTCTTGTATATCGAATATGCATAACTTACGATCACATGGATGAATTGAAACTTGCTGTTTGGGACAACAATTCTTGTATGCTGAATCATGTTCAATGTGAGAGGGAAGTAAAATTTAGTACTCATCCAATGCCTATGTGTTCATCTCTTTTTGCATCATCTAGTATGGACAATCTGAATAAAGATGATGAATTATGGCAGAACATACAAATCTCTTCACCCTTGTTAGATGAATTTGCTATGGTTCGATTGAGATATGATTATATGGATGAACTTTGCTTGATTCCAAAAGTTGTAGTTTTGCCCATATGTGCCACCACTACAAGTTTACAACGTCAAAGATTTGAATTGCATAAATGCTTCACTTACATTTGCAAAACAAGTTGCAATAATTACTGTGTGAGAAATTTTGAATTGCTCATTAACATATATGATTACTCCTGGGTTAATAATATAATGAGCTTTTATGATCGCTGCTGTTTTATAACATTATTTTTGCAACAACGAGGAACTGTTAAAATGGATGACATATACATATACCATGCATACACCTTGGCTTCTTTGTTACCATATTTTCAGCTTATGAAAAGCCAAGGACGGCTTTGTTTGCAAGAAGGGGAGGATGATAAGAACATGTACCCTATGGATACAATCATATTTGCTATACTTGTTGTTCTAATTACAAGAGCTCCTACGCATCACTTAAATTATGAGGTGAGCTCGTTTCAAAGAGATTTTACTTTATTTGATAAAGAACTTATGATATTACATAATGAGAGTTTGTTGCGTTTGTTATCATGTACCAAGATTTATGATCAAGATCATGCAATACGTGATGCTACACCTATGTTAAAACCGAGGACGGTTTTCTGTCAAGAAGGGGAGGATGATGTGACCATGCCACCAACACATACGACCATAGCGGTCAATATCAAGATTGAACTAAAGCACCACATCACTTTGGAACCAATTGAAGCAAGGGTTCAAGTTGGACAGGTTTTGGAATCCAATTCGGCCTCCAGATCAATTCGGATTCAGCCTAACAGGCCAATTTCAAATGGCCATAACTTTTGATCTAGAAGGCTTCTCAGGGCCCGTGAGTACTCGTTGGAAAGCTCTTGGAGTCTACTTTCAGATGGATCTAGTCCCACCTTCAAACTCCAACCGAGCAGATCAGAAACTGTGAAACGAGTTACGTCACTTTTCCACTCCGAGTCAAAGTGGGCCGAGGGCCTTGTAACTTGGGCTATTTGGGCCGGTACTGTTTACGTGAACAGTACCATGGCCACGTGAACAGTAACCGCGAATAGTACCATATCCCTTGTCATTAGATAAGTGCGGCTTTCCCCTCCACTATTTAAGGAGGCCATACCCCTTTAGTTTTCCTTGGGTTTTGCTTAGATTAATCTGTCTTTGAACAGTTTCGCCGTTCATCGGTTTGTGAGACCCCAACTTGTGAAATTAATATTTATTCATAATTTCAGATTGCATCTTGTACTCTCTTGCTTGTGTTCTCGATTCGCTTGCAGGAGATAGCCTTCTTGGCGAGGTCAATCGTGTTCGGCACGGTTGATAACCAACGGAGCAGTGGTGTAGTGATTGCGAGGGGTTCGATCTGTTTTGGTCGGAGCCTTTGGATCATCAACGTCGAGATCTCCACAATCGACTTATCAGTACCTCTCGGAAGATCGGTCCATTGTCACATCACGTGAACAGTAACTGGCCCAAATAGCCCAGGTTACAAGGCCATCGGCCCACTTTGACTCGGACTGGAAAAGTGACGTGACTTCTTTAACAGTTTCTGATCTGCTCGGTTGGATTTTGAAGGTGAGACTAGATCCATCTGAAAGTAGACTCCAAGAGCTTTCCAACGAGTACTCACGGGCCCTGAGAAGCCTTCTGGATCAAAAGTTATGGCCATTTGAAATTGGCCTGTCAGGCTGAATCCGAATTGATCTGGAGGCCGAATAGGATTCCAAAACCTGTCCAACTTGAACCCTTGCTTCAATTGGTTCCAAAGTGATGTGGTGCTTTAGTTCAATCTTGATATTGACCGCTATGGTCGTATGTGTTGGTGGCATGGTCACATCATCCTCCCCTTCTTGACAGAAAACCATCCTCGGTTTTAACATAGGTGTAGCATCACGTATTACATGATCTTGATCATAAATCTTGGTACATGATAACAAACGCAACAAACTCTCATTATGTAATATCATAAGTTCTTTATCAAATAAAGTAAAATCTCTTTGAAACGAGCTCACCTCATAATTTAAGTGATGCGTAGGAGCTCTTGTAATTAGAACAACAAGTATAGCAAATATGATTGTATCCATAGGGTACATGTTCTTATCAATAGTAGCCTACCTTAGAAAGCAACGATAGATTTTTTGTCGATGACATCCAGGTAATAGTTACTTTCTTTGGAATTCTCGATCCATTCTCAGGCCAGCTGGAGTAGCTAATTTTGTATAGTTATGTAGGTGGCTACAAAGTGCAAGCTCCAAATGAGGTATGCCTCCGTTGCCCTAGAAGCTGCTTGGGGCTAGGTGTATCCATCTAGTGTTGAGGCCTTAGTGCATGCTGTAAATCTAGAGCCGGGTTTTGCAAAAGTGAACGTGGACAGCGTTCATGCCAATTTTGAGGTCGTCCCATAGTAGATGCCCCCAAATGATGAGGTCGTGACTCTAAGGCAAGCCATTAGAATATACATCTAGTGGCCCAAGAGAAACATCTGCTTGGAGCTACCTGCACCGGTGTAGACTTCACAGGAAGGACCTACAAGGGTGCCAAGATTATAGACGTTATCTGTACTGGAGCTACCTACACCGATGTCAACCTCACGGGATAGTCCCGAAACAGTGCCATGTCCACAGGAGCTATCTGCGCCGGAGCTACCTGCATCGAAGTTACCTTCACCAATGCGGTGAGGGCCCGATGCATCAACTGCAGCTACACCTCATGCTCAGTTGACTCCCGTGAAGTCGTCCTATAAAAACTAAGGTGGCAAGGGTAAATTGAAGAAGCCGATCATATCCTCTTCTTGCCGTTGGCCTAGAAATTCATGCTAGGTGAGTCATTGATCATCCCGATAGAGCATGTCCAAGCCCTAAGCTTGGCTTAATAGATATTGCATTCATGGTACATGGAATAGGCCAACTAGCCGGATAGACAGCGGTGCTCAGGTGTCATTGCCAAGTTAAAGCCACATCATTTTCAACACAAGGTTCAAAACTATGTCTTCACGGTGACCTTCGATGACTTGTTCTTACTCTTCAACCTCGATGCTCTCGATGTCGCACTCATGTGATGCTGGACACTGTAAATGTGTACAATCATAGTCTATGTTCGTGTCATAGTGATAAATATCATATATAACTCCTTGCTTTTGTGTATATATATACATGATTTGTGATGCCAGATCAAGGAAATCATTAGTAGGTTTCCTCGACCCACACTTCGTCTCCATGCAAAGCATCCAGGAGGATGCATCCTTCGTTGAGAGTTACATGACAATGGCACTGTTGGCTCACTGCAATAAGGAATTCATACTTTTGCCCTACAACCAGGGGTAAGTGCTGCGCTGTGACTACACTCGTTTATTTGTACTTTATAAGCAACATGAACTTAGGTTTAATAACCATGGTGACATACCTATGTAGGTTCCACTGGATCCTCATTGTAATTATACCAAAATGGAAGAAGGTAGTATACCTTGATTCCCTAAAGAGGGCCACACACAACTTCATAGTTATCCACTAATTAATTGAGATGTGCACACATTTCCTCCGTAGATAACTCTGTCATTCGCCGCGTACGTTGCTACTACAGGGAGATCCAAGAGAGGGATCAGCCTACAACACGATCTAAATTTTCTGTATTCGCTAGTACACATTAGTCCTACATAATACTTTGTAGTAGTGCCTCTCAAACTAACCAATTCTTTTTTTGTAGTGCCACCTACAGATACTGGGAAACACATGTGGATACTATGTTTGCCACAACATGCAACTACTCATCGGTTCTGCGAGGACCAACGATCCTCAGGTTTGTCAATCATGCAATAATTATTCTGTACTAATCAATTTATATATATACATGACTTTAATCTTTCTAGCGACAGGTTACGGCCATTGCTACAACTGTGTTGGAACACAATGAGCTCCAAAACATTCAAGGATAGTTTGCATTCTTCTTGTTGTGCAAGGTCACAAACGCAAAAGGGGAGTTCCACAATGTAGATTAAACTTGATTGGGATAAGATTGAACTCAATGGTACATGTGTGTCTTTGTTCATGAATGATCAATTTTAATTCATTTGAGTTAATTAATTTGTGAAATGGATGTGCTTATTTCCAAATGAATGTGAATTGGATGTATATATGTACTTGTGTTTCTGCTTATTTTAGAGGGCATGGCTAGCATTGCTTGAGGCTAGCCAATAAAAACAAATAGATTCAACAATACAAAAAATAATGGAGACGGTTTCTTAGGATAAACCACTTGTGATACATCAGCTATCACAGATAGTTTCTTATATAAACAGTCTGTAATACATCAGCTATTACAGACGGTTCCTTATGACAAACCATTTGTGATACATCAGCTATCATGGACGATTTCAGATAAAAATCATCTGTGATACATCAGCTATCACAGGCGATTTTCTCTATGAACCATCTATGATAGTCAACTATCATAGACGGTTCTGAGTTAATAACTGTAGTACACATAATAGATGGTTCGAAAACCATCTGCGATGACCTCATGTCATTACTGACCCATAAACTTAGACAGTTTATGAAACCATCTATGATGACATTTTTAAATCATATGTGATGACCTTTTCTGCAGTAGTGGGTAAACAAAACTTTTTGAAATTTCTACTTATTGAATATAAGTCCTTAGAGTTTGACCATTCTATTCCATCTATGACCATGACCTAGAGTCATCACAACTTCGATACCATCTATGTCAAATCCGGGAGTAGCAACTCTGGATCCTTTATATCAATTGCACTAGTCTAGAAAAATCTAGTGCACACAGCGGTAATAAAGATACATATCATCCATAATGACAATTATTATTAAATAAATGAGTATGGGCCTTATGGCCAAGTTTACATTTCCATGGCCCATCAGCTAAATATAAAATAAATAATGGCAAAAGATAAAAATAGTGTGAAGAAGCCCATCTAGTCTGCCCATAGGCAAACGATTATGGGACGTGGCCTACTCGTCAAAATCCTCACCAAAGTTGAAGCAGTCCTCCCCTAAGCAATATTAATTAAGCAAGGGTGAGTGCAATGTACTCCACAAGTTACACCAATAACAGAGTTAATGCATGCATGGATATTATCAAAGGAAGGCTTGATAAGGTTATTTGAGTGTAGAGCCAAATTGATAAGTACATACAATAATTAAATGTAAATTGCTAAATTTATTACAATAAGTAAATAAATAGCATTTTGATCAAATAATACCATTAGTGTAGGTCCAACCTAACACTAACCTATCCATAGACATCCCACCTAGACTATCTTTTCTAAAAGATCTCATTATCTTTCATTTTAACCAAGTTTTTGAAAAACAAAGTCTAATCCATGAAAAACTTTACTCAGCTTGCCCATGACTATGGGCGTGGCTATCCAGGATAGTTTCATACTCTGCAAAGGTTGTACAACTTTACCCATAAGAGATAATCAACTTATAATATCCGTCCAACACACTTCCAAAGGTGTGTGACTAAGAGATTATCACAAGGCCTTTACAATGCAAAATCTTCAACCTTGCCATGCCTCACTAAGGTTTTCATGACAACATAGAATCCACTAAGTTGGGGGGCCCTCTTGCGCCTTGCGAGTTACCAGTGGCCCCACCACATCCACATTCAATATGTAGCTAAACCAAGGTTGGGACCTACAAATTAATCGGCCAAGTATATGCCATACTAGACTCGTGGTAGTACGATGTGCTTTATAGTAGTAGCTCACAGGCTAGTCCTTAATTGACTTAGGCAGACTTTCTACATACCTCTTGTGCCACCAAGCACACATAACCTAACCTTTCACCTAAATCTAAACCATGCTTTTATTTTATTTTAAATATTGCATAAACTTCCTTGACATTCCAAAGTCAAGGATAGATTTTAAAACTCATCATTTCATGTGAAAATGGCATCCCAAACCTAGGATCATTTCTAAGCATATCTAAGCTTTTCAACAAAGTTTCTAGTCAATATTAGTGTACTAACTAGAGATTTTATTGGGACCCAAAATTTGCATTCCAAACCCTATGTGTTTACCATGCTAGACCCATGATTAGTGGCTAGAACACACATTCAATAATATTCATATCACACCCATACATGATAAATTTTAAATAAGGTAGTATGTATAGGTAGCGAACGAACATAAACCTACAAGGCAAGGTTTACAACATATGGGCCGACCAACCAATAGAACAAGCAATAAAAATAGTTCAGTGGAAACGGAGATAAAAGAGGCACAAAAAATAAGCAAGTATGCCTCAACCCATCCATAGGCAACTGACTGGAGCAGAACCCTAGAAATCAATGTCCTCATCACCAAAACTAGCTATGTAATAGTAACTGCAAGATGGGTCTTCTTCTACAACCTGTAAATATGTTCAACAATCAATGGCGAGTACAGAAATTGTACTCTACAAGATTTTATATCAAAGTTATATAGTATTCAGGTTGAGTCGAATGTAGCTGTCTAGTCTATTTAATTTGCAAAAACATACTTTCAGTTGAAATAGCGAATAATAGATTGCAAATGAAAGTTGTAAGAGCATTTGAATTTGATAGGAAAATAATGGTAAAGCAATGATAGAATAATTTAGAACAAGAGGCTTTCTACCCCAAGATTTTGAAACAATGGCAATGACCTTGCTGAACATTTTGTGCATGGATTTTCCATCCATACCTTCCTAGAACCATTTTATAAAACATAAAGCTACTTATTGTGGTATTTCACCAAGCTTTGTCCATAACTAGAGACATGGCCATTCGAATAGATTTATACTCTGCAGAGGTTGTACACTTTACCCATACGACATAAACATGCCACTATGTTATACATACATGTGACACTATCGGTACCCGATTTGAGAGTCATGACGAAGCTTTTATATTACCTGTCCTAATAACCACCATGCTATGATTCCCTTCTTAGGACAAGGAGTGCCCTCCATCATCCCAAAACTCGTATAGTGTGTCGGTAAACATTCCTTCCAGAGAAGGTCCCTCCAGACATGGATTCCTTCTATGCCCACACTAGCCCAAAAATCGCCTATAATCTATCACCTACAGTGAAGTTAGTAGTACACAGTAACTTATTATACTAAGGCCTTCCCATAAAGGCACATATGGTTATACAATTGTACTTGGGTCTATGGCACAATATGGTTTGGTTCTTAGTGACCCGGATGAGACATTGACAAAGCACACTGTTGTGCTACCCGCACCGGTCTCCACAATAAAACCAGAGTGTAAATGGTACAAAATCAAACTCAAGCTTCGACACAGAAATGCAAGCATAGTTAAATACTTATCACACTCATGGGGTGACCTCCACATGATGTCATACAACCATTTCTGGGCACAAGTTCATCACAACTTGACCCACATTAGTCCATAAATACACCGTGCAATATGTATGCACCTATACCACTGATCCTAACCCCTAGAACCAAACCTTGAACTATAGAGTGCATACCCAGCACACTGCTCGACACCACAGGTCATATCACCAACACCCAACTAGTTTGACCACCCCATTCTACCCAAGAATAGCAGAGTTGTCTAACCATGGCCACCATGCTAGTCAGACCACTCGCACCTCAGCCGGTTAGACTACCAACCAAAGGTCAGTCTGACTGCTTCCACCCTAATAAGACTTTCAACCCTAGCCAATCAAACTGCTTGAGCCCACTAGAAAACACACTCTCTAGAATTTTATTAAATCTCTATCTAGGTTTTTCTCAAGTGTCCATTTTCCATGTGACTAGGGGTGACATCCACATGGTCTCACAATCTCCCCCATGATGAGTATATTAACAAACACCAAAAAGGTATGAATTTGGGTTTGATTTTGAAAAGGAAAAGCAAGAAGTTGGAAAAGCCACATATGGTCCATTTGAAAGAGAAAGCAAAGCTCATGACCATGTTGGCAAAGTGTGGATGAAGCAACACCAAAAAAGAACAAGTTTTCCGCAAAACCTGCAAACCACACCTAAAACCTCACAAAAGCCCAATCTTGCTCATGGCCTAAAGAAAAGAGCAATTGCTCACCATGATCATTTTATAGCAAGAGCAAGAATCAAAAATGCAAAAGAGAGAAAATGATATGCAATGAGGATCCCCCTTACTCATGTATCTCATTTTGGCATTATTAGGTTCCAATTGGCAAGTTTTGCAACTAATACCACTTACATCACAAAATGTATTATCCCCCTTTAAGCAATTTTTAATCCTTACTGCCTTTTTCTCAAAAATACTGTAACACTCTAGCTTAACAAAAGCCCAAGATGCCACCTACAACTACTATCGCTACTAATTTTAACCAATAAGCAAGCATTAGTAGCAACTAGATTTCAAGAATAAGCATTCAACATGATAGAAAATATAAATTTTAGCAACACTGTATACCATAAACTGGACTGACATGAACAATTAAATACCAAGATTAAACAAAACTAAGCCTAAATTGATTAAAGCTTCAAATTAGACCTTAGGCCACCTTAGGCCTTACATGTATTTCATCATTTCTCTTATTTTGTTGATTCTTTTGTTGTGCTCTTAGATGGCTAGTGAACCCTCATATATGTATGTTATTAGTTCTAAATCAGGTTGTTCTCTCAGATGGCCCCTAAGAGAGTCGCTACTCGAGGTTGCAGTGTCACCACCCACTAAGCTGCCAGCACCGTAGGTTGAGGAAGAGGCCATGGCAGCAAACCAAACCTCCCTCCACCCCCACCAGTGCACCCAACCATGGCTCAAGTAATGGCTCAACAAACCCATATTCTTCAAGCCATGCAAATAGGTCAGCGAGCAAGGGTAGCCAGTCACAACTCCAAGCTGGCAGAATTTATGTGAACTAGACCCCTGAGCTTTCCTTTTTCCAATGAGCCCATAGAGGTAGAAGACTGGCTCCATGACATAGAGAAGAAACTCTGACTAGCATGATGTATAGAAGAGGAGAAAGTAGACTTTACCACTCACCAACTTAAAGGAACCGCAACTGCATGGTGGGAGAACTACCTAGCCACTCAAGGACGAGAAAGTCCAATGGCCGACGAAGAAGCTAAATAGGAAGAAACAACAGAAGCTGAAGGACAAGCAAAAGGAGCTGAACGATAGCAAGGACAAGTAGAAGGAGCTGAAGGACAAAAAAGACAAGCAGAGGAAGAAACTACTGAACAACAAGTAGAAGAGGTGGCCGATCCAACAGGGCATGCTATCCTTTGGACTGAGTTCAAGGCTACTTTTAGAACCAACTTTGTACCTACCAACATCATACGTATGAAGAAAAATGAGTTCAGAGCACCAAGGCAGGGAAACATGTCAATCAATGAATACCTCACCTGGTTTAACCAATTGGCTCACTACACCCTAGGAGACGTAGCAGATGAGGAAGAAAAGACTGACCAATTCTTAGATGGTATGCATGAAGAGATAAGGGTGTAGCTGATCATTCATGATTTTTGTAGCTTCCACCACTTGGTCAACAAAGCTCTCATTCTAAAAAATGAGAGGAGAAATATGGAGGTAAGCCACAAACACAAAATGGTAGCCAAGAGGCCCCAAAGAAGTTACCCTCAGAAGCCAATATTCCACAGAAATCCTTCTTTTAGGCAAGTGGCATCATCACCGCCTAAAACTCTAACTCTAGCTCCATGCCTAAGTGGCAGCAATCTCCATACCCCTCGTCCTACAAGCCAATCCACCGCAACCAATCCAGCAACAAATCTCCATTATTTTAGTTGTGGAGAGAAATCACACTTTGCTAAACGTTGCCCGCACTGTCAAATTTCACTAATGAAGTTCAACCTAGGAGCCCCTCTAGCCCGTAGTCAAGCATCAATGCCTAGAAAAGGCTATCAAACCCTACAACCAACCAGAGTAGCATCAACACCAAAATAGGGCCATGTGAACTATATCATGATAGAAGAAGCACAGGAAGCTATCAGACTTCTGATGGATACGTTTTCTGTTAAGTCAGCACATGCACATGTTTTCTTTGATTCTGGGGCTTCTTATTCTTTCATATCAAGGAAGTTTGTTGATACAGGGTGCCCGATCTTCACGATGTAAGATTAAGGGTAACTTTGGATCCAAGCAAACTGATGAACCGGTGGCACCAACCACTGTCTCAATATAGCAAGCTGCGACAAAAAAATTCACCCAATCATAAGCTTTGATCCTTGTCTACTCGACCATGTAAGAGTAGATGTGATGTTCTTCCTGCAAAACACGAGGAATTACAAGAACAATGGAGGTATTCTCAAGAAAAATACTCAATTCCCAAAAGGCAGCGTGTAGCATAAATCCAAGAATAAACAATATTAGCTATCACTACTACAGAAAGCCTAATACTAGACGGCCAATCACAGACGGTTTGACAAAACCGTCTGTGACCAACACTAACATAGACGGTTTTAATTTGGACACCGTCTGTAACACCCTAGGACCCACATTACCCTGGGATGCCACTAAAACCACACCACAACTAACCAAATTACAAGATAAAATAATCTGGCAATAATTCAATATTTAAAACAACCTCCAACATTTTAACTTAAAACATAGTTCACAAATCTAACATTATTAAGTTAATGTAAACAAAGTTAGGCAAAGGTCTAGAATCCCTTTGTCTTTATTACAGCATAAATCTATGATCCAAGTGCATTAAGGTGGTGCCGCTCTACCCTTCCCATGCATGCTGCATGCTCAATGATCACCTGTAAGGGGGAGAAAACAAGGGTGAGATAAAATCTCAACAAGCAAACTGTTTAACAGGCTAATGAAACTACAACAGTTTAATCATCAACATTTAATTTCCACAATGACCATGTTTATAACCTCAACCTCAAATCACCAGCAACAACGGTAAAACCATAGCAAATAAATCTTGTTTGACTACTTTAAAACTTCAACCGCTATCACTACCAAAGACAATAAAGCATATGTATATTTTACTTCACTACTTTATTGTTTCTCACATCCACAACTGCTATCAACAATTACTACAAGAGAAAAGAATCTCATGCCACAATCACAACCCCCACCAAACCACAAGGGACGAACCCCATTCAATGACCACATCCATATTCCTCATACCACAAGTAGCTCACATGAGCCAATTCTACATTACAACTATGAAGTTGTACATTCCACATTACAACTATGAAGTTATACATTCCACTTTACGACTATGAAGTTGTATTTGCCTACAAAATAACTTCACCACAATACATTGCATAGGTATGCAAATGATCTTTCCACAATGCAATGCATATGAATGCGTATGCTCCACAGCACCCTTACCCAACAAGGTAAGAGTGTGCATCGTATTACGGCAATATACGATGTTGTACCGGTACGGTCGCGGCTAAGTGCGGCGACATCCACATATGCAAATGTCATGATATGATATGAATGATATGATAATCATAAACCACAAGAATTCCAACCACAAAGGAGCATCAACATGCTCACAACACATCCACAACCACATATCCACCACATACTTGTTTTCATATTCCGCATTAGCACACTAAACAAATTTCCACATGATTACGAGTAATTTATCCAAACATATCAATTGATCAATAATTGCTACCATCACAACCACAAGTATTCACTAAGAATACTACCACTTAGACTACAATATACTCGTAAAGTTCTCTACCCCACAACTATATTGATTCATCAAGATCAATTCCGCATATCCACAATTAAACTATCAAGATCATAAACAATTGAATTCTTAAAAATACTACCATCTGGACCACATTAAGGAAGCATGTAATAATGACATATCACCTCAATTTAAGAGAATTAATTATTGTGAATGTAGAATAATTAACGAGTTAAACAGAAGCACATCCGCTACGTTTACTTGCCTCTACCGTTGAAGCGAAGCAAATCACGTGCGTTTAGGAGCAAAACCACCTGTCCAAAAGGTACCTCTCAGCACAAAACAACAGCAATGAAAACGCGTCTTAAGAAGTAAAAACGTCGCTAGAACCCCGAACCCACACATCAACCTCTACGCTTAACGATTCTTCAATCTACCCACTGCAGCAGCGCTGCTTAATATTTTCGTATCTTTAACAATACTAAGCCAATTAAAGCAAATGATATATATCTGGATTCCTCACTTAAATGCCTTCATTTTTCATGTAGATCACATATTTTTATTTTGATCCTAGAAAGGTGTAACTTAATGCGCAAAACAGAGGACGTACTCTGTTCTCACAATCTGGACAGCAAGATTCTAATACGTGCCAACCACAGTACAAGGATCTAAAAAATATTATTTTTATAAAAAAGTTAGATTACTGAATTCCCTAAATTTTTCTCAATTGCAACCAAAATTATAAAAATCATCTTCTACCCCTAAATCACACTTGAACAGCAATCTGTCCCAATCTATACCCCTGACAGACAGCGGTGTTCCCGACCCTGCTACGCCCAGATCCCGCTGCCAAAAATTCTGAAAAAAATACAGAAGATGGGTCTCGAAGTCCTCTACAATTTTAATTCTGGGAAGATCCGCAGGAAAAATCTTTTGATACGTCTAAACTGTGCAAACAGACGCGCTGCGCGAATCGATCTCCAGACAGACAGCAGAAAACCTTAATCGGGTAAACAATCTGCTAATCCCCTTCTAATTCCGTGCCATGAACCCTAATTACTCTAAAAACAGAGGGTTTGAGATTAGGAAAAATTACCTAGAGGATCCCTTGGGATCACCCCTCTTCTTTCCTCTTCTTCTCCTCATTCTCTTCTTCTTCCCTTTCTTCTTCTTCCTTCTCTTTCTCCTTTGCACCCATGGACAGCAGCTGTGTGGGGGAGGTGGAGGTGCCAACCAGGAGGGTGGGAAAGGGGGGTAGCGGCTAGAGGGAGGAGGGGGAAGTGGCTAGGGTTTTAGGGAGGGGGAGGGGAGGGTGCGGCCACCCCTTGGGCCTTCGGCCCAAGGCGGTTGGCCCACTCTCCAGACAGCCCACTCAGAGTTTTTTATTTATTATTTTATTTATTTTACTCATTTTACGCTATTCCACAATTTTTATTTTTCCCTTCCCACGATTTACCGAAAACCCGGCGACTCCGCGATTAATTTGAAGTTGACGCCGAAACGACGTTCACGGTATTACACCGTCTGTGTTGGCGGCGTCGGAGAAAACGAGTATCACAGACGGTTCTTACCGATGAACCGCTCGTGATATTAAGTATCCTGAGCGTCTGTATTAAAAGCTATGCGTGATAATCCAAGAGTATCACAGACGGTTTTTTATTAAAAACCGTCTGTGATAATGGCACTAGGCATTTATTGCGCTGCTCAGACCGCATCTGTCTTCATTTTGATCCAGATCTAGCCGGTGCTTTACTCTTTCGCTCAGGAGGCAAGGTAGGCAATTTCAGGCCAGTTAATTTGGTGGAATGAGGCAGAGATTGACCTTTGAAGATTCATACTTTCCGTGAAACTCTTTACGTCGGACGAAGCCGTCGCCGCCTCCTCCTCCTCCGTCGCTCTCCCAAAGTTCCGATCGAGCCTGTCGCCGCCGCCGTCCTGAGCCCGTCGCCGCCACCTCCCCCGAGCCCCTCGTCGAGCCCCTCGCCGGCCACCTCCCCTCGATTACTGTCTGCATTGTGAGTATTGTTAACTTTGTCGGTAGTTTTTGTGATGAACTGGTATATGACATGTTTGCTTGTGGGCTCGGAGTACATGCTCTGTGATGAACAAACTGATCTCTGAAGTAGATCTGGTAATTGGACTAGGGTTTTGAGTTCTAGAGGGTTGATTTCCACTATCAGGGCATTAGTGGTACTGCATATTACAGTTCTGGTTTACTCTATATGCTATAAGTTTGTCATCTAGTCTGTTTACTGCTTATGATATATTGGACTGTCTCGCCGGCCACCTCCCCTCGATTACCGTCAGCATTGTGAGTATTGTTAACTTTTAGCAAACTTTGTCGGCAGTTTCTGGGATGAACTGGTATATGACATGTTTGCTTGTGGGCTCGGAGTACATGCTCTGAAGTAGATCTGGTAATTGGACTGTCTCTGATTGTGTAAACCTTGGCAATAGAATCATAGTCAGAACTCAAAATCTCAGTTTTTAGTTATCAGACATTTGATGATGAATTTCAGTGATAGCATGAGAAGGCCAAGAGTTTTAATCTAGTGCAACTCTGTTCTGAGATCAATCTTAAAGCGATAGTTTGCTATTTGGTTTATTTTGTAATGTTCATTTCTTGTAGTAAATTGTCTTTTGCTTGTTGTGAGTGTTAGTATATAGTATTAGCAACTAAAGTAGGTGCTAAGATAGGCACATCACCCCCTCCCCTCTACTCCTCTCCTCTTTTCGTAACATTGAGCATCATGTTTCACTTGTTTCGCTTCCTCATCTTATCCTAATAGACCCACAAAATGAGCAACATGTCACCCGCGCATTCTTCAACATCATCGCCGGATACGTCTGCTCCAAAATCACAACGCCGAGGAAGAGGGCTATCGAAGAAGCCTGAGGGCCGATTTACCATCACAACGGTCGATGGATCTGGGACCCCTCTCCTTCCTCCCAAAGCAGTAAGTGCATTCCAAAGAATGGTCAGAATAGTTGCACGAGAACAAATTGAGATCACATTCAAATCGTGGAAGAGCGTGCCTGACACATGGGAACGAGAGCTGCTGACCGAAATTTTGGCATCGTTCGAGATCCCAGAAGAACACCAAGACGCCGTGCAACGACAAACGTTGCTAGCGGCGTGCAAAGCATGGAAGAACTTCAAGAGCACGCTTGTCAAGAAATACGTGGAGACGGACGAAACGCCCTTTCATAAATACCCATTCCTGAAACCACAATGGGAACAGTTCAAGGCGATGAAGACGACTGAAGATTTTAAAAGTACAAGTGCGTCACACAAGGCCCTCCAGGCAAAAAACACACACCCGCACAGACTTAGCACAGCTGGGTGTGCGGGTAAAGTCGACCTACAGTCGAGGCAGTGGCCAGGGCAAATCAAAGATGAAGGATGATGATGATATCTCGTACCTGCCATTGGCTCGCAAATTCGTGTTAGGCGAGCCGATGGTATTCCCGGAAGAGCACCTCGTAACCCTAGGACTTGGTTGCCAAACATTACACGCTTGGTATATGGAACAGTCCAATAAGCCAGAGGCAGAACGGCGCTCGGGTATCACTGTCAAATTCAGGCGGGATCATTTCCAGCACGAAGTTCAGGAATGTGTCTTCGCGGTGACCTTTGATGATATATTTGGTCTTTTCACGCTCAACGCTCTCGACACGTCACTCGTTCAATGCTGGACGCTGTAAGTCTGTACAATCACAGTCTCTGTTCATGTAATTTGTTGCTATCACCAATATATGTCATAATTTGTTGCTTTTCTGTGTAAATATATAGATTCATGCTGACCGACGCTAGATCATCGAAATCACCAATTGGTTTCCTGGACCCACGCTTGGTCGCCATTGATACCATCAACGAGGATGCATCCTTCGTCGAGAGCTATATTACATCAACACTACTGGCTCACCTCGATAAGGAATTTGTTCTTATGCCATAAAATGAGCACTTCCATTGGATTTTAATTGTAATTATACCAAAATGGAACAAGGCTATATACCTTGATTCTCTAAGTAAGAACAAATCCAAGTACACAGCTATCGCCCAAATACTCGATAGGTAAGTACATTGTACATTGTACATTGTACTCTTTCTTTCCTTCCGAATGACTAATCTAACTTTTTCGAATAACGAAGGTCGTTCGCCACATACGTTGAACAAACATGTGGCTCGACAACATTCTATTTTTTACAGTGCCACCAGCAGCAGCCAGGCAACACGTGTGGATTTTACGTGTGCCAACATATGAGACTACTCCTCGCTTCCTCGAACATCACCAATTCTAAGGTTTGTCAATCTTCCCACATTTATTTCATACTTGTCAGCTTATATATGTACGCGCATTGATATTCCTATCGATAGGCTGCGCCCATCTCTACATCTGCATTGAAACAGCCGGACTTTGCACAAATTCGAGGAGAGTTCGCTTGGTTTTTGTGGACTAAAGTCATAAGATCAGATGGAGAGTACCACTGCGTAGAATGATTTTCTAATTCTCTTATCACTCCGGAATCGAGGTCTCACGAAAGGAACGGATCCATAATCAACGAACTTGTCGGTTGCACAAGCAATGCTTGAATGGCAATCATGCACCATCCAAGTATAGCTTGTGCAATCTGACAAGTTCGTTGATTATGGATCAGTTCCTTTCACGAGATCTCGATTCTGGAGTGATAGAGCAATAAAAAATGCAATGTTACCATCTAAGTGCAAATGCAGTGTAGATCTTTTGTAATTGTGTATTTGTTAATGGATATTTTATTTCATTTCAATTAACTGATTTACGAAATGGATGCTTTATGTTTGTAAAATGAAGTGCGATGTGAATTCTATGTTTTATGTTTGTGAAATGAATTGAGATGTGAATTGGATATTTTACGTTTCTGAAATGAATTGAGATGTGAATTGTATGTATACATGTACATCTTTATCTGTTTGTTTCAGAGGGCATGGCTAGCATTTCCTGAGGCTAGCCAATAAATAGAAATAGATTTAGGGGTAGAAAAGAACATCACAGACGGTTTTTAGTTACAAACCATCTGTGATAGGTGATAATCACAGACGGTTTGTAAGTAGAAACCGTCTGTGATATATCAATATCACAGACGGTTTTTAACTCAAAACCATCTGTGATATATAAATATCACAGACGGTTTTTAAATAAAAACCATCTGTGATAATCAGCTATCACAGACGGTTTTTAGTTAAAAACCGTCTGTGATATTGATATATCACAGACGGTTCGACAACCGTCTGTGATAACATTCAATTATCACTGACCCATAAATTCAGACGGTTCACAGAACCATCTGTGATGACGTTTTTAAACCGTCTGTGATGACCTTTTCTGTAGTAGTGTATCTTGAAAATAACATGATATACAAATAAAGAGAGATGCATGACTGTATATATAGCGAGAGAGTACAACCTAAGATAAGGAAACAAAAACTACCAGAAAGAAATCTGGTCAGGCACTAACAAAATACCCTAATTAAAACCACCTCGAACCACAGACTCCTGGTCCCAGGGAACTGGAGGTAGCGCAATTGTTTCAGCCGACTCCTATGCGAGCAAATGTGGTTGTCATATCTGGTATGGCGGGACCCACAAGGACGTATGCTTGCATGGCTTTCGAATGTTCCACCCACATCCCATGCTGGTTATATGGAGGGAACATGGTGGTCAGGGGCGGAGCCAGGAATTGGATATAGGGAGGCAACATGGATAACAAGTAGAGTAGAACCAATGAACAAATAAAAACTAAAAAAAGAACAGAAATGAAAAGAAGTTGCAATCTATGAGCACCAACCATCTGTTATTCAGTTAATTAGTAAAGGACAACAAACTATCCCTGCTAATGATACCAGGAGTCCAAGATTAAGTCATCAACCATCACACTTTCATGAAATGCTTTAGACTGTTCTAACATGGACCGAACACTCTAAAATTACAGCCTTAACGGAATCTTTGAGCCTAAAATTTTACATTTTATGCACGAGAAACACAGGAGCAGTACAACAGACCCAACAGGCATGTACTACAAAATAACAAGGTATCACATCTAACTAGAACAGCGCCTACATCACAGAACTAATATAACAACCTTAGAAAGTATAAAGTATTAGTGTGGCAAAGTACCTTAGGAATTTCATCAGAGTTTGTATCAGAACTATTTTTTTTGTGACTATTTGCAGATGCCCATGCATGGTTCAACAATGTCTGGGTTGTGATGCCAGAATTTCTATCTTCAATGTAGGAGATGATACTGGAAGGGAAGTGAAGCTGTGAAATGCAGTCAGTTAAGATTGTTCTGGGAACAAAGTACATGACAGAAGAAAACAAGACACAAATGATGGAATTACCTTGGTTATGTTTACTGTAGGGAAAGAAACCCTACAGTAAACATAACGAAGGTAATTCCATCATTTGTGCTACAAATGGAACAAAAGCTGCTCGAAGAAGAAGCTGTAGCTGTGGTATTTAACGTACCTACGGCCAATGCCATTGGCAGGCTTTGCCATTGGAGCTGTGAATCTTCTTTTTTAGCACTACTGGAGGAACTTGCAGGCTGCAGAACCTTGCAGAGCATGCATCCGGGGTTAGTCTTCTTGTATCCTTGTTGGGGGGTGCCAGGCCCCCCAGCCCCCCCTCTCTCCGCCACTGATGGTGGTACCCACGCCATGTAGAGTAGGAGGGCCTAGTTGCCATGCATGCTTGTGGACCGACAAGCTGACATGTGGATTCACGTGAAAGCCAAACCTTCCAAGATTGGTATCTTTTTCATGGTTGGAATAGTAAATAATATATCCATCTCGATAATGGTACTATTTATTTTGATATGCAGTACTTCTTCCTCTAGGGTTTTCTGAATATATCTTTACCTTAGATTTATATAGACCAAGTATGTGCCTACATATCTTTATCTTTACTATTATAAAAATATGAGTTGGTGGTCGTCGGTCCGTTCTCCCTCCTCTCTTCTCAGTCGTTCGATCAAAGATCAACCGTCCAGATCTGCATATAGGTAGTTCTTCCGCTCCTCGTAGAATGAAAAATTTTAAAACATGTAGTATGACAAATTTTAAAAATCCGTAGCAACGCACGGGCATTCAGCAAGTAATTAAATAAAATAGTAGCTCTACATCTCCAAATACAGTAAATGAAGAACCAATTAAATTAGAGTTCATATGATAGTATTTAATATGGCTCAATAATTCTTTCCAGTCAAATAATCTATTTAACTAAAAAGTACTAAGCATGTCTGTATCCGCATCATCTGTCAAAAGGTTCACATTACCAACCTTTAGGTTAAAGAAACCTATGGTACTTAGCTCACTTGGGGGACCCTTAACTGCCATACTAATGTCCTAGGGTAGAGATCACCATGGAGAATTTTGGATTCTTATCAAACCTCATGATGCTACCATCCCAGATGCACAACATCATCCTAGGAATGGACTGGATGGCCAAATACTAAGAAATGATAAATTGTGCCAATAGAAAGGTAGTACTTACGAATTGCCCCGAATTAACAGTAAAGGTTAATGTAGATTGGCCCAATCTTTGGGGACATGCAATTCATTACCTTGAGGATGTGCCACTAGAAGGAAAGCTTATAGTTCAAGACTACCCTAAAGTGTTTCCAAAGTAATTATCTAGCATGCCACCAGACTGAGACATAGAGTTTGTCATTAACCTAAAATCAGGGATCGTCCCAATTGCAAAAGACGCTGATGAGCTTGAAGAGTTAAATAAGCAGATTGATAAATTACAAGAAAAAATATTTATCAGATCTAGCTCATCACCCTAGGGTTCGTCGGTACTTTTGGTAAAGAAATAGGACGTCACTGCAAGAATATATATTGATTATAGAGCCCTAAATGATATGACCATCAAAAACAAGTATCCCTTACCCTACATCGACAACTTGTTCGATGAACTCTCAGGAGCCACAGTGTTCTCCAAAATAAATATGCGATCAGGATACCATCAAATCAATATCAGAGCTGAGGACTTCTCCAAAATAGCATTTACCACCTGATATGGCCTGTATGAGTTCACGGTCGTGACATTTTGCTTGACCAATGTGCCAGCCTATTTCATGAATGTCATGAACAAAGTATTCATGGAATACTTGGACAAGTTTATGGTAGTATTTATTGACGACATCCTGATTTATTCCAAGACTACTGAAGAACACGTTGAATACCTACGATTAGTATTAGAGAAGCTTAAAGAGTACTAATTGTATGCCTAGTACAACAAGTGTGAGTTCTTCATGGAAGTGTGTAGTTTTCTTGGATTGGTCAGATACCATAGACGATTCATAGAAGGGCTTTAAAAGCTTGCCAGACCGTTAACCCACCTACTCGAGAAAGAAAAGAAATATGAATGGAAAAAGGCTACGAGGAAAGTTTTCAAGAGTTGAAAAAGAAACTAACTACTACTCATGTGTTAGTCTTACCAGATATACATAAGGACTTTGAAATTTATGATACCTCGTGCCAAGGTTTTGGCTGCATACTCATGCAAGGAGAAAAAGTTGTGGCCTATGAGTCAAGAAAACTTCGTCCTCATGAGGACAATTATCCTACTCATGACCTGAAATTAGCCTAAGTAGTGCATGCCCTGGAAATTTGGCAGCATTACTTGATTGAAAACCACTGTGACATATACACTGACCACAATAGTCTCAAGTACATCTTCACCCAATCAAACCTCAACCTAAGACAAAGAAGATGATTAGAGCTAATCAAGGACTATGATGTAGATGCCCATTATCATCTTGGGAAGGCTAATGTAATGGCTGATGCATTGAGCTACAAGTTCTACTGTAGCAATATCATGGTCCAAGAATTACAATATGAGCTCTACAAGGAATTGGAAGCACTTAATCTAGAGATAGTAGAGCAAGGCACCATAGTCGCTATGGAAGTACACCCAACCTTAGAAGATCAGACCAAGGCCACCCAAGAAGGAAATTCTGGTGTCCAAAGATTCAAGTGTCTCATGGCTAAGGGACTCCTAAGATGACCGAGGACCAACAAGGGATCCTATGGTATAGGAAATATCTCTTTACTCCACACCAGAAGGAACTCAAGGACTTAACTAAGGAAGCCCATAGCCTAGCATAATCCCTGCACCTAAGAAGTACCAAGATGTATTAGCACATGAAGACCTTATATTGGTATTCTCTCACGAAGAGAGACATCACAAAGTATGTAGCTTATTGTGATGTATGCCAACAGATCAAGGCCAAGCATCAAAGACCTACAGGTCTGCTTCAACCACTACAATACCTTAGTGAAAGTGGGAAGAAGTTGGAATGGGTTTTATCACTGGCCGACTGCGAACCAACTCCAAATGTGATTCATTATGGGTCATAGAAGACAGACTGATGAATGTCACCCATTTTATCCTTGTGAAGACCACCTACAAGGTAGACAAATTAGCCGAGTTATACATGGCACACATTATGTGTTTACATGGAATACCCAAGAGAATAGTCTTAGATCAAGGCTCTCAATTCACCTAGCACTTCTGGGCTAGTCTTCATGATGCTCTTAGAACCCACCTAGCTTTCAGTGTGGCATACCACCCTTAGACAGATGGGCATATAGAAGGAGTAAACCAAATACTTGAAGACATGCTTTGGGCTTATGGAGTTTACCTAGATTGGGAGAAATGCTTACCTTATATGGAATTATCCTACAACAATAATTATCAGTCTAGTTTGAAGATGTCCCCATTCGAAGCCCTCTACATTGGTTAGAAGTAGGTCAAGGCTATATCTTTGGACCAAATACCCTAAAGTAGGTAGAAGTGAAAGTTTGCCTGATTGGAGACCGACTACAAGCTACCCAATCCAGACAAAAGCTATGCTAACAATCGTCATAGGGAATTGACGAAATTAGAGACCATGTCTATCTCAAGGTGACACCTCTTCAAGGGATTCAAAGATTTAAAGTTAAAGCCAAGCTTGCACCAAGATAATAAGCCCATTCCTGATCATTGCCAAGCATGGAGAAGTAGACTACCACCTAGATTTACCTACAAGTCTAGCATATATCCACAACGTGTTCCATTCTCACAACTCAAGAAGTGCCTCAAAGTACCTAAAGATTAAGCCCCAGTAGAAACCATCAAGCTCCAAAAAGACCTAACTTATCCAGAACATCTGATCAAGATCCTCGACGTCATGGAGAAGCAAACAAGACACCAAAACATCTGTCTCTACAAAGTTCAATGGAGTAATCACTCAAAGAGAGAAGCCACTTGGGAGCATGAGGATCAGCTAAAGATAGACTACCCGTATCTGTTCTTTGAGTAGCTAGAATCTTGGGGTACAATCTGTAACATTCCATTTTTGGGAGCTCAAAAGTGTTTGAATTGAAATTTGAAATTTGAATTCAAATCAAGTTCAAAATAAAATTTCAAACTGAGTTTCAAAAACCTGAGACCCAAATCTTGCTTGGACCAAGCCTAGCACATTCGTCTCCTCTCCCTTGGCCTTGGCCTAGCCCACACTAGCCCATACGACCCCTCCCTATGTCGTGCGTGCTCTGGATGTGCCCCCACACACACGCTACCTGTGCCGTGCACACTCTTGCCACGCGTTTGACAACACTACCAGCACTGTGCTGCTGAAGTACACATCTGGTCGTTCCCTATGAACCACAATGCTACGCTGACCTCTCCTCGACCCTGACCCAGTCCTGCTCTCCCTCTCTCCACTGTTGCACTGCGCACCATGCCCATGCCCACCGCTCCTGCTCTGTGTCTATGTCGCATGCCTGGGTTCTTCACGCCTGATCATTGCATCTTTTCCTCTACACCTTAACTCCCTTTTGCTTCGCACGCTAACTCCCCCTACATTGTGTCGTGCTGCATGCTAGTGCCATCACCCTCGGTCTCCACGAGGCATTAACACCACTAAATGGCCACCTCCCCCTCTCTTTAGCTATAAAGCCTTCGAGTAGCCTCCTTGTGGTCATATCAGGCTCACTAAAATAATAGGTTACCAGGTACGACGTTGTAGATGATGTTGTTCAGGCTTTCTCTTGCAACACTCTAAGATATCTTATTGCCTTGAGTTGATGGTGCTCCACGTCTTGCTCCTGGAGAAAAGGTCTTGGCAGGGGTACTTCCAACGTTGAATGGAATTGGCATGATTGCTTAATGCTTTCGCAGACACTTGTGACCAAAATGACCTGGCTCCATTTTGGACATTCTACATATGGATGGAAAGCTGAGAAGGCGACCTTTCCAATGGCTCTGGTCCCATATCAAAATTCCTTCTGAGTCAACGGGAATCGTTGAAACAAGTGGGCGTTCAGAATCTGTCAGAGTGCTACGCCACCGTCTTTTGGGCCATTCGGCTTTGTATCATGTTGGAGCCCATTAGGGCGCGTCCAGGGGTTTTGCACGCCCCTCACTCTATATCCAGCCGCCACCCCCACCATTAGGGTTTGGGTTTTGCTTAGATTATTCTGTCTTTGAACAGTTTCGCCGTTCATCGGTTTGTGAGACCCCAACTTTTGAGTGCTAAATCAATACATCTGCAATTCAGTTGTGTTCTTGCTTGTGTCCTTCAATTCGCAGGCGAGGATTAGCCTTCTTGGCGAGGTCAACGGGGCTGCGCACGGTTGATAACCTGAGAAGACGTGGTGCTACGATTGCGGGGTTCGGAACTTGTTGTTCGGAAGCCGGATCGATTTGTGTCACGCCTCCACCAAATCGAACTTACCCAGAACCTGTTGGAAGATCGGGACCCCATTCCTATCACCACTCTGTTACAGCACCTTCCAGTTGGTGAGCGACATAAAGAACTTTCTCCCGATCTATGCACTAGACAAGATTCAGCTTCTTCTCCATAGAACAAATCTAGTCGTTTGCTTACAAGGGCTCAGATGAACTGGAATAAGTAGGTGATATAGTCCTCATAAGTTCTATAAATCTCGATGATGGACGAGTTGGCTAATGTGCAACACCTTCTTGATTCTGCTGGTTCATCATGTTGTTCATGTTTTGCATCATTGTGTTCATTAACTAAGTTTGTGCTGCCAAAAACTGACTTAAGGCTAGATCCAATTCTATTAAAGCTGACTGCTGACCCTGAGCTAAAGGATTTGCGGCACTACTGCTAGGTTTTGAAGGCATCTAATTACAACCAGCTATACTATGTGTATCAACCATCTGATAGGATGACTCCAAGGTTACCAAGGAAAGAGGGAATAGCATAAGTAAGAGGTAAATTCATCTAAGGGGATACTCTAATGGCAATCCTAAATTAAAACAATCACTTAGCCAAAAAAAGCTAATAAAAGAAGCATTAACCTCCACCAACACGGAAAGCTTTGACATGACTACAACATAATGCCAAAAGCAAAATTGCACCTCACATCACACACACAATTGCAAAGAAAAAGCAAGACAATCTACACGGTGCTAAAAATTGTAATAGGGACCTAATCTAATGGCTCCCACTCTTCGTGATAATCTTGGCTTGAATCTCATGCATTAATCCATTGCTTTCTCTTCTTTCATGAAATACACTGGTTGCTTCTTTGATCCAAAACTTCGCATCAAGATTTGAAGAATTTCAGGCCAACCTCCACTATGGTTATGGGAAAAATTGAGACATCTATGGACATTATGGGGAAAAGAAGTTCATTTAAGATTTGACAATAATATCCCAGATAAGGTAAGGAATAAGACCTAAGAATGAGAAAAGAATAGAGAATTTCTAGATAGCCATTTGGTTGGTTTGATTTAGAAAGTAGATTTTTAAATTTTGCTAATTCAACCATTCTAACTAGGGCTTCATCTTACAATCGATATTAGCCCTAATACCACCCCTGTTGAGACCCAAATCTGCAAATGTAGACTCTCATGTGTATTCTACACTAATCTAGGATCACGCTAGTGTACACAGTGAAACATAGATGAAATATCGACCATGATCATGATTAACTAAGAAAAGACTCAAATATTATTAATTATCAAACTTGCGACCTTATGGCCAAGTTACATATTATTAGCTGGAAGGGCTAGAGAACCTAGCAGTAGAAAAAAAATGATAAACATAGTAGCCATTTGACATGCCCACAGGCAGTCCACAAGGGAGTGAAGTCCTAATCCATGAAGACGTCGAAGTAACCTCCTTCAAATACCTCATGTTGATATGGCTCTTCTTCAGCAACTGAGCAAATATAGATATAGCCATGAGTACATAGAGTACTCATCAAGTCATTTATAACAAGATGCAATATAATAATGAAGTTTACCAAATGATGGCTAAGTGGTTATTTTGCAAAAAGCAACAATTTAAAATAAATATAATAAATAGATTGAAAATGAACTTTGAAAACAAGTAATAAGTAATTAAGTCAAAGGAATTGAGTAAACCACTAGTCAACTGCTATCCGCCCAATGAACCACCCGTGAACTAACCATTCACACAATAAACCACCAGTGAACTAACCATTCACTTCCCAACTTATTCCAACGAAGTTTTTATGAAATCTCTACCCTTCATGTGAAATCAGTCAGCATTGTCCATAACCGGGGACACGGCTATTCGAATAGGCTTACACTCTACAGAGGTTGCACAATTTTACCCACAAGATATGATAATCTCACATTGCCACGTGATTAACACACTTCTGTTGGTTTGCGGCGGAGAAATCATGATGAGGCCTTTACAATATTCAATCTCAATCCAGTTATGCCCACTAAGGTTTTACACCCGAGTAGGCTAACCACCTAATCGGAGAGCCCCTCTTGCGGCCCATGGAAATGTCTAACCAACATCCACTGAAATCTCAATGGAGAAACTAAAATTGAAATATCACAAATTAATTAGCTATACAAGAAATGTGCCAATCTGTGACGTATTTTGCATGACAAAGGCTGAAAATGTCACTAAACCATCTGGTTTATGACGTATTTAAAGTGACATCTGGGCTTAGTGACACAAAAAAAAATGTCATTAAAAATGTCATAAAGCTAGCCTAGAATGAGGTAATGACGATATTTGGTATGTCATTATGTCCAATGTCGAAATGTCATAGATCTATGACATGGATTTTTGCATCACAAAATTTTAATTGAATTTTTTTCAAGGATAATTAGCCACGTTGGCAGGACCCACTGCCACGTGTACACGTGGGCCCATGACATGCGTCATATTTGCATATATTTAGCTCAATTTGGATCATTTTACATTTTTTGTGCTTTTTCTGCGGGCCGGCGCGATCAAGGCGCATATACGATAATTCTGGACTTTCGGGACTGCTTCGTACAGATGTACGCGTCGTCACGGATCAAACCGCGCTGAAAACAGAGCTCCGGAGGGCTAATTCAGAAGAAATCAAATTGGGAAAGGACCTATTTGCAAATTCCAGAAACATCGTGGACTAATTCGTAAAAGTTCCAATCCCCCATTCGGCCTCAATAGCAGTTTTTTCCTTGAGCCGGCCATTTCCTATCTCCTACCTCTCCTTGCTTTCTCTCACCTCCCCCTGTCTTCTCACCGTCGGCGCCGGCGAGGGTCGGCCAGACTCGCCGGCGGTCAACCGCAGTGCCCCTCCTCCTTCTCCACCGGTGCCCCTCCTCCTCTTGCGGCCCATGGAAATGTCTAACCAACATCCACTGACATCTCAATGGAGAAACTGAAATTGAAATATCACAAATTAATTAGCTAGATCCATCCCATACTAGACATATGGTTGCACGATAAGGCTCAGATCAATGGTGCATAAAGTTAAGTCCTTAGACATTACCTAGGCAAAACTTCTACATCCCAACAAAGTACTAACTACACTTCTCCCTTTACTGCACAATCATTCGTCCAAGCAAAAATCAATTTGTATAACCACCACCAATGACACTACCCATGCCATGGCACTCAAATTTTATCACAGCGGCTACAACCACAATTCAGTATCTCATTAAGTCAAAATTAATTATTTATTCAACATGTGATGATAAGCCCAATGTACTACTAGCATGGCCAAGCATACTAAACATGCAACCCAAGTGGATACTAGTATTGCATCACGAGATAATTACGCATCCTATGGTGGCAATAGACTCATGGCATTCAACTTATCAAGGTAGAATTAATCAAATTGGACAATAGCTACCAAGTACAAAGGTTTGTATTAAATTAGCAATACATGATAATTTAAAATAAAATAATAAATAATAAATTAAAAATATTATATTCAACATGATCAAAGGTCATAACTCACCTTGTCCTTGCTCAGTTATCAACTCTTGATCTTCAGTTCCTGCTTCTGCTCCTTCGAATATGTTATCTATCATGCGAACAAAATACAAATAAATTCACATAAAATTCAAAAATTACAAAACCTAAAATAAAAGATAGAGCTCAATTTTAGATGAATTTATAAAGAAGAATCAGGTCAATCAGAGTTCGAATGGAGGAGAACGAGCGATTGGAAGATTGGTTGGGAAGAAAATTCTAGAAAATTATCAAACAAGAGATTATTCCCTAACATCTTCTTTTTAGGTTGATTTTTGGTTTATATGTGTGTACGACGTGTGGGACTCGCTTGTAACTAACTCAAGGCAAAAGAATGCATGAAATAATAGAGAGCAACAATGCATTCATGGAGAGGGATTGTGCTAGCAAGGGAGAAGCCAAGGAGGCTAGCCAATGGGCAAAATAGAACCCGCGGTCCCAAGGAAGAGATGGCCGGAGGTGGTGTTGGTTGGTGCGACCCACAGCGATGGCAATGGCAACAAAGACATGGGTTGGAGAGAGAAATAGTACCTAGGCATGGAACACGAAGAAGTAGGGTAAGCACGGGCCAAAACGCGACATGGTGAAGCTAGGAAAATTGTTTGTTAAGCCGGGGACTCACCGAAGATGACACAATCTACGATTGAATAGCAACAGTAGAGAAAAAAGAAAAACTTTATATCTTAGTGCTTGATGAAGGAAATCCCAATCTACATAGAGGGTAGCTACATGGGATGGTAGAACACATTTTGACACAAAAGGATTGAAGAAATTATCACCAGATAGATGGAAACGTGAGGCACCCTAGGAGGCCATGGTTAGGTATTGGAAGTGAAAATTTGTGGCAAGTTTCTAGGGAAAAGAAAGGAAGTACTGCATAGAATGTGACAACACAAATCTTACAAAAGTGATGGCATGGGCTAAAACTTACCAGAGACGACGAATTAGCGACAGGAAGCAATTTCAGCCTAGATTGGGAAAAACTTGATCCCAGGAGATTGGCTACACCAAAACCAAATTAACTTGGCATGAAGGTAGATGATACATGGAAACACAATGTGACATGAAAGAATCATGAAAAATCTCACCAGATAGCACAGAACGTGATGAGCAATCTCGGGAACGAAGGGCTCATGTGCCAGCGGCGTTCTAGGCTTTGAGAAAATTTGGCACAGCTTAGGGAGGGTTAAGAGGGGTCAAAAGGTCATATTTAAGGGCTTAGAAGAGATAGAAACTAACTCAAATTCATGATATTCAGTTTGGAGTCCATTCAAAAAATATGAGATAAAAATGCAAATAGATAAACAAAACGCAAGAGGCTAGATGGAATGGATTCCTTGTATGATTTGGCACAACTTTCCTTTCAGAACGACAACGAGATAAGGCTCGGATTGGAAGTTGCCATGGAGAGAAGAGAGAGAGGAGTTCAGTTCATTCTCTAGAAAGATCAATATGATTTCTTGAGTATGGAACTTGAGGAATAAGAGGAGAAGGTACGAGAAGATAAGAAGGAAGAAGGGCCAACCTGGTGGTAGTTTGGTTGATGACTTGGGGTTAAAAGAGGCTGGGTTAGGAGCAATCTAGGATGGGTGACTCCCTTGATAATTCCATTTTTTTTAATAAATTTAATTGAGCTCGGGTAACTCCCATGGGAATTCCATTTTTTTAATAAATTTAATTGAGGTCTAACAAATAGAAAATAAACTCCAAAAATATAAAAAAAATCATGTGACATGAGGAACCCAAATAAAACAGGTTTTCATTTAATTGAAATTTTTTAGTCATATTAAATCTTTTTAATTTTAGAAAAATTCATATTAAGTTGTAATTAATTCAAGAAAAATCCGAATGGTTCTTTTTATTTTAAAAGCTTCAAAAAGTCACTAAAAATCAGGATGTTACAAATTAAGTTTTGCATTTATGTAATACCGATAAATATCATAACTCATTACTTATGTATAGATACATGATGCCAAAAGCCTGACGATCGTGAGAACCGGTGAGTTTCCTTGACCGACACTTGGTCTCTAAGCAATGCATCACCAAAGATGCATCTTACATCAAAACTTATATAAAGATGGGATTGCTTGCTCGGAGCAACAAGGACTACATATGATACCGTACAACTAGGGGTAAGTGCTTCACTAGTTGCTACATAAATTTCATTTGTACTTCACACGCAACATGAACATACGTGAAATGACTATGTAAACATGAATGAGTAGGTAGCACTAGATTCTTATTGTGATTGTACCAAAGTGGAGCAAGATAATATATCTTGATTCCCTACTCAGGAAAACTATGACTTCACCCATGTGAAACAAATAATTGACACATAAACTTGTTTCCTCTAAATATAACTATATTGTAGTCTTCCCTTCATATGAAATGGTTGAGGCTAACTTTTTGTATTCATTTAGGTTGTTCAGCACTTACATTGCCAACAAAGGGAAACACAAGGAATGTAGCGCTACACTACAATAGATGACATGATTTTCAGTGCTGGAATGGAATGAGATAAGAATCTCTGGAGATCTTTCCTCTCCACTTACACGTAATAGGCTTTCCCACTGTATAAGACTTCTTTCAAATGGCATAACTGGGACTAAGACATGGCCCAAACTCCTACGGGAGGTAGCAGTGGGGAATTTTCTGCAATGGGTGAAAGCCTGACAGAGCAATGACTTTATTAAGAACCGCCTATGAAGTATCACAAATGGTTCTTATTAAAAACAATCGCTGATAATGATGTATCACAGACGGTTCTAGCAATCACTAGTAACATATCAGTCACACTTATAAAACCATCTGTGATAATTACAACACTAATGGTTTCCAAAAACCGTCTGTGATAAGGTGTCCAGCATAGCCTATTTTATAGTAGTGGAGCCTGGCATCCAAAGAAACGGAATGCAACACCCCACCCATCCTTTGGGCCTAGAGTGCTACCATCAATGCATAATAATACCATTTTTGAACAACTGCTAATCATTTTAAGCAAACTCTACTTTATTCATGAAGCAACTTACGCCATACCATTTTTAAGCAACTATTCTAGCATTCTAGTGGAGTTAAACATACTAACAAAAGCTAATATGCGAAGTGCTACAAGTACGTGAAGTTATTCATGTACTATTCCCGCCCATACATGACGCCCTCAACGATCAACTAAAAAAAGAAACAAAGTAAGGGTGAGTCTAGAGACTCAGCAAGCACATGATAAAACAGTGGCGTTAACACACCAATTTAATAATTCCCATTTCTGTGAATTGTACATCACTATCTCTGTAACTATTTTACTTTTGTCACTTTTATGCAATGCAATGCATATGTAACTGTATCACCGTTTTGTTCTGTTTTCATGCAATGCGATGCTATGCGTCTATAACTGTAACTTATACCGGTATAGCGGAGTGTTTACCCATCGATGAACCACTCAATCCCCGTCCTCTTTTATACGGCGATCCAAACTCCACTCCCGTGGAGTACCTACCGAAGTAGGTCCTGTTGTATGTGTATGAGTGCAATGCGTGATGCAACATGCTTTCAATGTTGGCATTAATCATAAGTAGCACTCATCAAACTATGATTAGCTCATAATCTGTAGGAGCCCAGATTATACAATCTGGAATCCTCTGTGATTCCACCACACTATTCCCTGGATCAGTAGATAGTGCTCATAGATTACAGTTCTGAATATCAAAAGTACATATCAAGCGGAAGCGTAAATATAGTAATAGACTTACTCATGGGCCGATTAGGCCGAAATCAATAAATTGCAGCAGCGGAAGAACGAGCACACAGGTGGGACCTTCAGGACATGCCCACAGGCAGCCAACTGGAGGTTCGCGACCTAGCCCTTGACATCATCATCTTCTCTGCCAGCTTGTCCAATCTTGTTGCTGAGGTGAGGTGATTTGATTCCTGATTCTGTATTTTGTCGCAAAAGCGAGCGTGAGCACTCCGACCCCGTGCTCCGCGAGCCAATACACAGAATGCAAATAAATAGTATGCATGGCTTATCAAAGGAGAGGCTCGGGTTATTTTATTTGCCATAAAACGCGTTTAGTAGCATTTCTCTTATTATATCATATTGTTGTTTTTGTGACCTAAAGACTCCTCACCGCAAATGACATCATTGACTTAATCCACCAAAGACTCACGCTCTTTATTAACTGCTGTCTAAGACTCCCAACAGCGATTGCCATAATTGACTTAATCCACCGAAATTACACTTTCTTTATTGAGTGCTGTCTAAACTCCAAACAGCATGTGTCATCCTCTATTCAATCCACCGATCATATTCTTTCTATAATGGTTGCTGTCTAAGACTCCAAACAACGAGTGACATCATTTGAATGATCCACGGACTACACACATTTTATATTGATTGCTGTCTAAAACTCCAAACAGCGTGTGACATTATTTAGATATTCCACCAAACATATTCTTTCCAAATTGATTGCTGTCTAATCTCCAAATAGCGAGTGACATCACCTAATTAATCCACCGAACATTCTCATCAAGATTTTCTAACAAACCAATCCTTTTTATTATTGATTCAAATCCACCAAGAATATCATTGATCAAGCCTATGATTCAATATTATATATCCATCAAGAATATCATTGATCAATTCTACGATCCACTAGTATCCTCCCACCAAGTAAATCACTAATCAGGAACTATAATCCAATACTTGTATTACTTCTCCAACTTCCCAAAAATTCAATTAGATCATCTATTTAGCCTATCTATTCAGCTAGACTCCACCAATTTATTTCTCCCCGACCCCACACTATCATTTCCTATTTATGATCGACATGAATCCACCAATACATTTATGTGTACACTACAGACATCTATTTCCTTTACTCACGACCCTGTTTATTCCACCCATATTTTATTTTGTAAGAATAGAAATGTCACTATTTGAAATACAATACATAAAATTTCCTGAGACCTAGCAGCTTTGGAACAAAACATAATGTTCAAGGAATATTAACATGATTTTCCATTCATATGGCATCACACCATATGCCTAATATCACCATAATTTTTCCATACATATGGCATCACACCATATAACATCTTTCAGCGTTATAGCCGCTTAACTTACCACTGGGACGACACCCAGGACAACTCAAATCAGGGCTTTCCGCTGACCTCCACTTTTTTCATTTCCACCCACAAAGTTTTTGAAATAGAACTATATCTGGTTAAGTTCCCATGTCCGCCCTTGACCGTGGGCACGGCTATTCAAATAGTTTTTGACTCTGCAGAGTTTGCACACTTTACCCACAAGAGACAGTTTACTCGTTGCCCCGCACAATTCCTTAGTCATGCGGTTGAGCAAACCGTCACAGTAACCGTTCAATGTACCTCGCCCCTTCCATCATATCACCCTATAGGTCGTTCCCACTTGCGGTGGGTCCCATACGTTGTGCGGGATGTTCTCCTTCTGAACGCCTAGCAGCTGGCTACCCACACTGCTAGCGCGCCACAGCAGAACCTCACCCTCCGCGGATGTCCCATTCAAGCCCGCCACACAGACAGCCGCTTGCACCACTTCACTCCTCCACTGATGATGATGACTTTCAGGGTCCGGTAAATTTACTAGGCCAAGTTGTACTTTACAGACTTGTGGTTGCACTTGTTTAAAACAGGAGGTCATGACAAGATTCAGTCCTTAGGGTTATCTGGGTGGTTCTACCGCAAACCACACTCTCGTGCACACCTGCACCATACCCCCGAACCATCCGCCCAGATAATAAGCAGTTTGAGGTTTCTGGGAGTATAAAATAATCATATCCAACATATACCAATCATTACCACCATGACTGCCCAACCAGTCATTACCACCATGACTGTTCAACCAAATTTTCTCATGATTAAAAAGTGATGCTTGGGAGTTCTCACGCCCATGAGTATGTAAGCAACACTAAGCATGGCATGTAATTACGGACTTATTTTTGAAAGGTTACTATTGTAATTTTGCTAGGGCGACAAAGTTCACATAATCAAGTAATCCAAAGGATGTGTAATATTATTCAAGACAAGCAATTGGGCATATAACTAGAATCTTAAATTAAACATGTATTTCATATAAAATAACAGCATGCAATTTGATAATTTAAAACAAAGTAATTTGCGGAAAATGTAGGTTCAACATGATCAAAGTATTGACTCGCCTGGCGCGGTTTACCGCGATCTTGAGCTCACACAATGCTTTCTTGAGCTTCGGTCTCTATCTTCACTTTGAGCTTGACCTCGTTTGATCCGCTGGATCTTTAGGACTCCGATATCTAATTACGTGCTAAATAACTGAATACAAATAAAGGTAAATAACTCAAAAGATCCAAATAAATCTGAATAATTCAAATGGCCGATGTAATTTATTTTATACATTTATTACGATTTGAGAATAGCAGGGTGATTCAGTTTAGTGTGTTGCAAACACAGCAGTAGCTGGGTTTGAGTGAGAGAACGAGTTATCTGAATAGCTTTATCGTGAGGGAAAATTTTAGGATAATAAGAGATCAAAAGTGAGGAAGTGTCGAACTACTTACTTTGGAAAAGAAGTGGCCAAACATAGCCGATTGGAGAAAGGCGAGGTTTGATCTTTTATTGATGCCTTTCCGTTTATTGATTTATATTTATCAGAACAGTTCCAGGAGTGAGGTAAGACATACGGACAAATGAGAGAAATTACCCGAGATTTTAAAAGAGGGACAGAGCCTTATGAGCTTAGAACACGGAGATTTTACATGAGATTATTTTTGTTTAGTGCTCGAAGATAACTAGGTATACTGATGGTAGAATATGATGAATCGATCTTTGTATTCATAGCTTCCTTTATTATTTTTGTATTTATCACGGAAGTTCCATGAGCCACGATAGACCTATGGGCGGATGTAAGACTGTGGTGGGGCATAGGGTATCGCCTATTGGCAGAGGTACGAAGTTAGCACGACAATGTTTTGTCATGTTAACATTTACGATTTACGGTATGTGTTATATGCACAATGCATATGACTGTTGAGTTATCACGTTGGTCTTATAGTCTATACTTTTAGCAGATGAGAGACGTATTATTTTATGTGGGCCTAATGTTAACGTAGTGACTAAGGTGTAGGTTAACGAGACTTATTTTTAACGATTAATGACCCACGGGTTTCTTTTATTAGACTTATGAAGTTATACTTTGACATGGTTTTTAATATGTGATACTCTAAGAGTTCAACTATTACGTTTATTTACAAAACTACATCGTAACACCATTCTCTTTTAGACCTACTCTTAAACGCGGTGCCCTATTAATATTTTGCCATTAATAATTTGCGTATTCTTAGTTATGACCTCGTGATATTTGAGTGTTTACTAATAGCTACCTTTTATATGGTTTTTATTTGACTTTTCGGATGCAAAACAAATACTAATAATAGTTATTCTAATGCTAAACCTTAAATAATCTTATTTACATCCCAAGCAATCTTTATTAGCTCTCATGAATTAAATTAACTTTCCTAATCACTTAATTATTATTATGCATGTAACCCCTTTATTTTTATGTATAAATAAATTTTATTGGTTCCCATATCACTTATCTCAATTTCCTTGATTTATTTCCTAAATACTTTCTAATTGGAATGGCCCCAAAAAAACATTGAAAGCATAAGGTTGCGTAAGGGGCATTCGAACCCGGGACCTTCACGGTCAGAGCATGCAAGGGCTGGCGCTGGTGACCAACCGAACAGCAGGTGCTTCACATCTTAGGAGGGGGAGAAAATAACTAATCCAATGCATAGGCTTGGGGCAAAACAGAGGATCTGGCCGGCGCGACGGGGCTGCGGCGGCGCCGGCGAGGTGGGGCCGGAGGGGTGTTGGCGAGCAGGAAAATGGAAAGTGCATGAGGCGAGGGAGCCGGTGGAGACCACGCCTCTGGCCGGAAGGCAGCATCGGCGTGCGGCGGCCAGAGCAAGGGTGGAAGGTGGCGGCGCCGGCGAAGTGGAGGAGAGGGGGATTGGAGAGGAGCTTGAGTAGGAGTGGGTTGTGGGGAATCTCACCACGGGTCTGGTTGAACCGGGGAAGCATCGAGGTGAGCCGGCACCGGGAGCCTACGGCGGCGCGGGGAGGGCCATCGTCGCCGGCGAGCTAGGGTGGACGGCAGCTCCGGCCGGTGGCGGGGAAGACCTTGGGGCGTCGAGAAGGTACTCCCCCAGCGAGGAATTGGGGGGAGACCAACCGAGGAGGAAATGGCGCGGGCGGCGGCGGGATTTGGCCGGTGTTGGGAGAGATGACCACGCGGCGAGTTTGGTTGCACCGAAATCCAATTAATTTGGATAGGGTGTAGATGGGGAGCAGGGACGCGGGATGACGTGGTTTTCTTGGCCGGGGATTCGTCGGAGAGCCGGAATGGCAGGGCACCGGCGGAGGCGTTTCACGGCGCTGGGCGGGCGTGCAGCCAAACTAGTGATGGGCGAGCAGGGAAATGAGGAGGAGGCGCCAGGAGGCCTGTTGGAAATCTAGTCAATTTTCGGCATATTTTAATCCAGAAATTTAGCATATAAAACATGACATACAAAAGCATGAGTGATTCAACGATGATGTATTCGTATTCGCTAACGAACAAGCTAACAGCAACACCTATTAACATATTCATAGCGCACTGAAACAAATACATCAAAGAAGTGTTAAGATTATACCCTCGGGCGGGGCCAGTGTCGGTGACACCGGAGGCGCCGTTACCATCAGTCGACATGATGGCCTATTCGATGTAGTCGATCAAAACGTGATGCAGGACGAAGCTTGATGCAGGAAGATGTTCGCAGTGCAGTCCCACGAACAGTTAACCACCAGGAAGTAGACGTCGCAAATTGAGTAGTCGCGCCGATGCGCTCCCCAAAAACTTGATCGCCCGTCTACCCGTGCAGGTACACAAACGGACGAAGTTCCGGAGGCCTACTCGCCCAGAAACTTGTGCGCGCAAGGTTCTGGATCGAGATTGCAGAGAGCAGCGACAAAAACAGAGGGAGAGAGAACTATTCTTTCGTATGGAGAGAAGAGCCTTCTTATGCTCTGTTCGCTTGTAACAGCAAAAATGAAGAGACCAGTAACTGCCGCCATTAGTCACTAGTAACTGCACCCATTACTCGAAAGTAACCGCAGCCATAATCCACTAGTAACTGCACCGTTACTGCCAGCGAGTCAGTGCGTTTCGATTTTCGAATAGATAAAGAAAAACGCGCACGCACCCGACACGCCTGCGCGCGTACGTACGCACGCACACGCACGCACACGCACACGCACGGCACGGCACGGCACGGCACGGCACGGCTCGGCTCGGCGTGGCGTGGCGTGGCGAGGCGAGCGAGCGAGCGAGCGCGCGCGCGTGTAATGGCTCTCTCCAATTCCACAAGGGGGTTACCACGTTCCACCTTTTAAAGTGGTGTAACTCCCATTCAACTCTCCATATGGGACTAAACAGTTTTTACATGTGGGCCTAGGAATTTCATTTGATTAATTGCTAAATTAAATGGACCAAGCCCAATTAATCCAACAATCCCCACCAAATTTCAAGGCACACGAGAAATACTCTCAGTTCTGCTGTTGTTTGATATACCAGTGTTTCGATGGAGACTGTTAAGTTGAACATCCATCTAGGAAAGGAGTTACACTCATCCACAATCAACAATGGACTATGCCTTGAATTGACATTTTGTGCGAACAAGCTTTACCCAATTCCTTTACTAGTACTAGGCTGCCTAAAGCATCCTCTCGGTTGGAGCGTATAAGTCATACTCCATGCCTATTCATGAGTATCTAGAGATCACCCAAATCTCATAGATCGTGACCAGCGATCGAACTCATATAGGTGTGTTCCTTCTAAGATGTCCTGTAGGCCGACATCTCGCTTTAAATAAGCCACTCGGATCACATTAAGGTAAAACCAACCTGCCATACAGAATAGGAGAGAAGCGCATCATTGAAGAAATGAGCCTTGTAAAGGTCTCTCCTCGATCAACCAACGACTTGTTTCACCATCCTACTTCACGGATCTCCGATCATGTAGAACAGTTACCACCGTGATATGACTCATGTGGGTCTCGGGCCCATCTCACTCGATGCACTATCTATCACATTACGTGATAAACCCTTTGTAAATTGGTGCGCGATTCTTAGCTGTGCGGACATAGTCCGGCGCTATCACCCGAGTTTTTCAGCTTTCGGCGGACTTCAACCGCCTCTTAACATGCCTAGATGACTTCATGTTGTCCTTAGAACTGTTCACCTTGATAATTACAGTCTGATTATCACAGTTCATCAGGATAGCGGTATCGGTTTTTCAACCACCGGCAAATCCATAAGGAGTTCACGAAGCCACTCAGCCTCAACAGTAGCGGTATCTAATGCTGTGAGTTCTGCTTCCATTGTTGACCTCGTTAAGATGGTCTGCTTGCAAGACTTCCAGGAAACAGCACCACCTCCAAGAGTGAACACATATCCACTCGTGGCTTTTATCTCATCAGCATCAGAGATCCAGTTTGAATCACTATAGCCTTCCAGTACCTTTGGGTACCCAGCATAGTGAATTCCATAGCTCACGGTTGCCTTTAGATAGCGCATTACTCTCTCAAGAGCACGCCAATGATCATCTCCCGGATTTGAAACAAACCGGCTTAGTTTGCTCACAGCAAACGAGATGTCAGGCCTCGTAGCACTAGCTAAATACATCAATGAGCCAATGATCTGGGAGTATCTCAATTGATCCTTTGTTATTCTTCGATTTTTCCTCAACAACACACTAGGATCATAAGGAGTAGAAGCAGGCTTGCAGTCACTATAACCAAAGCGACTCAAGACCTTCTCCACATAGTGGGATTGCACAAGTGTAACCCCACCATCACCTCCTCTCAGTAGCTTAATGTTAAGAATCACATCAGCCACTCCCAAATCTTTCATCTCAAAACTCTTGGACAGAAAGTCCTTGACCTCCTCAATCACATTAAGGTTGGTCCCAAAAATCAGTATGTCATCAACATACAAGCACAAGATCACTCCTTCTCCCCCACCATAGCGATAGTACACACATCTGTCGGCTTCATTTACAACAAAGCCAGCAGATGTCAATGTTCTATCAAACTTCTCATGCCATTGCTTAGGTGCTTGCTTTAGGCCATACAAAGACTTTAACAACTTGCACACCTTTCCTTCTTGACCTTCTACCACAAACCCGTCTGGCTGATCCATATAAATCTCCTCCTCCAACTCTCCATTTAGGAAAGCTGTCTTAACGTCCATTTGATGAACGAGCAGACCATGAGAGGCAGCCAGGGCAAGTAGTAGTCGAATTGTGGTCAATCGGGCAACAGGTGAATAAGTATCAAAGAAGTCCTCGCCTTCTTTCTGGGTATAACCCTTGGCCACAAGCCTTGCCTTGTACTTTTCAATTGTACCATCAGGCCTAAGCTTTTCTTGAAAACCCATTTACATCCTACAGTTTACACCCATAAGGACGGTCAACGACCTCCCAAGTTCCATTAGACATAATAGAGTCCATCTCACTCCATCGCTTCCTTCCAATAGTCAGCGTCAGGAGAAGAATATGCCTCTTCAATGGTTCTAGGAGTGTCATCCACGAGGTATACAATGAAATCATCACCAAAAGACTTTGCAATCCTCTGTCTCTTACTCTTTCGAGTAACTTCATTGTTATCCTCCTCAGGATTTTCCACAGGCGTTTCCTCAACATGTTCTATCGGCATAAAAGAATCAAGGGAAATTATAGGTTCTTGACTAGATAAGCTAGGTACATCACATTTCATAGGAAATTCATTCTCAAAAAATGTAGCGTCTCTGGACTCTATGATTGTACCAACACGCATGTCGTACTCAGCTTTTATAATTAAGAACCTATAACCCACGCTGTGCATAGCATAACCAAGAAATACACAATCTACGGTTTTTGGTCCAAGTTTGCGCTTCTTGACAATTGGCACGTTAACTTTGGCCAAACATCCCCAAGTGCGCAAGTATGAGAGAGTCAACTTCTTCTTTTCCCATTCCTCGAATGGTGTTACTTCTTTATTCTTTGTAGGAACTCTATTCAGGACATGACACGCGGTCAATATAGCCTCACCCCACCATTCCTTAGAAATTCCCGCGATGTCTAACATGGCGTTAACCAAATCATTAGAGTGCGATTCTTTCTTTCGCAACCCCGCTTGACTCGGGAGAATAGGGAGGCGCCCTCTCATGAATAATTCCATGTTCCTCGCAGAATAAAGTAAACTCATTTGAAAATACTCTCCCCACGATCGACCTTACCCGCTTGATTTTCCTCTCAAGTTGGTTTTCTACCTCAGCTTTATAGATCTTAAAGTAATCCAACGCTTCATCTTTTGTTTTTAATAAGTACACGTAGCAAAATCTAGTGCAATCATCTATAAGCGCCATGAAATATTTCTTTCCACCTTTAGTCAACACGCCATTCATCTCGCACAAATCGGAATGAATGAGTTCTAACGGTGCCAAATTCCTCGCCTCTTTGCTACCTTGTGAGGCTTGTGAGGTTGTTTCGATTGAACACACGCATGGCACTTAGAACCTTTGACCAAAGTGAATTTCGGATTAAACTCATATTAGCTAAGCGCGTCATACACCCAAAATTAACATGACAAAGTCGTGAATGCCAAACATTAGATTCATCATCATCGTTACACACATGGTTCACAAATTTATTATAAGAATCCATCAAAGAAAAGCGGAACAAGCCTCCGCTCTCATAGCCTTTACCAACAAATGTTCCATACTTAGACACGACACATTTATTGGACTCAAATGCAAGCCTAAAACCATCTCTACACAGAGAGATCCGCGACAGATTTTTCTTTATGGAGGGGACATGCTGCACGTTCTTCAGCTGCACGGTCTTTCCCGAAGTAAACTTCAGATCGACCGTACCAACACCATGAACAGCTGCATGCGATCCGTTCCCCATCAACAAGGAGCAACCTCGACCGACCTGATAAGATGAAAACAAGGAAATATCAGCACAAACATGAATATTAGCACCAGTGTCAACCCACCACTCAGGTGATTGACAAACAGAAAGAACTGTAGGTAAATAATTACCATACCCCGATGTTCCTCCAGCATCACTAATAACCATGTTGGCAGACTTCTTCTGCTTATCCTTGCGGTCTGGACAATCCTTAGCCCAATGGCCAGAATCACCGCACACAAAGCAGCCGCCCTTTCCTTTGCCTTTCTTCTTAAACTCAGTAGTAGCCTTGGGCTTGACAAAAGGCTTATTTTTCTTCTTATTGTGGAAAGCCTGAGGATTCTTCTTCTGCACCAAATTGGCGCTAGAACCTCCCTCAGTAGCAACTTTCTTGCCACGAGTATCTTTTGCCCTCGCCTTCTCTTCAACACCAAGAGTGCCAATGAGATCAGTAACACTGAACTCCTGCCTCTTGTGTTTTAGAGAAGTAGCAAAATCCGACCAAGAAGGTGGTAACTTGGCGATAATACCACGACCACAAACTTGTCCCAGAACTCGCACTTATTATTCTCAAGCTCCTTTGCGGCGCTGAATCTCATGAGCTTGTTCTACTACGAACGGTCATCGACCATCTTGTAGTCATAGAACCGCTCCATGACATACGACCATCGCCAAGATCGGAAACTCCGAACTTGGCCTCAAGTGCATTCCACATCTCTTTGCCCGTAGGCAAATGCATGTACACATCCACAATGTTATCTGCCAGTATGTTGACAAGTGCACCTCGAAACAAGTTATCCGCTAAATTGAACTTGCGTTCGTCCTCTGCAGACAGAGGCTCAGCGGGCTTGCCTTGTGCAACATGAAAACATTCCATGGCAGTAAACCACAGGATCGCACGTGCACGCCATCTCTTATAATTGGAACCATCAAACGGAGGATGCGGTTTAAGCGACGCAGCAAAGCCAACTACCGAAAAAGACCTATCAAGTTTTTGGATTGTTGGAAATCTAGTCAATTTTCGGCATATTTTAATCCAGAAATTTAGCATATAAAACATGACATACAAAAGCATGAGTGATTCAACGATGATGTATTCGTATTCGCTAACGAACAAGCTAACAGCAACACCTATTAACATATTCATAGCGCACTGAAACAAATACATCAAAGAAGTGTTAAGATTATACCCTCGGGCGGGGCCAGTGTCGGTGACACCGAGGCGCCGTTACCATCAGTCCACATGATGGCCTATTCGATGTAGTCGATCAAAACGTGATGCGGGACGAAGCTTGATGCGGGAAGATGTTCGCGATGCAGTCCCACGAACGATTAACCACCAGGAAGTAGATGTCGCAAATTGAGTAGTCGCGCGATGCGCTCCCCAAAACTTGATCGCCGTCTACCGTGCGGTACACAAACGGACGGTTCCGAGGCCTACTCGCCGAAACTTGTGCGCGCAAGGTTCGGACCGAGATTGCGAGAGCAGCGACAAAAACAGAGGGAGAGAGAACTATTCTTTCGTATGGAGAGAAGAGCCTTCTTATGCTCGTTCGCTTGTAACAAAAAAATGAAGAGACCGAAGAATCGCCGCCATTAGTCACTAGTAATCGCACCCATTACTCAAAGTAACCGCAGCCATAATCCACTAGTAATCGCACCGCATCGCCTGCCGAGTCGGTCGCGTTTGATTTTCGAATAGATAAAGAAAACGCGCGACGCACCGACACGCGCGCGCGTGCGCGACGCACGCACACGCACACGCACACGCACACGCACGGCACGCGGCACGCGGCACGGCACGGCACGGCACGGCTCGGCTCGGCTCGGCGTGGCGTGGCGTGGAAGCAGGAAGCGAGCGAAGCGCGCGTGTAATGGCTCTCTCCAATTCCACAAGGGGGTTACCACGTTCCACCTTTTAAAGTGGTGTAACTCCCATTCAACTCTCCATATGGGACTAAACAGTTTTTACATGTGGGCCTAGGAATTTCATTTGATTAATTGCTAAATTAAATGGACCAAGCCCAATTAATCCAACAAGGCCTAGAGGGGGTCCGAGGTTACTTATAGCATAGAGGAGGGGATCCGTTATGGTCAACGACCGAAGCGAGGCGTGGCATGGGCGGGCGACGGGCGCGCCCAGGGCATGGCTCCTGACAAGGTGACGACGAGGTGACCCAACGGACAGGGCACGGGCACACACTGCGGCTGCAGGGGAGGAGTTGGCGACGCGACAGAGGCGCTGTGGCTGATGCCAGAGGGCGACGGGAGCAGGTCAGGAGCGCGCGACTGACGGGCGCTGGCGAGCGTGGCATGACGCGAGGCCGGACGGACGGGATGACGACGCTCAGGCATGGGAGCAGTGAGTGCAGTGAGGAGACAGAGAAGCAAAAGAAGAAATGAGTGGAGGGGAAGCAGGAGAGAGGGGGGGTGGTCGGGTGCCCAAAACAGAGAAAGGCAGGGGTTCCGGGCCCACATGGCAGGGAAAGGTAAGGGAGGAGAAAATGAGGGAAAAAGAGGAAATAAAGGGCTCAAGCCAATTACTGAAATTTGAATTTTAAATTTAAACCTTTAACTTACCTTAAGATTCATTAATTTTGATTTTGCATGATTTTCAAATTTAAATTTTAGCTCTAGTGTTAAGACTAGTCTTGAATTTAATTGTATAGCTTATGTATGTATATACTTGAGTTGTACTTTTAATTCAGCTATTTCCCTTTAACTACTTATAAACCATGATTTGATTTCGTAAATAGATTCTTGGAATTACTTTCTCAGGGTTAAATACTATTTAAATTATTTGTATTCACTTATCTAATTATTTGTTTTTATGTTTGCTATTTGGTGCTCGAGAATTATTTTCCGATATTATTTGCTCAACACATAACTCAGGAAAACCCAAGTAAAATGTTGAACCAAAATTCAAATGACAATAAGATGCAATTAAAAGTTTTAAATCTCTCAAAATTTCAAACATCTAAAATTTAGGATGTTACATAATCATAAGTTCTGTAGAACATGGCATGGAAGATACAAAATACCAATCATTCACCACAATCTACTGTTCTACCATGTACTTGCCTAGTTAACCTCGGGGACAATGCATGGATGCTCTGGCCTGGGACCTTCACCTGTACAAACGTCAACCTGACTCAACACATCATCTCGAAACCAGTGCTTAAGTGAGCATCGATGACCCTAAACACATAATCCGACTCTGGCATAAAACACCCAGGGTTAAGGACCCATCGCGCATGTACCAAACCCCCATTTTTCTTTTCTTTTTCTCCTCTTTTCTTTTCTCTCGCTTTTTTCCTTCCTTTTCTTCTCTCTTCTTTTTTCTCTCTTTCTCTTTTCTTTCTCTCTTCCCTTCATCTGATTCAGCCGAACTCACTCTGCTTGGGTCTAGGGGTCAGGGTGTTCCCCATGCTGCGCCTCCTCTTCCTCTCTCCCTCGGCTCTCTCTCTGTCAGATCCAGCCGAGTGGCCTCACCCTCTCCCTCCAGTGCGCACGGACGGCGCAAGCTGGTTTCGAACTCTGCACCGATTACTTCCCCAGTGGCTCCCCCTTGGGCCCAGCTGTTGGCCCTGGTGGCCTCCCCAACACTGCATCTGCGCACACGTGGCAAGGTTTTTGGCGCCACCTCCCCAAGCGCCATGGGCACACCGGGCTTCGGGTCAGGGTCGGCCGCCCCACACGGAAGGCAAGGGTACTGACGCTATGCCTCCTCTGCGCCACTCCTCCACCTCCTTCAGCTCACCGGCCACAACTTGCAGCCGGCTGGGAGCCCAGCGCCTTCTCCAACTCCGGCCACTCTTCCCCTCCCTCGCTACCATGGTCTGCCTCGGCTTACCACTCCCTTCTACTACTCAAGACAGTCTTCTCTATTCCCCTACCTTATGCATTTTATTTTAGTTGCTATTTTGCCTTGCTCTAATCGTACTTACACCCGATCTTGGGAATGCTTATGGGAGTCGCCACGAAGGAACTTGGTAAGGAGACATGTGCTAGAAGCATGTTTTCCTTTCCAAGGTCGCACGGTGGTGCCCACGGGCTCGCCACCAATGGTGTGTCGCGGCTAAGCCAATTGTGGGGGTTGAGGTGACGGCGAGGGTCGGGGTTCCCGGTGGTCGTGGATGTCCTAAGTCTTCGTGACTGCCATCCTTGCTCTACTGTCCTCCCCCTACTTCTTGAGCTCCTTGCCTTCGGTCACTCTCTTCTTCACTGTCTCTTCAAGGTGGTCATGGATGAGCTCTCGGTTTGGGGAAAGAAAAGAGAAGGGATGAGAAATGGGAAAGCTTGTGAGGTTTGGTTTGGTTTGGTTTCTCTGAATGAGTTCTTAGCTGAGGGAGGAAAAATGAAATAAGGCTTTGTGTGGCTGGCCTGTGTTGCATTTGGCTTAAGAGGGGCATGGTCGGCCAGCCTTTCCTCTGGTTTTATGCAATGACCAGATTGCCCTTCACACATCATCTTACTCCCTCTCAAGTCTGAGGCTTTAAGGACCTTTTGGTCCACAGGTGGGCTTACACCGTTTAAGGCTTTCCTACTGCAGCAAGTAAGTCAGAAAAAGTGAGCGTTGGCTGAATTTTCTACCGAATGATGAAGCCCACAATAGCGAGAGGCGCCAACCGGCCCTGGACTATCTGGGAACGTCTGTGAGCACTACTTTTATTTGGCATTCTAAAGCCGATGGGTATGACGGCAAAACTCTACTACATTTTCTTTTATTCTCCCTTGGGTTGTCTTTCTTTCTCGCTTTTCTTCTCTTTTGCACTTTAGTGGTATTACATTCTACCCCCCTTAACAGAATTTGACCCCAAATTTGGGCGCTCCACAATCCACATGGAAGAACAAAAAAAGAATTGCACATGACATAACATTAACTCAAACCCGTAGAGAATAACTCTGGGTACTTCTTGCGCATGCGAGACTCCAACTCCCATGTCACTTCTCGCTCAGACTGATGTGTCCAAAGCACTTTAACATACTTTATCGTTTTATGCCTCAACACCTTCTCTGATTCCTCCAGAATCCAAACTAGACAGGACTCGAAGGTGAGTTCTTGCTTTATGGACACTGGTTCTAACACAATCTCTTGCTTTGGATCTCGCAAGTACTTTCTTAACATAGAAACATGAAACACATTATGCACTCCTCGCATGGACTCAAGGAGATCAAACTGATATGCCAACTTTCCAATCCGTGCTAGAATTGGAAATGGCCCAATGTACCTCGGGCTAAGCTTCCCTTTGATACCGAATTGTACTATGCCTTTAGTGGGAGATACTCTCAGGAGCACATGATTCCCCACATCGAACTCTAGTTCTCACCTCCTAACATTTGCGTAGCTCTTCTGCCTACTTTGGGTAGCTAGCAGATCCTGTCTAATTTTTGCAACTCGTTCCACTGTTTGCTGGACCCAGTCTGGTCCCAGTACAACCTTCTCACCCCACGGCATCCCAACAAAGTGGCGATCTACACTTTCGCCAATACAAAACCTCGAATGGTGCTGCCCGAATACTAGAGTGGTAGCTGTTGTTATAGGCAAAATCTGTGAGTGCCAAATGATCCTAAAAGCTACCCTTCCAAGACAGAACATAGGACCTCAACATGTCCTCCAGTGTCTGAATGGTGCGTTCGGACTGTCCATCCATCTACGGGTGGAAAGCAGTACTAAACTAGAGTTTCATGCCTAGAGCACCCTACAAGCTCTCCCAAAACTTGGAGACAAATTTGGTGTCTCTATCTCAAACTATGGTCTTGGGCTCACCATGCAACCTTACTATTTCTCGCACAAAGATGGGTAACTACTCACTCGTCGAGTTCGTTGTGCGAATGGGGATGAAGTGCACGGACTTCATGAATCAGTCCACCATTACCCATTCACATCCTTACCTCATTGGGTATGAGGTAAGCTAACTATGCAATCCATGGTGATATCATCCCATGGCCACCGAGAACCTCCAAGGGCTACAATAGCCAAATGGGCACTTATGCTCAGCCTTCACTTGCTGGCAAACCCCACAAGATGACGCATACTTGGCGATATCCACTTTCATCCTCTTCCACTAGAAGCTCTTTTTGAGAACACGATACATCTTGGTCTCACCAGGATGCACCATGTACGGGGTATGATGAGCTTCTCTCAAAATAGCATCCTTGATTTGAGCCTTTTGTGGCACGCAAAGGCGGCCTTTAAACTGCAATGAGCCTAATTCATCAAGGTTGAAATCCCTCATTTTTTTCTTCATCAAGCTACTTCCTTACTTGCTGAAGCAACCGATCATGCTTTTGCGCCTCCTTCACTCGCTCTGGAATTAGCGATTCCAGCAACAGTTGTTTTTCAGCCTGCGCTGTACCAGCGTAACAATAGGAAATTCCTATTTGTTCAAAGTTAGTAATGAGACAACCTAGAGTGGAGGGTGTCATCTTGCGACTAAGGGCATCAGCAACCACATTTGCCTTGCCCGAATGGCACTAAAGAGTGAGATCATAGTATTTGATAAGCTCCAACCACCGTCTTTGTCTCAAATTCATCTCCTTCTAGGTGAAAATGTATTTGAGGCTTTGGGGTCTGTTGTAGGGGTGGCCCCCACCTAAACCCAGCAGGCCTGTTACGAGGTTGTAGGAGCCAGAGCGGAACATGTGTAATGACTCAAATGCCCCTAAACGGGAGGTAGTAATGAAAGGGGCATTATTGTAAATGTGTACCCCCCCATGAATATATGTACCAGGGAGAGCCTCAACGAGGCGGAACACTTCTTCCCACTCTCCACTACCATCTCTCTCTCTGTTTGGTCAGTAACCACAACAGTTGGCGCCGTCCGTGGGGAGGACGAAGACAAGCCTGAAGACTGAAGAAGATGGCACCAAAAAAAGCTTCATCGACGGCGGCAAAAGGAAAAAAGACGGTCGGGGCAAAGCGGCGCGTAAGCACCAGGGCCTCGGCATCGGCTGCGGCGGGCGCGAACGGCGACATCGGAGCTGCCACGACCAGCCCCCCTACCTTTGCCACAGCGCTCGCCGGAAGCACCGACCCGATGATTGCAAGTAACCGTGGCGGAGCAACCGTCAGCTCGGGGCACCACGAAGCGATCATCCCTGCACCAACTCACCCGTTGGGCGCGCCGGCGCCCCCATGGCACCCACAGTGGAAAGCGCTCTCCTGGCGGCTCTCAACGCGTTCCAGCGGGAGCTCGGGGACCTCCGTGGAGCCGTCCGGGACATACAAGAGGCTCAGAGCCAACAGGCTCCATTAGCGGCTGCGCCAGAACCCACCCCAGAAAGGGCAGACAGCCGCGACGCCCCCACATCAAGCCGCGCGCCGCTCCGGCGGGTCGATCCAGAGTCTCTGCTTTCGGCAGGGCTACAGCAGGCGGATTGGCCAGAAGATTTCAAGTTTCCCAGTGTCATCGAGCCATACAAAGGTGACACCGACCCCCGCGAGTTTGTCCGCGTGTACGAAACCGCGATCGAGGCCGCGGGCGGAGATGACACCACGAAGGCAAAGGGGCTCCCCCTCGCGTTGCAAGGAGTGGCGCTGTCTTGGTTTTTTACCATAGAGCCGAACTCCATTTACGCATGGGAGCAACTCCGCGACCGCCTCCACAACAATTTCCAAGGAAACTATGTCGAACGCATCGACGCGGACCAGCTTTTTGCCGTGAAGCAGAAGCCTTTGGAGAAGCTCCGGGATTACTTCAAGCGCTTCGCGAAGATACGCTGCCAGGTCAAAGATGTCAACGAAACCACCGTCGTTAACGCAGCCATACAGGGCCTTCGCCCAGGCCCGATGGCCGAGTACAACGCGCGGAAGCCAATCAAGACGGTGGCGAAGCTCTTCGACAAGCTGGAAGAGTACGCCAGGGCGGAGGAGGATGCGCGGCGACGACAGGGCGATGACTCCGACCACAACCAAGCCGAAGGCTCGCGAAGGAATGACCCTTCGAGCGGGAACCGCAAGCCGGAGCCATCAAAGGATCCTCATGCGAGAAGGGACGCCCCGCACAAGGAACGGTACGATAGGCCCCAGCGCAGCCAACAGAAGTCGCGGTGAGGCCGGCAGATCCTCGACATCGAGGGCGGCTCCGAAGAAAGCACCTTCGTGGGTCGCGGAGGTAGGGGGCGCCGAGGTCGAGGACGCGCCGCGCCGCGGCCGCGATGATAGAGGCCGTGGGGACCACGACGACCAGCAGCAGGGGTTGTGGTGCGAAGTACATGGTCGCGGCACCCACGACACGCGTGCGTGCACCTCAATCGCGGCGCTCCGCCAAAGCGTAGCCGAGAGAGAACACGACGACGCCACCTGTGGTGGCCCATGTCCAACACCCGTACGAAGCCCCCATGCAGATCCAGGGGCAGGGGGCAGCCCTATGAGGGCCCCTGCGGATCCAGGCTCATGTGCAGCAGCCGAGGGAAGGCCTTCCGCAGTTGCAAGCGCCGGAGGCAGCCCAGCGCAGGGTCATCAATGTTATCTCCGGAGGCTCCTCGCTGCAGTTCGCCTCAGCACGGCAGCAGAAGGCCTATGTGCGAAGGCTGCACCACGTAGCGGCATACCCAGCGCAGGCACCACCGGACTGGGCGCGGCACGAGATCACATTCACACCCACTGACGCCCAGGGCGTCGACCTTCCCCACCAGGACCCCCTCATCGTTCGGGCGTCATAGCGGGATGCGATGTGGGGCGCGCTCTAGTGGACGGCGGCAGCTCCGCGAACATTCTGTTCGCGACAGCCTTCGACCAGATGGGGATCCCCCGAAGCCGGCTTGGCCCGTCGGGGATCCCGTTGCAGGGCTTCGGAGGGCAACCTCTGCAGGCGCTCGGTCAGATATGCCTTCGGGTCTCTTTCGGCCAGGACGACAATGTTAGGGCCGAAGACGCCACATTCGACGTCGTCGACCTCCTGTACCCCTACAACGCCATATTGGGGCGTCCGCTCATCAACTCTTTCGGGGCGGTACCGCACCACGGCTATTTATGCATGAAGCTCCCAGGGCCGAAGGCCATCATTACCATCCGTGGTGACCAAGACATGGCCCGGCGCATCGAGTATGGCTCCAGATATCCTCGCCGTAGCGATCAACAGCTCGCTTACAACTGACGCCGCAGCACGGGACCGGCGGCGTCGCGCGAAGGCGGCTCGACAAGCCCAAGGGAAACCCCCGCTACTAGAGGCTTCGCCCGAGCCAAGGGCCACCGGTCAGTACCTTCCACTCATGTAAATTGCGTACCCGCGCAAACGGGGATGTAATAAAGGTCACCGTTTGCTGCGAAATCCCTTGTGCAAAATACGTGGTAGGGACGCGGGCAGGCCTCGCCTGCGCACACGCTCCTGCGATATAAGCCAAAGACGCACGTTCGCGTGTGCACTCGCCGTAGCCTGGGGTACGGATCTGAGTATAAATCGAAGACGCACGTTCGCGTGTGCACTCGCCGTAGCCAAAAGGTGACGGGGCTGAGTATAAACCAAAGACGCACGTTCGCGTGTGCACTCGCCGTAGCCTGGGGTACGGGTCTGAGTATAAATCGAAGACGCACGTTCGCGTGTGCACTCGCCGTAGCCAAAAGGTGACGGGGCTGAGTATAAACCAAAGACGTGCGGGGGGACTCCCTTGCACGCACTCCACGGAGTATAAATAAGACGTGACGTCGAGGTTCACCTCCGCACGCGCCAGTCTACGGACTCTAAAAAAGACGTGACCGTTGAGGCATTCCTCCACACGCGCCAGTCTACGGACTCTAAAAAAGACGTGACCGTTGAGGCATTCCTCCGCACGCGCCAGTCTACGGACTCTAAAAAAGACGTGATCGTTGAGGCATTCCTCCGCACGCGCAAGTCCACGGACTATAAATAAGACGCGGATGATCTCCCTGCGCACTCTACAGAGTCTAAACAAGACGCGAACTTCGCGCACGACAGGGACCTCGTCCCTGCACGTACTCCCCGGAGTATAAATAAGATGTGGATGTCGATCCTACGCACTCTACGGAGTATAAATAAGACGCGGATGATCTCCCTGCGCACTCTACGGAGTCTAAACAAGATGCGAACTCCACGCACGACAGGGACCTCGTCCCTGCACGTACTCCCCGGAGTATAAATAAGACGTGGATGTCGATCCCACGCACTCTACGGAGTATAAATAAGACGCGGATGATCTCCCTGCGCACTCTACGGAGTCTAAACAAGACACGAACTCCACGCACAACAGGGACCTCGTCCCTGCACGTACTCCCCGGAGTATAAATAAGACGCGGATGATCTCCCTGCGCGCCCCACGGAGTCCAAACAAGACGCGGGCTCCGCGCAAGACGGGGACCTCGTCCCCGTGCGTACCCCCCGGAGTATAAACGGCGAAGGGTCGCCCCGTCGAAGAGTCCCGGCTCGCCACCGCGCGCCCAGGAAGGTAGGCGCAGCTCGCGCTGTTGAAATCCAATCCCGGAGAATCCTGAGCAGGGGCGACGGCGCACCAGAGGCTGCCCCGGGGAGGAGGCATGACGAGCGCGGGGTGCACTAGAGGCTGCCCCGCCCGTGAGGGCAGGGCCCCAGTCTACGGACTATAAAAAGGCGAAGCGCCGAGGCCTGCCTCCGCACACGCCAGTCTACGGACTATAAAAAGGCAAAGCGCCGAGGCCTGCCTCCGCACACGCCAGTCTACGGACTATAAAAAGGCGAAGCGCCGAGGCCTGCCTCCGCACACGCCGATCGCCACGGACTATAAAAAGCGGCGCCGAGGTTCGCCTCCGCACACGCCGCCACGGGCTATAAAAAGCGGCGCCGAGGTCCGCCTCGCACACGCCGATCACGGACTATAAAGGCGGCGCGAGGCTCGCCTCCGCACACGCCGCGATCTGAACTTAAAAGGCGGCGCCGAGGCTCGCCTCCGCACACGCCGATCGACGGACTATAAAAGGCGGCGCCGAGGTTCGCCCCGCACACGCCGATCCACGGACTATAAAAAGCGCGGCGCCGAGGTCCGCCGCACACGCCGCCACGGACTATAAAAAGGCGAAGCGCCGAGGTCTTCCCCCACACATGCCAGTCTACGGACTATAAAACTCTTGTGGCCGCATCGCCAGCAATCCCGCGCCACGCTCCTAGCACATTCGACGGAAGAACGAAGTCCGCCGGGCCCGGACGCCTCGCGCTGGGCCCCCTATGCTCCGGCAGAGATTCCTCCGAGATGAGCGATGCTGCACAAATACATGCAGCTGAGGGCACTGCAATACCATGAACACGCCAAGGTAAGCTGCGCCGTCTTACCTTCGGTGGCGGACGGAGGACTCTGGGAACCCGCCTCCCTAGTGCCAGGTGAGGCGGCTGCGGCACCGGCCCTCGACAAAAGATCCGTCTCGCGAAGAGCATACACCTCGGCGCTCGGGTCCGGCGCCGATTGCTCACGCATAGGGGACGGTGCAGCCCGAGGAACGTCAGGCGAACGCGCCGAAGGAGCCTCGGCGCGCACACCCGAGCGCCGCAGGCTCCCAATCCCTGTCACCACGGTGAAGCCCCTCGAGGTCCGGTGGAGATCGGGCCGCAGACACGGCCGCTTCACTATAACGGGCAACGACGGCCTCACCTCGTCGGCTGTAACGGGAGGAGTCCTTGTGGCGGCAACATCCGCGGGTGGCGGAGCCACAAAGGTAGCTCTCGCGGAAGGCACCTCGTCCTCGGCGGCGGCCGTCAGTGAAGACTCGGCTCCGTGCGCCCCCATGGAGGACGCCTCCGGTATGGTTATAGCCGCGGCCGAAGGTTGCACCTCCGGCGTCGCAACGACCAAGGCCGAAGACTGCGCCTCCGTCATCATAGCGGTCACAGCCGAGGGATGCGCCCTCGGCATGATGGTGGCCACGGACGACGGATGCGCCCCTGCCGTCGGGCCGGCCGTGACCAAAGCTGGCCCCTCTGGTGCCGTAGCCGCTGGTACCAGGGATTCCACTTCGGCGTCACCAGCCGGCTCGGGTCCTGTCCCGGTGACCGCCGGGACCGGAAGGACCTCTCCCTGGCTGGTCGCCGCAAGTCCACTGTCCAGGGCATCCCTCGGCGACCCGTCGCCCCTGACATCCCCAGCCTCCAAGTCTGAGTCGGCATACATCGCCGAATCAGACTCCGCGCCCACCATGGTGTCGGGCGCATTCGCAGCAGCGGGGGTAGCTGCTATGCCAAGAACGACAACCGATCCACTTCGGGTCCTCTTCCGGGGCGACGCCTTCGTCTTCCGGGCGCCGTCACCTTGATGCCGCGGGGCGGGACGGGTGCGATCCGGCGCGGCAAGGCCCAAGGCCTCGCACACGCGGTTTATCCGCCCGAGAGCCGCCTCCGCAGTCGCGGACGCGCGTTGGTCATACTCCCGGGCGGTGTACGGCCCAAGGAACACGCGCGCGGTTCGCGCGCGGTTCGCTATGCGTCCTCCAAGCTCATATCTGAAACAAACCAGCAAGCAAGATCAGCGCCGAGCGCGTCGCATGAGCAATAGGGGAGCCACGGTCAAGACTTACGAGGACCGGTGGGGGCCGGCAGCGCGCAGACTGACGGCTCAACATTGTCATCCCAGAGCCTCTCAGCGGCGAGGCGCCAACCGATCGCGAGCGGCGCCACACCGTACATCGCGAACTCCTCAGCGAGGTCGCGCATGTTGAAATGGGCCGTCAGGCCCACGAGTCGCCGAGCCCTCCGCTTGTCTTCGTCATCCAAGGTCCGGCCGGGCGACGTCTTGAATGAGATCAGCCCGCCCGTACACTCGAGGCCGCTCCCGCTCTCTACGTGGTGGTAGAACCACCGTCTCATCCAATGAGACTCCCACTTCCCCCGGGTGGAGTTCGCAGGAAACAGCTTGGTGCAGGGCAGCCGAAGGACGAAGCTTACGCTGCCGAACTTCGACAGTGTCCCGTCCTTCCGATCCTTGGGCTGGAATCGCGCCTCGTGTAGGTAGGCGAACAAAGAGGAGCTGGGCAAGCACGCCTCCGAGCGTAGAGCCCAGCTATATATGGCGAGACGGGCCACAGCGTTCGGAGTTAGCTGCGCTAACTCCAGCCCGAAGGCCCGTAGCACGTCGCCCACAATCACCGCTGCCGGGATCCGGAGCCCTGCGTCCAAAAAGGCCACGAAGATGATGGCCTCCGATGGCCTAGGGCGCGGTTCCGTCTCGTCGACGGAAGGAAGTCGCACCGCCTGGCGGTCGGATAGCCTCCCATCGCGCAACAGCCCTTGGATCGTCTTCTCCGTTACAAGCGAGCGGCCCGGCTCACCGGAGAACGAGCCCTCCTTCTTCGACACCAGCCACCGCTTGTCCGCCGCCGACGGGTCGTGCTCGTCGAGCGAGTACCTCACCACCAGTCGTGACGACCGCCGAAGAGCGCCGCTGCCGCTCGACGCGGGGCCGTCATTATCGCCGGACGCCATTGCTTCTCGCGGAACAAAAGTACGGCTGTAAAAGATCGAAAAAGGGGCATACACGGCGATGCAGGCGAAAGGGGGCAGTGTACAAGTGCGGCGGTGCGGTTACGGGGGCCACTTTAAACCACCTCGCCCCTAGGGCTGCAGCCGAAGCGTCGCGGCGGTCCGCGTGCCGGGCCCAGTCAATCGTACAAGAGGTCCACCCCACGTGATTCCCCATAACTGAAGGCGAGGCGTTGTGGCGATATACGCCGCACGCGACCGCAGAACCGAGGACCGTCAGTGCGGGCAGTTGCGGTTACGCAACCCCCGTCGTACCTCGACCCACCCCCCAATAGCAAGCTGCCGCGTGCCTCACCTGTGGGAAGGCGCGGTACGACATGACAACCCACCTTTTGGTAGGGCAGGCGCCAGCTCCGCCACCACCCGTTCGGAGGGTGAGGGACGGAGCGTGCGCGCCTCTACTTCGACTAGGCGCCAGCTCCGCTGCCACCTGTTCGGAGGGAGAGGGACGGAGCGCGCGCGCCTCTACTTCGACTAGGCGCCAGCTCCGCTGCCACCCGTTCGGAGGGTGAGGGACGGAGCGCGCGCGCCTCTACTTCGACTAGGCGCCAGCTCCGCTGCCACCCGTTCGGAGGGGGAGGGACGGAGCGCGCGCGCCTCTACTTCGACTAGGCGCCAACTCCGCTGCCGCCCGTTCGGAGGATGAGGGGCGGAGCGCGCGCCTCTACTCCGACTAGGCGCCAGCTCCGCTACCACCCGTTCGGAGGGGGAGGGACGGAGCGCGCGCGCCTCTACTTCGACTAGGCGCCAGCTCCGCTGCCGCCCGTTTGGAGGATGAGGGGCGGAGCGCGCGCGCCTCTACTACGACTAGGCGCCAGCTCGCGCCGCCCGCTCGAGGGTGAGGGACGGAGCGCGCGCCTCTGCCGACCAGGTGCCGCCCGCGCCACCCGCTCGAGGGTGAGGGACGGAGCGCGCGACTCATTTCGACCAGGCGCCCGGCTCGCGCCGCCCGCTCGGAGGGTGAGGGACGGAGCGCGTGCGCCTCTCGCCGACCAGGCGCCGCTCCGCTGCCACCCGTTCGGAGGATGAGGGGCGGAGCGCCACGCCGACCAGGCGCCGGCCCGCCGCCACCCGCTCGAGGGTGAGGGATGGAGCGCGCGCGCTCTATTTCGACCAGGCGCCAGCTCGCGCCACCCGCTCGAGGGTGAGGGACGGAGCGCGCGCCTCTCACCGACCAGGCGCCCGCCCGCCGCCACTGCTCGAGGATGAGGCGGGCGCGCGCGCCTCTACTTCGACTAGGCGCCAGCTCCGCGGCCACCCGTTTGGAGGGTGAGGGACGGAGCACGCGCGACTCTACTTCGACTAGGCGCCAGCTCCGCCGCCATCCATTCGGAGGGTGAGGGACGGAGCGCGCGCGCCTCTACTTCGACTAGGCGCCGCTGCGCTGCCACCCGTTCGGAGGATGAGGGGCGGAGCGCGCGCGCCTCTACTTCGACTAGGCGCCAGCTCCGCTGCCACCCGTTCGGAGGGTGAGGGATGAGCGCGCGCGCTCTCGCCGACCAGGCGCCAGCTCCGCTGCCACCCGTTCGGAGGGTGAGGGACGGAGCGCGCGCGCCTCTACTTCGACTAGGCGCCAGCTCCGCTGCCACCCGTTCGGAGGGTGAGGGACGGAGCGCGCGTGCCTCTACTTCGACTAGGCGCTACCTCCGCTGTCACCCGTTCGGAGGGGGAGGGACGGAGCTCGCGCGCCTCTACTTCGACTAGGCGCCAGCTCCGATGCCACCCGTTCGGAGGGTGAGGGACGGAGCGCACGCGCCCCTACTACGACTCGGGCGCCAGCTCCACCGCCACCCGTTCGGAGGGTGAGCGACGGAGCGTGCGCACCTCTGCTTCGACTAGACGTCCACGTCGACAACCGGCCCTGTGTATACAAGCTCGCCGCGCATGTCATGCCCTGCAAAGTTTGCCTTAGTCTTCCTTAACAGACCACCTACAGTGCGTCAGCATTATTTTAAAACAATGCGAACGGGCTCCACCAGGAACACCGACTGTAGGTGCGTCTGTTAAGAAGAACAAGGCGAACCTTGCCGTCGTATACAGGAGCGCCGCACAGAAGCAGGAAGGGCGATCAGTCATCTAGAGTAGAAGATACCCAAGCTCCCAGTAAAAACAGACCACCATCTGTTCATCAACGTCCCGCTCAGCATCGCTACGGAATGTTGATGAACAGAAGGAGCCCGTTTTAGGGGAACAGTTGCTACCTAAGGATGCGATGAAGAAGCAAGGCCGCACTGACGCCGTACATATATACCCCGTCGGCAGAAGCCCAACCGCCGGGAACTCGTCGCCATCGTAAATGGCCATGACGCCTCGAGGCCGGTACCGCACCAACCACGCTTCGCCGCGTGGACGGCCAGAAGAAGGAACGTCACGGCACGCCCGCCACCACTTAATGCGTGTGCGGCGGCTTGGGCCCACGCCGCCCGCCCGTACCGCCGCAACGCCTTCGACTCACCACGGCCTCGGACCTCGCTTCGCATCAAAGATCTGCGACTTCGGGAAGGTTCACAGGCCGCAGGGACGGAGGGGGCCAAAGGACTCGACGACATGGCTTCGGCCCCGTGAAGCCCTTCACCATGAGAGGCTCCTGTTGTAGGGGTGGCCTCCACCTAAACCCAGCAGGCCTGTTATGAGGTTGTAGGAGCCAGAGCGGAACATGTCTAATGACTCAAATGCCCCTAAATGGGAGGTAGTAATGAAAAGGGCATTATTGTAAATGTGTACCCCCCATGAATATATGTACCAGGGAGAGCCTCAACGAGGCGGAACACTTCTTCCCACTCTCCACTACCATCTCTCTCTGTTTGGTCAGTAACCACAACAGGTCAATGAAAATACACAAGACTCCATACAAGTAATGCCTCTAAATCTTTAGAGCGAAATCCACTGCCGTAAGCTCTAAATCGTGAGTAGGATAATTCTGCTTATGTTTCTTCAACTGTCACAAGGCATACACGATCACTTTGTTATCTTGCATGAGCACACAATCCAGACCCACTTGAGATGCATCTGAGTAGACCGTGAAATGCTTCCCTGGCTCAGGAAGTGTGAGAACAAGAGCAGTTACCAACTTCTCTTTCAGAGTATTAAAACTGCGCTCACATTCATCGGTCCACTGGAGCTTCACACCCTTCCGCGTGAGTTGAAACATTAGTTTGGCAACAAAATCCTCACCATCTATTGCAACCACAAGCTAGGGCACACTATGGAGCTAGCAATGATACCACTTGGGGTACTAACCATAACTAACTGGAACTCTGCTGAACATTAAAGAATAAGCAGTACTGGGGTCGAAAAGAACAAGAGCATCACATAGGTCTACTAATAGGATACTTATCACCACATCAGGTTGACCCATAGACTCAGCAGCAGGCAGTGAGTAGACTCCGGATATTGTCAAGGCGGCGAGAGCCTCGATGCTCTACAGTGGCAGCATTGGGAATGGAGGTGGTGTAGATTGCTGGAATGGAGGAGCCTGTGCAGGATGCACGTAATACCCAGCAGGTGGCGCCCAAGGGAGAGGAGGTTGCGACACAGGGGTAGCCGCCAACACCTAGACTGACCCCCGAGACAAACATTCAATGATGTAGATAGCGGCTTCCACTTGATGATGCTAGAGGGATTCTAACAATAGACCTTCTCCATGTGGCCCAACCGGCCATGGTGTCGACATTCTCCTGTCTAGGAACATTCGACAGCACGGTGCCCACCACCACACTTGAAGCAAATCATGACCTGCCCCGAGACAGGACGCAAGGCTGGTGGTACAGGAGAAGACTTCGACGACTTGGACTTGGATGACTGTGGGGGACGCTGGCCCCACTTGGACTTCTTAGGAGTGGGTCGCTGAGATGACCCACCCCTTCAGAGAAACTCGTCTTCTAGTCACCACTAGAAGCGCTCGGACCATCAAAGGGTTGTAGCCATTTAGTGAGATGTATTTCTATCTCCATCCCTCTGGCTTGATCTACCACGGACCTAAAGTCACGTGGCATAGTAGCTCCCATGACATGCCGAAACTCAGAGTTGAGCCCTCAACAGAACCTTTTGGCCTTCTCAAGGTCATTGCTCGCGACCGATGGCACGAAGTGGATCAGGTTGTTAAACCCCACCTCATACTCAGCTACGGTCATCTTTCCCTATACGAAGGTCGACAGGGCAACCTCCATACTCTCCACAAAAGAATCTGGGTAATACTTCACCTTGAACTACTCGGTGAAGATTTCCTAGGTAGCGGGACAATGGGTAGGGGTCCTGACTGAAAGAACCCCTTCCCACTTCAACTGAGAGCTCATCTCTAGGGCTTTGAATTGCCTTTTCATGTAGTGCAATCAATTCACAGCTTGGACTAGTGTACCCGCACCATCAAAGCTATCTAGTCGCAAGGCCAACCACTTGCAAAGGCCCATTCTTGCCTCTGGTACGACCAGAATGGCCACAGGGGTAGCAATGGGTACGGCAGTAGCAGCGGCTATCGGCGCTTGTCGGTGAAGTACATGAACCTCCTCTACAAACTCCTACAGCAAGGCTAAAGACTTTACTAGATCTCTAGCTACGGACTGCTCAGTAGAAGCAACCTCTACGTCAGGTGCCTCCTGCTGAACCTCAAGCGGTAGCTCCACTTGGGCACGGCCATGGCCACAGCCCCGGCCACGACCTCCACAGCCTTGGCTACGACCACGTCCTCTACCTCTCAACATATCTGTTTATGATAGACAGCCATTCACACAACTAACCCACAAACAACCATCTCAACAGTACAAATCAACATCAAAGCTAGCGAAAGCGTAAATACAATGTAAGACCCAAACCCCATCCTATTGTGCACCAAAGTGTGTCAAATTTTAATTTTATCATTAGGCCTAAGTCAAATTTTAGTTGAATAATTAAGCTAAGTGTCAAATTTCTTTATCACGGGCCTGACGCCTACTCTGATACCAACTGTGACACCCTGCCCATCCTCTGGGCCTAGAGTGCTACCATCATTGCATAATAATACTATTTTTGAACAACTGCTAATCATTTTAAGCAAACTCTACTTTATTCATAAAGAAACTTACACCATACCATTTTTAAGCAACTATTCTAGCATACTAGTGGAGTTAAACATACTAACAAAAGCTAATATGCAAAGTTCTACAAGTACGTGAAGTTATTCATGTGCTACTCTCGCCCGTGCATGACACCCTCAATGGTCACCTAAAAAAGGAAACAAAGCAAGGGTGAGTCCAGAGACTCAGCAAGCACACGATAAAATAGTGGCGTTAACACACCAATTTAATAATTCCCAGTTCTGTGAATTGTATATCACTATCTTTGTAACTATTTTACTGTTGTCACTTTTATGCAAAGCAATACATCTGTAACTGTATCACTATTCTATTCTGCTTTCATGCAATGCGATGTGATGCATCTTTAACTGTATCTTATACCGGTATAGCGGAGTGTTTACCTGTCGATGAACCACTTGATCCCCGTCCTCTTTTATACAAGGATCCAAACTACACTCCCGTGGAGTACCTACCGAAGTAGGTCCTGTTATCTATGTATGAGTGCAATGCGTGATGTAACATGCTTTCAATGTTTGCATTTAATCATAAGCAGCACTCATCAAATTATGATTAGCACGTAATCATAAGTACTGTAGAACATGGGATGGAAGACTGTAACAGCCCCGGTTTTTCTCAAAAATAAATAAATAAATAAATAAATAAAATTAAAAATAAAATTAAAATTAAAATAAGTATTTATGTTGCCTAAGTTTTATTTTTGCTTTGCCCTAATTTTCTGTTTTTTGAAAAAAGGTGGATCTAAAAAGTATTTTAAGTAAAACCTAAAAATATTATTAATAAAATGATATTTTGATTTTCTATAAAAATACTAATTCAAATTAATCATTTGGATTTATTTGGCTCTTATTTGGTTTTCTGAGTTTTCTGGAGTTTTAAAATCTATTTTCAAAATATAATACCAATATTAGTTGGAAATATTTTATTTAAGTCCAAAATGTCTCCAGGAGCTTCTGTGAATTTTCCTAGAATTTTTGGAAATAATTTCATATTTTTCTGAGCTATATTTAATTTTTTAGGCTTTTCTGAAAAATCCTAAACCAGAAAATAAAATTAAATTCCCCTCCTTCCCCTCCGGCCGCCACGTGGACGGCCAGATTGCGCCTACGTCGCCCGGCCGATCCCGCCTTCCCCTCTTCCCTACCCGCCACGCGTGCGGCCCGGATTCACCGCCCCACCTCTCCGGCCCATCTGTGCCATCCGCCCTCGCATCCCCTTCGGCCATCCAATCCCCGCCCCCGCGATCTAGCCGCTACCCGCTCCCCTCTCCCTCTCTCCCGCTGACAGCCCGGGCCCGCTATCAGGCCCGTCTTCTTCATCGGGTCGTCCCCTTCCTCGCGCCGCCCCCGTCGCCCCGCCCTACCCGGCTTCCCCCTCTCCCCCCGCACGCCGCCCTCCCTCGTGCGCCGCAAGTCGTGCGCCTAACCGCCCCTGCATTCCGCGCGCCCACGCCCCCACTTCCCCCACCTCCCCGCACGATCTCTACCCGTAACCGCCGCTCCTCCGGCGAGCGATTCCCGCCGGACCTCCCCTCCCCGACCCCTATAAAAGCCACCCCGGCTCCGCCTCCCCTTACTCCACCCTCCCCTCTGCTCCATTTCCTCCTCCCGAGCGCCTCCGCCCCGCATTGTGCTTGCGCCGCCGTCGACGCCGAAGCTCCTCCGGCGAGGAATTGCGGCCGACTCCACCCCGGGCTTCCTCGCACCTTCGCCGACGTCCCCCGCCCCTCCGCCCGGCTCGAGCGCCGCCCAAAGACAGACTTCATCGGTGACCCGAACCGCACCGCCGGCCGCCTCCGGTCGCCCACGGTAAGCCCGCGCCCCTCCCCCGAGCTCCCCATCCCCTCCTCTCCCCGTTCCCCGCCTCGTCGCCGGCAGCCGCACTACCGTTCGCCGGCGAGCACGCCGCCCCCGTGCGCCTCCGGCCGGCGTTGCCCCCGTGCTTGCGTGGCCGCTGATGTGGCACCGTGTCAGCGCCACGTCATTGCCATCCGGCCTCCCCTCTACCCACGTCAGCGCCACCTCACACCCCCACCACCTCAACCCCGCCAGAGTCCATGGACCCGGTCCGTAGACCCGGGGCCCACTGTCAGTCGGACCATCCCCATGGCTGGCGTGAGCATGACGCCATAAACCCTTTTTCCTATTGAAAAATAAATCAGACGAAATTAAATCCTCTGCTAACGTCATAAATCAGATTTTCCTTTAGAAAAATAATTCCAAAAATTCCTTTTATTCTTTTTCCCTGATTTCAAACTTTCAGAAGCTCGTTCTGCTTCATCCTAACTCCTATTGAGCTGATTCAAATTTCTAAATTCATCAAAAATTCCCCTCTATCCATTTCTAGCATTAATTAAAATATTTGAAGTTAATTTAAATTTATTTTGAATTTATTTAAATTTGGTGGGTTATTTTCGTGCGTAGACTTCGACGATTCAGGAAAATTCTTCGACGAAGATTCACACCAAGTTGAAGAGCAAGGCAGGTCACACTCCTTGATCATGTTGATCCCAGTTTTAAAAATAAAATTATGTTGTTTTAAAGTATTCTGCATGCATATTTTTATTCAACGTATTTCAATTCAGTTTTAAATATAGTTAATGCCCACTTGTTAATTCCTCCATTGATATTGAATTCCTTATACCTTGTCACCCTAGATCAAACTCTAGTTAGTACACTAGTATTGGCTAGAGAACATTATATATCAAATGCTTAGACCTGCTTAGTTATAATATTTATTTTGGGGATACCTTTTCACATAAAATGATAAGCTTTTCAAAGCTACTCTTGACTTTGGTGAGTCAAGGAGGTTTATGAAATATTTTGAAAACAAAATATAAAAACTGGTTTAGACTTAGGCAATTGGTTAGATGGTGGGTGCAGGCATGCCCTGTTGGTCGGAGCCGTAGTGGTTGATTGTCGTGCACAGGGGTATGTGGTTGGGCCTAAGTCAAGTAAGGACCGGTCTGTGAGCTACTGTTACAAAGCCCTAGTGTACTACCACATGGTTGGTATGAGACAGCCCTGGCCGAATAATTTGCAGAGTCTCAACGTGAGTCAAGTCGTAGGTTGAAAGTGGGCGTGGTTGGTGCCATGAGAAGTCCCACTTGGGTGAGTGTGGTTGTAGCCATGAGAAGTCTCACTTAGGCTCAAGAGGGGGTCTCGGTCTGGTGGATTTCTTACTGGGGTGAAACCTTAGAGTTGGCTTGCCAGGTTGAAGGCTTTGCATTATAAAGGCCTTGTCACGACTCCTCGCCGCACACCTAAGGAAGTGTGTAATCCGGTGGCAATATGGGATGATCGTGTCTTGTGGGTAAAGCTGTACAACCTCTGCAGAGTGTATAATCTATCCTGGATAGCCGTGCCCACGGTCATGGGCATGCTGAGTAAGAGTTTTTCATGGATTAGACTTTGGTTTTACAAAATATTTTTTGAAAAACCTTGTGGATGGATGGAATCCACGAGTGTCAGGAAAACGTGTGGATGGATGGAATCCATACGAGATGTTTTGGGGAAATATTGGTCCGGGAGGGATTCCCGTGGTTAGGTTGGTGTATGGTCGGAGCCTACACTAACGATACTAATTTTGATTATCATATTGTTTTTACTTATCGTATTAAATTTAGCATTTTTAATCTATTTATTGTATTTCTCTAAATGTTGTTTTCGCAAAATAACCCTATATGCCTTCCTTTGTGGCTCTTATCATTATGTTGCATTTTTCGTGTGACTTGCGGAGTAAAAGTTTGTACCCACCTTGCTATATCATCACAGAGGAAGATGCCTTCGACTATGGTGAAGATCTGGACGAGTAGGCCGCGTCTTACTGTCGTTTGCCTGTGGGCAGGCTTGGGCTTCGCTTCTTTTCAGTTTGCTTCCGCAATTATTTGCTTTATTTATCTTTGCCAATGGGCGTTGATGTAAGATTTGGCCATAAGGCCATACTCTTTTATTTAATATAGTTGGTCATTTATGCTTGATATGTATCTTTGTTGTACTGTGTGCACTAGCTGATCCTGGACTAGTGCGATTTACACAGAGGATCCAGGAGTCGTTACTCCAGGTTCCGACAAAGACACAAAATACCAATCATTCACCACAATCCACTGTTCTACCATGTACTTGCTTGGTTAACCTTGGGGACGATGCGTGGATGCTCTGGCCTGGGACCTTCACCTGTACAAATGTCAACCCGACTTAATATATCATATCGAAACCAGTGCTTAAGTGAGCAGCGACGACCCTACACGCATAACCCGACTCTGGCATAAAACACCTGGGGTTAAGGACCCGTCGCGCAAGTACCAAACCCCCCATTTTTCTTTTCTTTTTCTCCTCTTTTCTTTTTTCTCTTTTTTTCTTCCTTTTCTTCTCTCTTCTTTTTTTCTCTGTCTTTCTCTTTTCTTTCTCTCTTCCCTTCATCTCATTCAGCCGAACCAGCCTTACCCCTCCTCACTCTCTCCGCTCGAGTTGGATCTGCGGGTCGAGGTGTTCCCTACGCTGCCGGCCGTGGGCTCTCCGCCGTCCCCCCCTCGAGCTGCGCCTCCTCTTCCTCTCTCCCTCGGCTCTCTCTCTCTCAGATCTGGCCAGGTGGCTCACCCTCTCCCTCCAATGCGCACGGACAGCGCAAGCTGGTTCCGAACTCGGCACTAATTACTTCCCCCCGTGGCTCCCCCTTGGGCCTCTACGCACGCACAGCAAGGTTCTTGGCACCACCGCCCTAGGCACCATGGTTGCACCGGCCTTGGGGTCGCGGTCGGCCGCCCCGCACGGAAGGCAAGGGTACCGGCGCTATGCCTCCTCTGCGCCACTCCTCCACCCCCTTGAGCTCACCTGCCATGGCTTGCATTCGGCCTGGAACCTAGTGCCTTCTCCACCTCCGGCGACTCTTCCCCTTCCTCGCTACCATGGTCTGCCTCGGCTTACCACTCCCTTCTACTACTCAAGACAGTCTTCGCTATTCCCCCCTACATTATACATTTTATTTTAGTTGCTATTTTGCTTTTCTCTAATCGTGCTTACACCCAATCTTGGGAATGCCTACAGGCGTCGCCACGATGGAACTTGGAAGGGAGACATGCACCAAGGAGCATGTTCTCCTTTCCAAGGGCACACGGTGGCGCCCACAGGCTCACCGCCGATGGTGTGTCATGGCTAAGGCAGTTGTGGCGGTGCTTGTGTGAGGGGACCTCCTTGCCTTTACAGGACTAGAAAAGGGATGAGGCGATAGCGAGGGTCGGGGTTCCCGACGGCCGTGGATGTCCTAAGTCTTCGTGACCGTCATCCTTGCTCCGTCGTCGTCCCCCTACTTCTTGAGCTCCTTGCCCTCGATCACTCTCTTCTTCACTGTCTCTTCAATGTGGTCATGGATGAGCTCTCGGCTTGGGGAAAGAAAAGAGAAGGGATGAGAAATGGGAAAGCTTGTGAGGTTTGGTTTGCTTTCTCTAAATGAGTTCTTGGCTAAGGGAGGAAAATGAAATAAGGCTTTGTGTGGTTGGCCTGTGTTGCATTTGGCTTAAGAGGGGCATGGTCGGCCAACCTTTCCTCTGGTTTTATACAATGACCAGATTGCCCTTCACACATCATCTTACTCCCTCTCAAGTCTAAGGGCTTTAAGGACCTTTTGGTCCATGGGTGGGCTTACACCAGTTAAGGCTTTCCTACTACGGCAGGTAAGTTGGTAAAAGTGGCCGTTGGCCAAATTTTCTGTTGAATAACGAAGCCCACAATAGCAACTGACCCTGGACGGTCTGGGAACCTCTGTAAGCGCTACTTTTATTCGGTATTCTAAAGCCGATGGGTCTGACAGCAAAACTCTACTACATTTTCTTTTATTCTCCCTTGGGTTGTCTTTCTTTCTCGCTTTTCTTCTCTTTTGCACATTAGTGGTATTACACGGAAAATACCATAAAGTTCAAAATGATAGCTAATAACATTTATTCAATTGGCATTGACATAATAAGAATATTTCGTGTATTAAGGAGAGGGCCCAGAGATCTTGAATCAAGAAAGTGGCATTATCTATTAGAAAATATCATGAACGTCTCGCTGAGGCTTCTAGATACAACTAACTATATTTCATGGAGTCTATTTTTCTAGGTCTAGGACCAGTAATTATTGAAATTGACTGGGCTTGAAATTGCTTCACTAATCCTATACCATACTTCGTAATAATGTCTCTACAACTGACTATACCTTTGTATGTAATTCTATTTTTAAAGTGCCACTAACAGCTATGGAGCAACGTATGTGGATTCTACGTTTGCCGCCTCATGCAGAAAATCATGGACGCTAAGATGAATGATCAAGAGGTTTATCAATCTAGCAATAATTATTTTCTAATTACCAATTCATATATATATATATACACACACGTGTTTGTGTGTGTGCGCGGATGCTTACGATTTTACTCCTCCTAGCTACAAGGCATAACAATCAACTCAACCACATTCGATCTTAATGAACTATCTGACGTTCGAGGATGGCTCTTCACCTTCTTGATGATGGAGGTCATTAACCCGACGGAAAAGTTCAACTCCGGTGACACGAGTTAATAGATGTTCAAACATTTCATTTTATTGTAATTATTCATTCAGTTGTAATTCACTGTGTTGCAAGATATTCTTTTATAATTTATTCAATTGTAACTCATCATTCGTAATTTACTGTGCTACAATATATATTTTTTTGTGAGATCTGTGTAATGATTGTCGTGTACTATAAGATCTACAATTATCTGTAATTTGCTTACTTGTTTTCAGAGGGCATGGCTAGGATTTCTTGAGGCTAGCAAAAAAAGAAAAATTTTGAGCTATGCAAAGAATTATCACCGACGGTTTATAATACAAAACCGTCTGTGATATGTAGACCATCATAGATGGTTTTTGTATTTGTCGTTTGTGATATGTGAGATATCATAGACGGTTATTTTTAAAAACCATCTGTGATATATCGGATATCATAGACGATTTTTGTATTAGCCGTCCGTGATATATCAGATATCACAGACGGTATGTTTAATAATCATCTGTGATATCTCATATATCACAGATGGTTGTTTTCAAAAATCGTCTATGTTGTTACTTATCACAGATGGTTTAGAAACCGTCTGTGATAACTATCTGTTATTACTGACATAATAACCAGATGGCTTAGAAATCATTTTTGATGAAGGTTACGAACTGTCTGTGATGACCTTCTCTGTAGCAGTGCCGTTTCTAAAGGGGATGGCTTCCAAGGGTATCACAACAGATCAATATATACGTAGAAACGTCTATTGTATTGTATGGTGATTGCATGCGTAAGAATAACATCCAGAGATCCATATTTTGTGCAAATATGTGTACCACCAAACAGAGACTTTAGAAAAAAGCCTATACACCTATTTTAAAATTTGACATTTTCATATGATATAAATTCTTCTTAATCCGCTTCCTGCTTTACGCAAATTTGTTAGGCACTGTTAAGCGAGATTTACTGGATATGTTGCCCTCTTTGATTTACATATATACGTGCAATTCAGCAACGAACAGGCAAATTCTATATATGGCCTACGTGTGATCTCATTGGTTGTTGTACTCAAGCATGTACACACATGCATCACTCTCGCTCAGTGCCTCCATTTGTCTTTTTTCTCATATCCGTGCACACAGATCACAGAACACACATATATACAGCATACATTGCGCCAATTTTCGTTTTGAAAGTCACAAAACATAAGACTTGCCTTCACACACATGCATTCTCCATTTCCCCTAACACGTTACACCAGCACTACCACTTACTACATGCGTGAATGCAAACGCAGTACCCATGCAAATTAATGACACACAAATTCGTTTGGGATATTCCATGCATGTTTGCTCCCTCTTTCTCATCACTTATTCTTTTCCATTTACTGGATGTCTACTTAATATAGCAAATGGAAGGTCTCTATATTTCTTTTTACTCAAAGCTTCTTCTGCCTAACTCCATCCGTTTTGCTAGCTCAGAATGCATGTATGCATGGTGCAGGGACTAGCTGTGCCCTATCTTGTCACATTCATCCTGTCTCCAACTTTGATCGAATTAAAAGAGGAGTTTGGTGGCCTTTGGTAGCTAGAAAGTCCAGTCACACTTACCGACACTTGCAAGAAGCTATATATATCTGATCGACTGATGCAACATCAAAAGTGTAACACATAAATTTCTAGGTAACTTAATATATAGTACCAGTGAGCTTGGATGTATCTTACTTGAAAATACATGCATGCATGCACGTACACACTGGACTCAAGTTTTATTTATTAATTGGATCATACATGCATAGATAGACATGATCACACCACTACAGGCCGAGATTGTACTTAACTCCAGTGGCCGGCAACCACCGGCTCCCGTTGATAAATTGCCCAACCGTGTACTTCGCTGCTTCACCAGCATCGTCGATGACGAGGAAGCTTTGCATGAACACCACGTGCGAGTGGTTCTTCCACGGCCGGCCCAGGTAAGTGTCCACGCCGCTGAGATCTTCGCGCGTTGTCACACTGCAGTTCTGGAAGGAGAAACCGGAGGCATGGTCGGGACCGTCGCGCGGCCTTGGGCGGTGACGACGTTGTCCCCTCCCCGCTTTGGGCGGCGCGCTAAGAGCAAGCAGTTCTGGAACACCGCCTTGGCATTGCCGGTCACGAAGTCCACCGTTCCGGAGATCTCGCAGTCCCGGTAGAATTGGACGTTGCTTGCGGCGAACAGCGTGTCCTGGTATCCCTTGAGCTCGCAGCGATAGAATACCGACCGCTTCGACTGCGACAGGAGGGCCACAGCTTGTTTACCATCCGGGCCTGCCGTATTCTCTATGGTCAGGTCACGCGCCATGAAGTCGTTGCCTTTCACGCCTGCACGCAAATTAAGCTTGAGCTCGAGAGAAGCTAGGCACGAGGAAATTAACATGCAAATTCATTAAGGCAAAGAACACTTACTGACGGTGGCCGAGCAGACCGTGCAGTACCCGGTTCTATTACTCCGGCTGCCAGAGATAATGGTTTGACCGATTCCGTCGCCGACCAGCGTAATGTTCGTCTTCAATATCTCCACATTCTCCTTGTACGTACCCCTCCTGATGTAGATTACGTACTTGTTGTTCCGGCTCTTCCGTGGTGCTCCTGCCACGGCCGCGCTGACGGTGGTGTGATTACCGCTGCCGTCGTTCGCCACCACGGAGTCCACTGGCATGCCACCCACCGTCAGGCCGAGGAGCTGCCGGTCTCTGGGTCGCACCCAGAGAGGCATGCCATTGCCGCCGTGTTCATCAGGATCACTTGATGCTGGCGGCTCCATTGTCGTCGTGGCTTTGGGTGAGCCATTGACGAGGGAAAATAAGGCAGTGATCAGAACGAGCGTAAGCATGTGTCTAGCCATTGTGCTGTATTGAATTTGAAGCCAATGTATTACTTACCGGAGTTGCTGATCGATCGTGCGCATATATACACAAGCTAGCATGGGCGATGGCATGGGCGCATGGGCATGTACCAACCCTAATGCTAGTAGATACAGATTCCACCTATATATGAACCCTAATGCTAGTAGATACAGGTTCCGCCTATAAAGCTAGTTTAAACAAAGAGGTTCACAGATACAGATTCCACCTATAAAGCTAGATTAAACAAAGACGTTTACATACTGATTCCTCCTATGATCGGCTATACATGTGTCTCGATGGATCAGATGGCCGGCCGGCTGGGAGAAGAAATGAGAACCAATTAAATAAATTAATATAAGGGATAGACTACACAACATTCGAATATTTTTTAGCCCAAAATCAATCCAAATTTTTTTACCATTCGATGGAGATCCAATAGCCCATGTCACTCCAGATCTCTTGTATATAAATTCATCCCAACACTACTAGGAAACGGATCATCCCTTACGGTTCAAAACCATCACGAAAATACAAAAAACCATCAGGTTAAATTTCCCTGACGGGTTCCCGTCAGGCAAAACCCCTCAGGGCTGGCTGGAAAGGAAAATTAAATTTGGTTGACGGATACCCATCAGGCAAATTTAACCTGACGGTTTTACCCGTCACCGAAAAATGCATTTTCCTGAGGGGCGAAACCTTCCGGCAAATAATCTAACCTGACGGTACTACCCGTGAGGGAAAAATGAATTTTCCTCATGGGCCAAACTGTCAGAAAAATCCATTTTACTGACGGTGCAGTCACCGTCAATACAATAGCCTGACCTACAAGAAAAATGGATTTTTCTGAGGGGCCAAGCTGTCAAGAAAACTAATCAGACCCGCCAGAAAAAATAAATTTTCCTGAGGGTCAAACCGTCAGCAAAATTTATTTCATTGACTGTTTATGTTACCGTCAAGAAAATATAGGCTGACAGTCTGAACCGTGAGGAAAATTGATTTCCTATGGCAGAAAATTTTGCATTGTAGTTATAACAGATTTTTCAGCCACAATGAATTAGCAAATAACTTACAAGATAAGCATTGATATCTAAATCTTACACATCCGTGCATCATATAATCAAACTAATCACAACACTATCCTTGCATCAATCAAGAAACATATAATTGAACAAACATATAAAAAGTTTGGTTTTCATAAACAATCCCTAGATTGATTCAAATTCACACAAGCATACCAATTCATAAACTTCACCTACAGATTGGTTCATCCATCCAAAAGACATCTAAAATCAAGTACCACATATAAAAGTCTCTATTTCCATTACATTGAAGTTCAGCTAGTCAAAAGAACTATAAGAAATCACTGAAAATCACATGGCAGTATGGTTGTTGTCGCCATCAATGTCGCTGTTGTCGGGGCGGCCCAACCCCCCGTGACTGGGCCGTGCAAATAGTCCAATATGTAATAGGCTCAATAGTGTAAAGGAATATACCAGTGTAAATATACCAATGTACCCTCATCCTTTGTAAGTACTAAGGGGTAGAGTGGGGATTTCCCATTCTACCCCACTCATGTATATAAACCCCCAGGAGGGGCAGGAGGAAGGACATCCTCTCATTCTTACCAACTCTCCCACAGATCTGGCTCTCCTATTCCTCTTCTACTAGTCCCCTTCTCTACTGTTTGGCCGTAGCCACAACAGTCGCCACTGCAGTTGTTCCTGTCGTTTACATCAATGTTACCATCGACAGCACCGTCATCCGGTTCTGAGCCCACATGAGAGGATCTAGTCCCAAGCCCAGTCCCAGTCCCTCGCTATAAGGTGAAAACATTATGTCAACTTAAGTTGAAGAAGCCATAATGGCTTGTAATGTTCTTTGAATTATCACAGTCCTTTATTAAATACACATCCCATAATATCATGTCTTGTACAACATGCACGGTAGTTAGTTTTCATAACTACACAAAAGACCATAGCAACAAAAAAAGGAGAGTTGGATAGAGAAATCCACATGACTATACATAATCATCCCAGAAATGCATGTGAAGATCTAAGTGTTCTTGTTAATTCAACATAAAATTGTGCAAAGAAGGTAGCTATATATGCTACTGCTTTTGCTAGTTGTAGGTTGGCATATACTCAAGATTAGTTTAGCCTCGTAAACAACTCACAAGTATGGGTGTACTAACTAGTAGAGAAGTCATTTGCCACCTTACCATCAAATATAAGTAAATGAGATTCAGGTTATGCCCATGTTTAGAACATTCAACATGATTCTACTTGCTCACTGCTGTACTGCTTGTTGACAGTCTGACACACCAAAAATTATTAGTTATATGGTACAAATGGTCCTTCGTATGACAAAGGTAATAGGTGGAAAGTACCACTTGAAGTTGAACTCTAGAACAAGGCAAAATAATAGTTCGTAGGGAATTTTGTTTGTACACAAGGTAATAATTGTAGGTATTAAACGATATTACCTGTGCTTGTGTAGGTGTTCCACGGCGTAGCATCTCTGGTGGTGGTTGTTCACCCATCTTCTCAAAAAGCATCTACAGTTGGAAAGTACCATTTGAAGTTGAACTATATAATCTGTACTAACCATGCAATGAAAGCAAAGACATGCACAACCTGTACTAACATGGCAATGAGAATTTTATTTCTAAATGCACAGAAGGCATGCAGAATATACAACACAACAAACGTATAGAAAAGCTCTATTGTGTCCATACGCATAGCTTTCACTATGCACACAAAAGTCCACACATTCCCATGAAAAGCATACAACAACGAATGTGTTCTTTAGAATTTTGCCATCTCATCCCCAGTGGTGTCAACACTTGTAATACCATATTTGTCACTTACCAAAAATATATATATCTGCTGTGACACAGAAATATAGATGAGGGAGCAAGCTGAGGGCACGCTGTAAAAGGACCTATCTACTTTTGTTGTCTGTTCTTAGTTTTGCCCATTTGGAAAGCAGACCGCAGCAGCCAATTGCAGCAGCAGCAGCAGATTACAGCAGCAGCCGATTGCAACAGCAGATTGCAGCAGCAGTCGATTGCAGCAGCAGTGGATTTAAACCTATTACCTGTTAGTTGTAAGACTTAAAGATGACTACACTAAACAGTTTTTCTCATCCTTTCTCAAATAACAAATGAACTTACACAGATACATTGGCATATTTCTAAATCTTTCTACACTGAAAAACAGTCCTTTTCTATTAAAATAGGATCGGTATAAGAGATTCAGTTGACAAATCAGTGCCTAACAAGTATAAAATCTATGAACCCTCATGGATGTGTTTTAATATTTTGCAATTTGTTAAATAAAATGACGATTATTTTGCCCATATTGACTAAAATAAGTGTCTAGCGATATGTGATCTAACCCTAAATTCTTCTCTTTTGCTATTTTTTCTGTAAAATCTAATATTCTTACAACAAAAAAAAATAAAAGTTATATGTTTGAATGTAGCTACCACACGGTATTTAGTTTCTTCTACAAGTGTAACTCTATGATAGTACATGGGTTTTTCTACTGTTAAAGAGATAAAGTGTAACCCTAAACTTGTTTACTTGTCATTACATTTAGCATTGCTTGGCAGAACAAAACCCTGAGCTCAAACCATCACTTCAGCTGCATGCATGTAGTAGTAATACTTTTGCTAATAGGAGAGAGTGCTATATGTGGAAAAGACAAATGAACAATAGATGTGTGATGATCTGAAATAAATGTGGACAATAATAGTGGGCCATCATGTATAGAAAACAGAATGTCAAATGTGTGTGAATGAACATTATTACCAAGATCATCTGGCAGTAAACTTCTTGTGTCTAGAGTAGTTCTTGGTTATGTCGAATCACATTTCGATAAGAGATGCAATTGGATGGCCTGATGTTTCTTGATTTGGTAGCTGCTAGAATAGCATCCTTCTTGATATCACCATTCCCTATTGGTACACGGCCATGGGGCATGCCACCATTGATGTTGTACAATATGCTTCCATCGAGTGGTCGTTGCTCCCAATCATCTTCGTGTTGAGCCATAGCAGCAGCAGAGTAATCATCCTAGAACAAAAGCAACATTTAAGCATCTTTCTTGAAAGCTAAGTTCACTTGTAATAATACAAAAAAGGGAGCACTTACAATGTATTTCTGTGCTTTCTGGCTGCTGATTGGACCACTACTACCACTACTATCCACATTCTTCATGCCTGATTTCATTACAGCATATGTGTTTAGCCAGGTAGCGTTCTCTAGTCCATATTTGTGTTCCTACAATATGGTGAAACTCCAGGTTATAGCCTTGAATAGTGTTATAAGTTGTAATGCAACATGTTTTGTTAATTGTCATGGTCTGAAGAGCTTGATTCATACCAGGTATTGTTGGGTCTCCACGTATGGTCGCGAACCTCCTCGATTTTAAGCAACATCGTCAGATTTCAATCGTGCTTCCTGGCCTCTCTTTCGTTTAGTCTTGAATTTCTCGGTGCACCAATGACGACAAAGATGTGGCTATACTATGTCATTGCACCACCAAATCTTACCATCCAAGTATTGCTCATACTGGAGTTCCCTTGGACGTGCCAACGTGTCGTCAATATCCTCTCCTTATTTTCTGTAGTACTCCTTGACTGCATCAACACGAGCTTGATACATCATATGCTTCACACGGTCCGCAGCATAATTTTTGAACATAAGATCTACTTCTTCCTTATCGTTTGTGCTTACTTCGAACAAATGCTACATAGAGAACAAGGGTAGTTACTAGCTAGTAGTCGACTAAAGTATTTATGTATATGAACTAACAAGTAAACATTAGTTACCCAAAACTCTCGCTTTACTCGATCTGTAGCGGTTATTCCCTCATCGTCTTCATTGACATAATAATCATCCCATGTACGTCAATGCAGGATGGGTATTGAAGATAGTACCATGCTCATCCTTGTCGTCCACAACACCTGGGTATTCATGTTTGATAATAACTCCAAGTTGTGATTGATATGTGTAGTCTTTCTTGGGCTGGTAATTGGTATACTTGAATTGCCTACATAGGAATTAACCACGGCAAGGTTAGTTGGCACTGTAGTCATATATATGTTAATAACAGTTGAAGATTTATAATGCAGTTCCTATAATTCCTATGTATGACCTCAAGTTCCTATAATGCAGTTTGTACTCACTTGTCACCCCTGAGGTATTAGGGCAATCTTGCTGGCACACGACGGCATATGTAATTTGGTCCGTGACTTCTTCTTCCTCCCCCTTTGTTGAGCAGCTTCATTGCTCCTTTGGGAGCCATTGCCACTGCAATTACTACCAACACCACTTCTCCTTTCTGAGGTACAACCTTCAGGTTGGTGACCTCCACATCAAATGGGACGAATATGATTCATATCCTGCATTGTTAAAATATGAAGTTAGTGCCAATTTATCAATATTTACATATACAAAGCATGAAATAAAATGCAATCAAATGACCATTTGGTACCACCACATGGAAAATCAAAACAAAAAGATATCATAAAACAGAGAACAAGTTAATTGGTAGTTCCAATAGTCCAGCTCCAAACATCAAACAAACATGTACAAACTACACAAGGTATTTTACAAGAAACAATTCAAGCACAACAACAGGAAATTTAGAAATCATTTGGATCATAAGTTGGAGGTTGGAGCTCCTCATCTTCATCCTCCTCATATTCATCCTCATCATATTAATATTCATATTCATATTCGTCTTCAATAATTTCTTTTTGAGGATCAACATTTTGGTGTTGCAAAAATCCCAAATCTTTTGGATTTGTTATTTCATCTGAGATCAATGGAAGTGTAATTTCAAAGTCATTCCCTAAGTCGATGACAAAGGCACCTTGCAAACCATCCTCCTAATAGAACTCCATTTGTTCTATTGATCCTTCAGAAGGGTTGAAACCTTCATCCGTACTATTTGGAGCAATATATCCATGTGGGGCTACATGATATGCAACCCACCATTCCAATATATTCGGTCTAGTCTTACACGGGTATGGCAGGTAATAGACTTGTGTAACTTGACTTGCCATGACAAATGGATCAAAATTTGAAAGCCTAGATGTGTGATTGACCTCTATCAAGCCCAAATTTTCAGTTCGCCTAACTCCATTTGGTGTTGGATCAAACCAATGGCAATCAAATAAAACCAGCTCAAGATGCATGCTGCCTTCCCAAGTATTTTTATGATGTCTTCAATGACACCATAATACTCCAACACATTGTTGTTCTCGTCAACACTAGACACACAAACACCACTGTTAGTTGTAGTCAGTCCAGATTTTCCGCTCTCATACTTTGATGAGCGAAATCTAAATCCATTCATATCATAGCATCCATAAGTGGCAATTCTTGTGCGGAAACCATAAGACATTTGCCATAAGGTATTAGGAATGGTAGATAACTTCATGCACTACAAATAGACAATTAATTGTATTAGCTTTAGGTGGTTTCAGATTGGAACATCTCAAGTGTTATAAGTTGAAGTGTTGATGATAATTACTTGAGTTTTAAACCAATCAAAAAAATTGGGCCCAGGATGCATAGGGCGGCTCGATTTCCAACCATTTAACCTTAAATCCCGAAGTTGATTTTTAGTTGGTTTTATTCTGCTCTTCCAATGTTCTTTACAAAATTTACTACATAAAAAGAGTTAGTTGTAATTACAAAAATATAATTAAAGAAATGTAAGTTGGGTTGCATAATTTCAGCACATACACGAAGTAATCATCCATCCTGGCACATTTGTCAATATGTACAAGAAAGCAACCTTGTACTCTTCTGTTGTGAGATCACGACAGCCACGAGGGCTAATGCATCGACCCGGGTATTGAAATATGACAAGGTCACATAAACTTTGAACCGAGGTATCTTGTTTCTAATTGACCGAACTTTAGGGTTAAAAATATAATGATAGAAAATTTGTAGGCCCCTCAACTAGGTAAGCCTCAACAATAGAACCCTCAACTCGAGGCTTATTCCGTACTTTCTTCCTAATTTTTTGTATGTACCTACATGGAGTTGACCAATTAATTACATATATCATTAGGCTAGAAAGATAAAACAATGGTATTAATTATTTTACCTCTCATATGGGTACATCCAGCGGGCCAGGACAGGGCCTCCTAGTTGAGCCTCATAAGGAAGATGTATGATTAGATGTTGCATAGGATTAAAGAACCCAGGAGGAAATATTTTCTCTAGTTTGCATAGAAGCACTGCAACATTCTGTTCTAGTGAGGTTATGTCATCCTTGCTAATCTCTTTAGCACACAACTTCCTATAGAAAAAACTGAGCTCAGCCAAATATAGCCATATATTTTCAGGAAGGAAGCCACAGAATGCAACTGTTAGCAAACGTTCCATGAATATATGGAAGTCATGACTTTTGAGGCCAAATATCTTCCTTTGTAGAAGGTTAACACCTCACCTAATATTGGATGCATATCCATCAGGAAACTTCAATGTTTGAAACCACTTAAGGATGGTTGTCTTGTCCTTATTATTGATGCAAAAATGTGCCCTAGGCTTATGCCACTTCCCATTGTTCTTCAGCTCCAAGTGCAGTGAAGGACGGTGACAAATCTTAGCTAAATCTTGTCTGGCCTTCACATTATCCTTGGTCTTATATGGTATGTCAAAGCATGTGTTCCATATAGTTTCAACTACATTTTTCTCATTGTGCATCACATCAATGCTGTGTCGAAGCTTTAATTTATTGAAGTATGGAAGTTGCCAAAAGCATCTTTTGTGGGTCCAATGGTGAAGTTTACCAAAGTTTTTCGTATTACCTGCAAACTTGTCTATTTGGGCTTCGACTTCCTCTCCCCTTAAATGCCTTGGTGCCCCCTCAAGTACTACTGTGTTCTTTCGAAATACATTACCTTGGGTTCTGAATTCATGGTCTCTAGGTAGGAAGCGTCTATGACAATCAAACCAGCAAGCCTTGCAACCATTATGGAGTTGAAATGCTTTACTGTCACCCAAGCATTCTGGACATGCAAACGAACCATGTGTGTTCCAACCAGCAAACATACCATATGCAGGAAAATAATGAACTAACCATAAATGATCCCCGCATTGTAAAGTTTTGCTTAAGTGAAGCATCCCATGTTTGTACCCCCTCCGACAACTTGATAAGTTCGTCAACTAAAGGTTGCATTAGAATATTTATTTTTTTCCCAGGATGTTCAGGGCCGGGGATAACAAGGCCAAGGAATATGTACTCCGACTTCAACAGCATGCCCGGTGAAATATTTAATGGAGCCACAAACACTGGCCAACATGAGTAAGGAGCAGCACCTAAACTAAATGGTGTGAAACCATCTGTTGTTATAGCAAGGCGTACATTTCTAGGATCACTTGCAAAGTTTGGGAAGTCCTCATCAAATTGTTGCCAAGCTTCCCCATCACATGGGTGCACCATCTTACCAAACATTGACTGACTATGTGACCGCATTAGCTTTGCTGTCTCCTTGTGTGCATACAACCTTTGTAGTCTATCTATAATGGGTAGGTACCGTAATACTTTACGTGGGACTTTATTATGGCCTACCTCGTAGCGAGAGGTATCACATAAGTCACACTTGTCTTTATGCTCATTATCATTCCAGTAAAGCATGCAGTTATTATAACACACATCAATTTTCACATATGGCATTCCGAGACCCTCTAACAACTTTTTTGAACGGTAGAAGTCCTCGGACAACTTAGACTCCGGAGGCAAAAGTTCATGAATTATTTGTAATACATCATCATAGTGTGCAATTGACATATTGTATTGTGACTTCATAACTAGCAAACGAGCGACAGCAGATAGACTTGAGTGTGTTGTGTTCTCATGGACTAGTTCGTCAGCGCTAGCGACCATTCTATAGAAAGCCTGGGCAGAGGCCGTTGACTCCTCATCAATTCTCGGTGGATGGTCACCGCCTAGATCAATCAATAGATTGTCCATCCGATTACATTCATTGATTTCCTCGTGATCTATTGAAGGGTCGTGTTCATCATGTGTTGTCCATGTTTCATAGTTTGACCTAAACCCATATTTACTTAAGTGCAACTCTACAATATGCCTGTTGTGCCTAAAATACTTCCTGCACATTGCACATGGACACTTAATAGTGTCACCTTCAACTATCCTAGGATTTGAGAATGCATGATGTAAGAACTATGTAGTTTGTTCAATCCATTCATTTGAGGGAGCTTTACCACACTGCTAGCCACTATACATCCATTCATGATCTGCCATGAAATTGTTCTGTGTGCATAACATGAATATATCAGGCATAAAATTATATTTATTAAAACTAGGTATGTTGCATTTGTATACAATTGTATATCAGCCACTATATTTGCATTTGTATATCAGCCACTATACAATTGTTTCAATGTATCAATTATCAATGGTCGATGGACAGATATGTATATATGAATATACCAAGTACGAGATCTCACCGGCGGCTCCTCGTGGTGGGGGTGCCCCTTGGAGAGGGTGTACGCTGCCAGGAGGGTGCATGTCACGATCCCAACGTAGGTGATCTTCTCCCACTTGGCCGTCTCATCTGTGAGAGAAGATCAAAGGCAAAATCCACATCAAAAACTACTCACAATAGCCTCTCTCGTTGAAAGCTACTCATGGTCTGCTTTTCTGGATGCAACATTGCTAATTTAGCAAAGGCTAAAGTTAGTTATGTTAATGCTATGGCAAACAAAAAGCTTAGCAAACTATTCAGTGATTCCTAAAAACTTAGCCGTTAATGTTCTTCTCTTCATTTTTTTAAAAAGAGTAGTTTTGCTTTCTAAAAACTAGTCGTTAATGCTAGAGACCATTTCCAAACCATTTTGTCCTATCCTACTGTTTGATTTACCAATCAACTGCTTTCTATCAGAAACTGATACCTTGGTACAATGATAGCTCTGATACCAACTGTTAGGTAATCCAACCGCCGGGCAACACCGAAGACCCTGCAATCAGCTTGCCGATTCACTTTGTCGAGTGTGCTACAGTAACTGAAGAAATTCAGTCAGCACTTATCTCAATCTTCAGAGGGTAAGAACTGTATGAGACAGTGGGGAATCAAAGCAACAAGATCACAGAAGTATTTTTTGTTGGATTTGGGACGAGCTGTAGCAAATACAACAATTGCAAAAGAGACAGAACAATAATCTTTTTGTGGTGCGGAAGTCACACCTTTTCTGATTCTTGCTTGAGTATTTATACTGGGAAAACAAAGCAACTGACTCCTACATATGTGCATCAACACTCCCACGATCCAAAGCACGACACACATGATAAACTGACTCTGCGCACAACCAGGCTAAACTGGATCATGTGCTTGACCAACAAACAAGTAAACCGAACAACGAAAAACCAGGAGGCCTAAGTTATACAGCAGCTAGAGTTATTCCAACAATTTTGTACAACTCCAACTCACTGCTTTTCTGATCCTCATTCAACTTAGAAAAGTAACAAACATGCATGTACCTGCAACAACAGAGTTTTATGGACGGCAAGCCAGAACTGGGGCGTCGGGGGGCAGGGCGGATTTGGGGCGGTGGGCCGGAGCTGGGGCATCGGGGGTGGGAGCTCGGGAGGCAGGACTGCGGGCCAGAGCTAGGGTGTCGGGGCGGCAGGGTGGAGCTGGGCGTCGGGTAGACTGGGAGGCGGGCGCGCGGCGAGCTGGGCCGTCGGGATCGACTGGGCGGCGGGCGGATCTGGGGCAGTGGAGCAAACCTGGGGAGGCGGGGCGGAGCTGGGGCGTTGGGGCGGACCTGGGGATGGGGCGGAGGAGGCGGGCGAGGGGATGGGGCGGAGGAGGCGGGCGAGGGGATGGGGAGGAGGAGAGCAAATAGATGGGGGCGCGTGGCGGTGGAGCTGGGGCATCGGGGCGGACCTGGGGAGGCGGGGCGTCGGGGTTGACCTGGGGCGGTGGGGCTAGGGGATGGGGCGGATCGGAGGAGGTGGGCGAGGGGATGGGGCGGAGGAGGCGGGCGAGGGGATGGGGAGGAGAGCAGATCGATGGGGACGCACGGCGGCGGAGCTGGGCGTCGGGGTGGACCTCGGGGCTGACCTGGGGCGGCGGGGCTAGGGGATGGGGCAGATCGGAGGAGGTGGGCGAGGGGATGGGGCGGAGGAGGCGGGCGAGGGGTTGTGGCGGAGGAGGCGGGCGAGGGGATGGGGAGGAGGAGGCGGGCGCACGAGGGGTTTGGGGCGGATGAGGCGAGCGAGGGGATGGGGAGGAGGCGGCGGGCGCACGAGGGTTTGGGGCGGAGGAGGGCGAGGGGATCGATAGGGGCGCGCGGCGGCTACGAAAATTGGGTAAAAAATTGGGTCTTAGGGTTTCCAGCCCCAATGGTGCGCTGCACGAAATTAGCGGGCAGGCTGGATCAGAAGCCTCACGGGCTTATGTTCCAATTATCCTCACGTTCATGTAATACCGTCACAAAAATAATATATTTCCTTGGCAGCTTAAGGAGCCCGTCACAAAAATTGAAATCCCTCACGTTCTATGTGGGCCCGTCAGGAAAACTAAAACCCATGAGAGATGATCTGTTTTCTAGTAGTGCAACACCTAACCCTAATCACATCAGCCACCAGCCGCTGTCCCTAGCTCATCCCACATGCTGCCACCTGCCGTGTCACCAGCACCATCCCCGGTGTCGGCGGAGCACGCCACCAAGCACCTCCCCCACCACTACCCCCGCGTCCGCCCACCTATTGCCGCAGCCCGCTTCGTCTTCCATCGTTGCCCTTGCTACACGCCTCCATCTCCCCCATCCTGTCCTCCTTCATCGTATCCGATGGCTACCGCTGCCGGATCTGCTACCTCTACCCTAACGTTTCTTAATGTCTCTACGTCTGCAAGCACCAAAGCAGAGAGACCTAATACCTGACGGTTCTTGTTGACTGCTAACCAACAGGGATTAGGTCCCCATAACGTTATGTGAGAGAAATTTTCCTGTTGATGACCGCCAGGAAATGCCATCGGGGATTATTTTCCTGTCGGTAAGCAAAATAAATTTTCACACCCTCAATACTCCGGAATTTTTTCGCGTCCTCACACTACTGGTGGGTAATGCCTGACGATTAACTTACACAAACATAATTTTTGACGGTTATCCCAACGGTTTTTTAACAGTTGCGAAAGATCCGTAACCTGGTAGCGCTGAGGCTACTCTCATTTATGTAAAACTAGTGGTGGTCGACTGTATGCATATCGATCGATCAATTGTGATGTGTCACGTTAGTAGATGCAATCCTTTATTAGTTGGATGATCAATAGGTTTTTTTTTTTGATCGAGTCGCACACAATGAGCAACATCATCGTCATACTTTTAATTACTATATAGCGTAAGTCGGTAGTGACGGCCGGTTTAATTGGCAATTTTAGATATCTACCATGTTTATTACCTTCAGGAGAAAGTAATAAATAGTACTTCATTAATTAAATTTGAAGTTTAGGGACCGAAGCTTAATTAGTTTCCACCTCATTGCATGCATGCATGCATGATCATCAAAGGACTTGCATGCGTGGATAGAGTTATAAATTCAACCATGCAGGCATGCATAGTATACAGGAAATAGTTCCGTGGTACTCTCTCAATTCCTTACTTTCTTATTTTTCATGATCTCCTAGACATAAAATTTAGATTTTATATTAATACATATTAATAAAATTATAATCATATATATAAAGTATTTTTAGTGATAAATTTAATACTATAGTTTTTATATAACCGACCTAGGTAGTTTTAATGAGACCAAGGGCACGTACTGAGGAAAGTCAAAATGTGGAAGTAGTATGTTAATGTGCCATCATCATATCCCATTCTCCCGTGCGCAGATGAGCAGTAAAATGTTTGTTTCCATGCAGTAAATTTGTCAGTAAACATTGTGCATTCCGCCCAGTAAATTTGTTGCTGCATATAAGCAGTTTTCCCAGCGATATCAACCACCACCATTCCCGGCGACGTTCGCAACAGGACCATCGTACATACTAGTGTCCCTCCCCGCTCCCGCGAACATTTTGCTGTTCGCCGTGTTCTGACGGCCAGGTGATGGTTTGTTTTTTTACGTGGGCTGCTTTTAGTAGTAAGCGCAATTCCGAAGTCAGTTGATCGTCTTTGCGTGGACAAGTATTTTCCTTTTTTGGGGGATCGCCGTGTATTTTTTTTATTGTTCAATCGGCGTGTCTATGGTCTTCGTCGTTTTGGATGTAGGGTCTTGATGTACAGTAAAAGTTTTCTTCCAATTCACAAAAATTTAAACTAAGGTGCAGTAAAGACCATTGGGTACGGCCAATATTACCTGTGAGGATGTAGATGGGGCCCTTCCCGTCCATACAAGTCCTGAATATTCTAAACAGCCACTCAAAAGAGTCTGCCATCTCATCCCGGAGCAGCACGCAGCCGAATACGGTGTTCTGCAGATGCTGGTTGGAGCCATTGAGCCAACAAATATAGCCTGAGGCATGTTGTACCTGTTTGTCCTGTACGTCGTGTCTGACACGTCCCCAAAGGCAGCGTACTCGGTGCGGCAGCTCGCAAGATGTTTTTCACAACGTCGTTGTCATCCACCTGTATGTCGTAGTAAAATTTGTCGTTCTACGTATACGTCCGGCACTCCTTGAGGAAATTCATTATTAGCTTGTTCACATCGTCGGCGTTTTCAGCCCGATAATTCGCAGCCTTACTGAGACATGAGAGTAACGTTGGATGGCATATTTAGTAAATCTACACCGCGAAACGCCGTAAAATGAGTGGTTTTACTGCAGGCATGTATCCGCGGCATTAGCTTAGCACTGCAGTAATTTTGTACAAAGATAACAATAAACGTAGTTTTCAACTGTAGTAAAACCTTTTATCGAGTTAGCGACCAATAGTATCATCAACACACAGCTTTAAAACAGTTGCGTGTAATAAAGTAAATCTGTACGAACATAACAGTATGCATATATTACAATTGCAGTAAAACCTTTTCTTCAGTCAGCGACCAGTAGTTTCGTTAACACACAGCAGTAAAAGTAGCTGCGAGCAATAGTAAAACCTGTCTACGAGGCGACCAGCAGTGAACGGCATGTTGTGCTGCCCTTCATGCATCTCGGACAGAACATTCACCAAAGCATTGTGAGGGACATTGCCAATGTGTATAGCGGTTGCACAAATATGCTGTCCAAAAACTTTATTGCCGTTCCATACAAGTTCTTTCTGCGATAAGGTTCGATGATCCTGTTGAAAATTTAAGCACATGTAGGTTCAATTTATTCCATAAATAAATCATGACATCATGCACGCAAAATAACAGAACCATCATAGGCATAAAAGATCTAGACATGTAAACCAGGAAACTGTACATGAACAGATCTATACGGAGAACATGACTATTACGCATCGGCGGTTCTGTTACGATCGGTTTGCCGATGTAGATGCTGCGCACGCGGTGTGGATGACACGAGGTCGATGACGATTCGCGCGGCCGAGCGAGCGAGGAAGACGAGCGAGCTGCAGAGCGATCGCAGAGCGCTTCCCAAAACCTTATTCGCCCTCTCGGGTGCAGGACTTGAAGGCGGCGGTTCGAGACTGCTCTCCCGAACGACAGTGCACGCCGGCGGACGGGACGGAGTAGACTACGTGGGACGGCGCAGCACAATGGAGGAGGCAAAACCCTAGATTGATTTTCTCATGTTCTGTATGGAGGCGGCGACTCGGTATTTATAGAAGAGTTAGGACGCGTGATCAGGACGCATGCACGTTCTCCATAACTCGTAACCGAAACGGATTAGTCACGCGTATCCGATCCGGATTCACCGCCACTCAAAACAGCAAAATAAAACAGCAAAAGAAAGCCGCGTCTGCGCAAGCACCTGGAGCCGATTTTGGCGGACCATTCACGCAGGTGCCGTGCGCCCGCCCCCCCCGCCCGCCCGCCCGGCGAGGCGAGGCGAGCGAGCGCGTGCGTGTGATCCTCTAGTTCTCTCCCACACATGCCTCAAGTGGCTAGGAGTGCACCATCCCTTTTAAGTTGGTCTTCCTCTCCTAGAACTAGCAATATGGTACTAAAGTTCACATGTATGCCTCCCTTTGCATGAGTGGGCCTTTGAGATTTTAGGAATTATTCTTTTATATGGGCTTGGCCCACATAATCCTCTAACAATCCCCCACCAGATCTCAAAGTCCCACAGAGATTTGCCTGAATTCCAATGTAATGTTTATATATCAGTGTTTCGATGGAGACCGATTAAGGTTGAACATCCACCTAGAACTCCAAGCTACACTTACTCACAACTTGAACAATGGACTACGCCTTGAATTGCAAGTTTGGTGCAAGCAAGCTTCACTTAAAGACTTAACTGATACTAGGCCGCCAGTAGGCTACCCCTCGGTTAGAGCGTATAAGTCATACTCCTTGGTCTCTTCATGAGCTTAGTAGGAGATTACCCAAGATCTCCATAGATCTGCGACTAATGATCGAGCTCATATAGGTGTGTTCTTTCAAGAACGTTTCGCAGATAACGTCTTCGCTTTTGAAAGCCAATGGAACACATTAAGGCCTTAACCAACCTGCCTTGCGGTTTCTGAGAGTATTGCATCTTCACATAGAGAGGGTTGAAATTACTCTCCTCCAGTTAACTAATGGCTTGTTTTTCCCAGATCCTAATTCACGGATCTCCGATCACATAGGTTGGGTTCTCGCCATAGATAACTCACATGGGTCTCATACCCATCTCCTTCGATGCACTATCTATCACATTCCGTGATAGTCCCTTTGTAAAGGGATCTGCCAAGTTTCTATTTGTTTGGATGTAATCCAAGGTTATAACTCCGGAGTTTCTCATTTTCCTGACAGACTTCAATCGTCTCTTGACATGCCTAGACGATTTCATATTATCCTTAGAAGCTGTTCACCTTAGCGATAACAGTTTGATTATCACGATTCATAAGAATAGCGCGCTGGCTTTTCCATCGTAGGCGATCCATCAATAGATCTCGTAGCCATTACGCCTCAACGATGGCGTGTGTCTAGTGCCGCAAGCTCGCTTCCATGGTTGACCTCGTCAAAATGGTCTTTGCAAGACCTCCATGAAAAAAGCACCACCACCAATAGTGAAAACATATCCACTAGTGGCTTTGATCTCATCAAGGCATCGAGATCCAGTTGGAATCACTATAACCCTCCAAAGACCGGCGGTACCAGTATAGTGAAGTCCAAAGTTCGAGGTACCTTTCAGATAGCGCAACACTCGCTCAAGCGCCTTCCAGTGATCATCTCCTGGGTTAGATGTAAATCGGCTCAACTTGCTCACAGCAAAGGAGATGTTTGGCCTTGTTGCACTAGCTAGATACATAAGTGAGCCAATTATCTGAGAGTATTCCAGCTGATTCCTAGCAATTTTCTTATTCTTACGAAGTAACACGCTAGGATCATAAGGTGTTGGAGAAGGCTTGCTGTCAGAAAAGCCAAAACGGCTCAAGACCTTTTCCACATAATGAGATTGCAAAAGTGTAATCCCATCCTCACCTCTAATCAATTTAATGTTTAGAATAACATCAGCCACTCCCAGATCTTTCATATCAAAGTTTTGAGACAAGAATGATTTGACCTCATTTATCACATTGATGTTTGTCCCAAAAATCAGGATGTCATCCACATACAAGCATAGAATAACTCCCTCACCCCCACCATAGCGATAGTATACACATTTATCTGCCGCATTGACAGCAAAGCCTGCAGATGTCAGTGTTCTATCGAACTTCTCATGCCACCGCTAGGGGCTTGTTTTGAACATACAAAGATTTCAACAGTTTTAACACCTTGCCTTCTTGACCTTCTACTACAAATCCATCAGGCTGTTCCATGTAAATTTCCTCATCCAGCTCTCCGTTAAGAAAAGCTGTCTTAACGTCCATTTGATGAACGAGAAGACCATGTGAGGCAGCCAAAGCAAGTACTACTCGAATTGTGGTCAGTCTAGCAACAGGTGAGTAAGTCTCAAAGAAATCTTCGCCTTCTTTCTGAGTATAGCCCTTGGCAACAAGCCGAGCCTTGTACTTTTCAATAGTACCATCAGGCCTAAGCTTCTTTTGAACACCCACTTGCACCCTACAGGTTTGCACCCATAAGGTTTATTTGTCGGCTCCGTGTTCCATTAGCGATAATGGAATCCATTTCACTACTGACACCTCCTTCCAGTGAGTCGCATCGGGGATGCATACGCTCGAAATAGACTTGGGAGTGTCGTCCACAAGGTACACAGTGAAATCATCACCAAAGGATTTGGATATCCTTTGTCTCTTGCTCCTTCTAGGAGCTCCACTGTCATCCTCCTCATTGACAAGTTCATGTGTATGTTCAAAGGTTGGTGATGTGATTGAACTGGGAATTATTTGAAGGTTGACTAGTAGTGTTATGTGTATCCTTCATTGGAAAAATATTCTCAAAGAACGTTGCATCTCGAGACTCCATAATTGTACCAACATGCATGTCAGGTACCTCAGTTTTAACTATCAAAAATCTATAGGCAATGCTATGATTAGCATATCCCAAAAGACACGATCCACGATTTGGTCCAAGCTTGCGTTTCTTAGTTATTGGCACATTGACTTTCGCCAAGCACCCCATGTACGCAAGTAAGAAAGTGATGGTTTTCTCCCAATCCATACCTCGTATGGTGTTTTATCCTTGTTTCGTTAGGAACTCTATTTAATACATGATTAGAGGTTAGCGAGCCTCCCCACCATGCCTTAGGTAAGCCCGCGATGTCTAACATGGCATTCACCAAGTCGATCAACGTGCGATTTTTCCTTTCGGCAATCCCATTTGACTCGGGAGAATAAGGAGGCGTCCTCTCATGTATAATGCCATGTTCCTCACAAAATAAGTCAAATTCGTTTGAGAAATACTCTCCACCACGATCGACCTAAGTCTTTTATCTTTCTATTTAACTGGTTTTCAACTTCGCCTTATAGATTTTAAAATAGTCTAAAGCCTCATCTTTCGTTTTCAATAAATACACATAATGAACCTAGTTGCATCATCAATCAATGTCATGAAATATCGTTTTCCACCCTTCGTCAACATGCCATTCATCTCGTAAAGATCTGAATGCGGGAGTTCTAGTGGTGCCAAGTTTCTCTCCTCGATGACCTTGTGAGGCTTACGAGGTTGCTTTGATTGCACACAGCTATGGCATTTAGAACCTTTGGTGATGGAAACGTTTGGAATTAAATTCATCTTGGAAAGCGAGACATCAAACCAAAATTAATATGACATAGACGTGAGTGCCAAACGTTAGCCTCATCATCCACACCGCCACAAATATGGTTCACGATCTTATTGCAGAAATCTGAAAGGAAAAGCGGAACAAGCCTCCGCACTCATAGCCTTTACCAATAAAATATCCATGTTTAGACACGACTACTTTATTAGACTCAAATACCAACTTAAGCCCGTCTCTACATAAGCGGAGCCACTAACGAGATTCTTGTCTATAGAAGGGACATGCTGCACGTTCTTGGTGCACGATCTTTCCAAGTAAACTTCAGATCTACCGTGCCAACACCATGAACAGTAGCATGTGACCCATTCCCATTAGGACGGAGGAATCTCGGGCGACTGATAAGAAGAAAACAACGAAATATCAGCACACACATGTACATTAGCTCTGTATCAATCCACCAATTGGTAGATTGACTAACTGAAAGAACAGAGGTAAATTACCATACCAGTCCCATCTCCGTCTTGCCAATGGTCACGTTGATGGACTTAGAAGTCCATCCTCTGGTGCCTTCTTTCCTTTGCGTTGTGGGCATTTCTTGGCCATGTGACCAGGCTCACCGCACACAAAGCAAGTTCTATCATCCTGATTGTTGTTGTTCTTCTTCTTCTTGAAGTTGGTTGTCTGTTGGGCTTTAACAAATTTCCCTTTGTTCTTGCTTGAGGGTTTTGTACCACATTGGCACTAGGCGCCCTCCATCACCCTTAGACACGGCGTCCTTTTCCGAGCTTTCTCCTCAATTTCAAGAGACACAATCGATTCTCAACAGAGTACTCTTGTCTCTTGTGTTTGAGTGTTGTTCCGAAATTCCTCCATGAAGAAGGTAATTTCGCAATAATACATCCAGCCACAAACTTGTCGGGTAAGGCACACTTTAGGAGTTCGAGTTCCTTAGCAATGGCCTGTATCTCATGAGCTCGATCTACTACTGAGCGGTTATCAACCATCTTGTAGTCATGAAATTGCTCCATGACATACATGTCATTCTTGGCATCGATAGCACCATATTTGGAATTGATTGCATCCCATAACTCCTTCAAGCGTCTGTCATGTGCATATACACCTCGCACAGACGGTCAGCAAGAACACTAAGAATGCATCCAACAAAGAGAGTAGTGGCAGTCTCGAATTCTTTCTGCTTTTCAGCATCAAGAACACCTTCAGGCTTGCCATTACTAACCCAGAATACATTCATAGCAGTAAGCCACAGAGTGACCTTGATCTGCCATCTCTTAAAGTGCACACCGGAGAATTTATCTGGCCTCAGTGCATCGGCAAATCCAGCCAAAGTAAAACCACAGTGCCTACAATAAGGTTTTTGGATTGTTGAAAATTTAAGCACATGTAGGTTCAATTTATTCCATAAATAAATCATGACATCATGCACGCAAAATAACAGAACTATCATAGGCATAAAAGATCTAGACATGTAAACCAGGAAACTGTACATGAACAGATCTAATACGGAGAACATGACTGTCACGTACCGACGGTTCTGTTCTGATCGGTTTGCCGATGTAGATGCTGCAGGCACGGTGTGGATGACACGAGGTCGATGACGATTCGCCGAAGCCGAACAACGAGGAAGACGAGCCAGAGCTGCAGCGAGCAGTCGCGCAGAGCGCTTCCCAAAAACCTTATTCGCCTCTCCGGTGCAGGACTTGGCGGCGGTTCGGAGACTGCTCTCCCGAACAGCGGTGCGCCGCGGACGGGCGGAGTAGACTACGTGGGACGGCGCAGCACAATGGAGGAGGCAAAACCCTAGATTGATTTTCGCATGTTCTGTATGGAGGCGGCGACTCGGTATTTATAGAAGAGTCAGGACGCGTGATCAGGACGCCTGCACATTCTCCATAACTCGTAACCGAAATGGATTAGTCACGCGTATCCGATCCGGATTCACCGCCACTCAAAACAGCAAAATAAAACTGCAAAAGAAAGCTGCGTCTGCGCAAGCACCTGGAGCCGATTTTGGCGGACCATTCACGCAGTGCCGTGGCGCCGCGCCCCGCCCGCGCCGGCCCGGCGAGGCGAGCGCGCGCGTGTGATCCTCTAGTTCTCTCCCACACATGCCTCAAGTGGCTAGGAGTGCACCATCCCTTTTAAGTTGGTCTTCCTCTCCTAGAACTAGCAATGTGGTACTAAAGTTCACATGTATGCCTCCCTTTGCATGAGTGGGCCTTTGAGATTTTAGGAATTATTCTTTTATATGGGCTTGGCCCACATAATCCTCTAACAGATCCCGCTCTCCTCTCTTACCGATGCACGCCAAGAAGAAAGATTGACAAGATTCAGTTACTCAACACTTAGTATAAATTCACTAGAGAGCAAGAAGACAATGGGAGAAAGAAATGGAAGAGTTCAGTCACCTAGCCTGGACATCTCCAAGCCATTTTTATAGATGTGCTAATTACTCTCTTGTAACTAACACCATTAAACTGAAATAATATTCTCAAGTAACTGACTCCATTATTCACTAGTAGCTGCTAATATTCAAACCAAATAATAGTAATTAAGAAGTCTCATGACCAGTTAAAGAAGAGAGATGATGTATTGTTCGGTTACTCAACACTTAGTACGAATTCACTAGAGAGGAAGAAGACAATGGAAGAAAGAAATGGAAGAGTTCAGTCACCAAGAAAGACTAGATGTCTCTAGGCTTTTTTTATAGACGCGCTAATTATTCTCTTGTAACTGACGCTATTAAACTGAAATAATACTCTCAAGTAACTGACTCCATTATTCACTGATAACTGCTAATATTCAAACCAAATAATGGTAATTAAGCAGTCTCATGACCAGTTAAAGAAGAGAGAAGATGCATGGTTCAGCAAAAAAATAAGGTAGACTTGGTCTGCCAAGTGGCGCACTATGTCACGGCGCGGTCGCACATCGCAAGTTTGCGATTTTCACATGAAAATATGTGAATACGCACACGCGCATGCGTGCACGTGTGTAAAGCCCTCCTCATACAATCGCTATCCATATTTAATCCCTCCTCGTACTTTATTCTTAGAACACAATTCTATCCATATTTAAAGTCGTTGATCAGAACCGCTCATGGGTCAAAGATAGCCAAGATGACTTTGGTTATATTCCCACCTGTCACTATGATTCAAAACATCCACGAGATCAAAACAAGAACACATCCATATCAAAAAAGGAAAGGCACAGAACTGAGGAAAAAGAAGAACAGAGGAAGAACCAAATCGAACCCGAGCAAACTCAAACAGAGAAGAGATACACAAAACGTAGATGGAAGATTGATATATTGCTCAGATGATTGGTTTCACAACCACTCCCCTTGGGAGGACCAAGCTCTAAGCCTAGAGCCAACACTCACTCTCTAACCTAACTCCCATGAGAGGGAGAGGTGCCAGTCACCAAGGCTAAGCCAACCGTCTCAACCCTAACTCCTGCCTCCCCTCCCTTTTTATAGTCTCACAAGCGAACCCTAGACCTAATGAATCCAACCATTAGTCCATCCAGGGATAACCCGTTAACCCCACCTAATACCAGGTTTTACTCATGCACGCTTCTCAAAGTAGCTCACATGTGGCTCCAATGACTTGTCGTCAAGCCTCTCACATGTCCGGATCCCATCGAACTATCCTCACTTGCAAACGACCCAAGTCACTTGGCGCACCACATGCTTCTCCTCGTGCATGACGGCACCCAGCATCCTTGACCGTCTAGACCTCTACTCCTCCCTGAGCTACTCTCGGTCCACCTCGTCATTACCCATCATGTCCACCACTGGTAGCTCTCACTCTGGTTCCTCGTCGTCCTGGCTTGCAACCATCTTACCAGCCTCGATCATCTTCGGCGTCTCCCTGACCGTTTTGGATCTCAACACCTCCCTATGCCTAGTCTCGGTCCTCCTACGCCACGCCATGACCTAGCTTTGAAGTTCTGCAACTAACACCAACAAGCAAACCATCACGTAGCACCGCACCATACATAAAGGATCCATTATCACAAACAAAATGTATGCACCCAAATTACTGATTCTAATCCTAGAACCAAGCAATAACCTCATGTGCACAAAGCAACAAACTCCCTGGTCCTGATCAGAACACCAATATCCCAGAGAATAGCCTTAGCACAACGACTGATCTGATATGACTTATGAGTACTTAGATGCTCAAGACATAAGGTACTCGTAGCCCATGAGATCCTTCCAGCAGCCTACGACCACATTGCAATCTGCTATGACCATGTAGCAGACGCTACGACTATCAAATGCACAGGCATACAGAATGCTACGACTATCGCTTACATTCAGCAGAAGCTACAACTACTGCAACGATTGCTACGACCACCGCTTACATCGGCTACGACTATTGATCGCTATGGCTTACAACTACCAACAACACAGCTTACAACTACCAATCACGATCAGGCAGTAAGCTACGACCATCGATCACCAGGCTACGACTTCGATCACCAGGCTTTACGACTACCGAACACCATAACCTACGACCATCGATCATAGGCTACAACTATCGATCACACAAAATCGTTCAGGCACTAAAGCTATCGATCACTCCAAGGTTGTTCTGCCAATCAGTCCGACTGACCACCAAGTCGTAAGAGCAAGGTGACACTAGAAGTCGTAGAGTCTGTCGATTACCAAGTCGTAACAACCACACAGACAGAGAGCCAACTTCTGCACAGACCTCAAAAATCAAACTCACCCTCTACACAAACTCTAATGCAAAAATCAATTACTCATTATAACTATAGAATAACCTTTACATGGTCTCACAATTTCCATCACGTAGGCGAAGCTTACGACTCGGATGTGCTAATAATCACACACACGTACGCGGCGATAACCACCGGCCTTCGTCTAGCCTGGTCCTCGTGGACATGTACATAGCTAGGCACTAGCAGGCCATCGCCTTCACAGTTAGCTTGTACTATCGTATAAATAGCTCTAACCTTCTCCACATGATGGTACGACGCTCACAGGCAATTGGTGGTCTCCTCTCGAAAGGCACTTGGCATGCAGCTATGCACCGTTTTGGTCTCTCATGGTACTTGGATAAAGTACGTTGATGCCGGGTCATGTGCACCCGGTCAGCATCGACGGCGACGTGTCGTGCCATGCCATGTCGTAAGCAAATACAAGACCGATGGTTAAGACTAAGCTAGTACGGGATGGTGATGGATGGCTGCATATGCGTAGGAAAAGGAAAAGTTGGCCAAGCAAGTCCTTTAGTTACACTGAAGATGGCAACGGAGAAAGATGGGCGGCACACAGTAGGATGGCCCAGATGAGAATGTACGTGCTACACCGCAAGGACAAGAAAGTGGCAAAAAGGAACCCATGCCTCAATGGCCAAAATGTATGGTTTATTTCGAGGCGTGCAAAGTTTACATATACGTACCATGCGTCTTTCCCGTAAAAGGGATGTGTGGTGCTGGCGCTAGCTGTTGGGTTCTTGGCTGGCTCGACATACTTGGATTTAAATGGTTGGTGATTTTTCGTATTTTCTTAAGAAAAGGATAGAAAGGTGCGAACCCTCCAATCCAAACATGCACTAAGTTGTTAAATTGTTCACCCTCCTAGCTAGTTAATTTACATCGAAACTGCAGCACTTAGAGCATCTCCAAGAGATTAGCTAAAAGGATTAGCCAAATTTACTGATTTAGCTACTTTGTAAAATAGATCTCACAAAAAAAGACTAGACTACTCCAACAGACTCTGTAAAATTTGGACTCTCCATATTCAAAAGTGCCCGGGAAGATGTCCACCACGTACTGGATGGAGCTGGTATACGTTCTGAAACTCTCTAGTTGCTTCTTGTTGCACGCGAGCTAACCTTTTCTATACTGAGGACTTCTCAGTGGCACCAAAAAGGAGTACAACTCTGCTGCTCTTCATCCGCCAACAACAGTTTACTCACACTTGATGGATTTGTATATGTGACGGACAAAGAACAAGGCAGCACGGAAACCCACCATGTATCCAAAGAAGACTGTGTAGTGTGTAGCAGATGCAAGCCATGTATCCAAAGAAGACTGTGTAGTGTGTAGCATATGTAGTATTCAAGACAATCTATTCATGAAATTGATATACAAGAAAACATGCAATTGAATGTAGAGTTGTAATAGATTTCAGGAATTTAACCCTAATGTCCTTACAAAAATGTCATATTGCCTAATATGATACTTTTGCTAACCTGCAACTCCAGTGCCAAAATATGAAAACACTGCAAAAGGGAAGCCAGGAAATCTATGTGTAAGATGCTAAACTGGCAGCCACCTGATTGATACCTAAGCTAACAGACAAGAATTGAAGCAAAGACCCAACTGACAGCAGAATGCACCGTGACAATTAAACCATTAATACACTAAGGCTTTACGAATATATGATTAAGGAAAGGACACATCTAATTATTTAGGCGTCTTGCAAGTATGTCATTCTTGAGCCCTTCATAGTATTGCTGCTGTTTAGTGCACATGATACTTGTGTCGACATTCATAATTCTCTCTTCTTCCAGGTTCCTTTGGAACTCAAATTGGTCCCTTTGCAACTCAAATTTTTCTTTCTCAAGTCTGATCCTTTCTTCCTGTAATGCGAAGGCTTTCTTGCACCGCTCCTCTTTCTTCAACTCCTTCTCCGCATCGGCTTCTTTCTTTTTTGCCAAAAGATAATCCAATGCTTCGATGCTAGAATGTTGCCGTAATTTCTGCTTCGCCTTCTTCTGCCCTGCAGGTCTCTGAAGTGCACTATTCGAATGCTGACTCTCATCAACAGTACCAGGGGCAGCAAAGGAGGAGCCGATGCAGGACTTGAATTGGCTAAAACCTTCTGCTTTTTACTGATTGTCTTCTGGGTTTCCATCTGCTTGCGCCTATCTGCCCACTTAGGCTGGTCTTTTAATTTTTTCCAGCAATGCATGTATGAAAAATGCCTATGCTGCTTGTCTTCATGGATGAACATTTTCAACGCATCTGCTTGCTACATAGTGGACAAAAATGAATGTATGAGATGCATCCAAATCATATACACTTGGAAAGGGAAAGGTGTGTCGTCAAACCTTATCATCGATAGACAATCCACTTTGATTTCTGGCCTCGATCTTGGAAAGACAACCAGCAAAGATGTTAACATCGTGTTGTATACCAGACCAACGGTTCATTAGAGAGCCTTGCGAGCGATCAGATATGAATTCCTTGTGGGCATGGAAATATGCATGTATCCTTTTCCAATATGTGGTACGTGATTGGTCAACACCTTTCACTGGATCCAAACTCACATTTAGCCACGCTGACACAAGTAGTTCGTCCTCATCAATTGTGAAATTTTTGGTTCTTTTCTGATTTGCTTTCCCTATTGCTTGAACCTCATCTTGTGCTACTACTTCCTGAGCAGGAGGTGGATTTTCAAACTGACCAGCAAGACCAAAGCTTTTTGTAATTAGGTTAGTGAAATATCCCCCTGAATCCATGGCACCTGCGATAGCAAATAACAAAGAATATTGAATTCATAAATTATTCATGGATCACACAAGAAGTTGTCTGTTACTTTTTTTAAGAGATGTTGACTATTACTACAAGAGATCATAAAGTAAATTGAAAAGATGTACAGAAATCCAGAAAAATAGATACTCAGCGCTGACAATCTCAACAACATGAGACCACAAAGTTCATAACCAATAGTCACACAAATGTAGATGCATTCCAATGCTTCAACGGACATGTCAAAGGGGTCTATAACTCTGATTCCACTACTCTCCATCTCTAAACAAAGTTAGTTTCCACTCATCTCCATACTATCATCCTTCATTATGAACCTTGTCACATAAAAGGAGTGGTGGCCCATGTAGCTGACGGCTTCCTCCTGTCCTCTCCCCATTTGATCTTGCTACCACTCATCATACTATCATCTTCATCAGATTTCTATTGAATCTAGAATTACTTTGGTCAAAAACAGGTGATGTCTAATGTATTATCATGGTGCAAACTAAATAAAATTATGAATTCACTGATAAATCTTTATCAGGAATTATGTGTGCAAATGCAATGCCTCACACTCGTATCAATTATCAAATCACTCTCAGAGAAAAAAATTTCCGGTACATTTAGTAATAACAAAAGCATACAAGAGAGTAAGCTGACAGAATGTATCACAAGTGTGTATCATCTAAGCACAGAACTCAGCAGGGAGAAAAAGATCAGCACTAACCAAAGCATCAAACAACAATTGCTTGATGCATCTTCCCCAAATTTTCAATAGACATTAGCTCGTAAGGCATAATCATGCAATTTAGCGTACTAGAGCAGAAAGTAGCATCAGGTTAGACCCTTGATTAGCAAATAATACAGCCTATTATTATACAGGTATCTGACATATCATCTCACCACTACCTGCACAAATGCAGCACACTAGATTTTTTTTAACATAAATCAAGATGCTGCGCCTTCAACTGTTCATGGAAAGAAGTACTAAAATTCTTCTACATGAAGCAAGGTAACATACTGAAGTGAGGATATCTCATAGACTCGCACTACATGGCCTGAACATCGAACAACACTGGAATATCAAATTAGATGCAAGGGCAAAACAATGAAGGCATCACATCCCAACCTTGACAAAATATGTTAACAAAGGAATTATTTATCTTGTGCAATGCAATTTGTTGATCTAGCATAATTAACCAACATAGTCTCTGAATGCCTAACTCTGTAATTTCCTAACATTACTGATTCAACAATATTATCTTTTGGTTGTTAGGCAAACAAGCCAGATGCAGGTGGTAAGCTCCTAACCAATCTCTACCTAGTTCTTTATTTTGCGAATTAAATAACTATTGCTTAGAACTGGTATGAAGAAATTGAGAAACAGGAAAAAATACCAACACCTGGGAAGGGGAAGGGGAAGGGAACCTCACCAGATAACTCGTCCACGACCTCGACCTCCGCTGCTTCTGGGAAGGGGACCTGCGCCGGCTGGCCAGCATCTGGCCAAAGGACTTGCTGCGACTGGCCACCGAAGCTGGTGGGAGGAACCACCCGATGACGCATCAATCCGACCCCTCCGTTCTCCATCCAATCCAAATCCACCAAGTCCTCGGAACCACCGGAATCCTGGATTCCTTCGGCCATGGAAGCGCCGGCAAACTGGTCCATCGGATAAGAGGACCGAGCTGTCGGGTTGCCATATCCCCTACGCACAGCCACCGGAACACGGGGACGCGGCGGCAGGGACATGGCCGCGACTGCTTCTAGGGGGAGCGGACGAAAGGGGGCCTGGAAGGGGGGGAGAAGCTGTCGCGGGCGCAGCGTGGAGTCGCGTTCGCGGCGCGGAAGGGGCGCCGCGCCGCGAGCGCGCGAACGGGCCGCGATCGCTTCTAGGGGAGCGGACGGAAGGGGCCTGGAAGGGGGAGAGAAGCTGCCGCAGCGCAGCGTGGAGTCGCGTTCGCGGGCGGGAAGGCGGCGCCGCGCCGGCGAGCGCGCGAGAGCAGGCCACGAGCGCTTCTAGGGGAGCGGACGGAAGGGGGCTGGAAGGGGGAGAAGCGCGGGCGCACCGTGGAGTCGCGTTCACGGGCGGGAAGGGGGCGCCGGCGCCGGCAGAGCGCGCGGGAACGGGGCCGCGACTGCTTCTAGGGGGAGCGGACGGAAGGGGGCCTGGAAGGGGGGAGAAGCTGACGCGGACGCAACGTGGAGTCGCGTTCACGGGCGGGAAGGGGGCGCCGGCAGAGTGCGCGGGAACGGGGCCAACCCACGGGAAGAGGATGGATGGCGAGCGGCGGAGGCTATCCAAGAATAGAGAGCGAACGTCGTGGGATACAGGGTTACTAAATTTAGAGAGTCATTTAGCTAGTCTTTTGGAGATAGTTTTTTCTAATACTAGCTATATTTACCTTTACAAAATGATTTGGCTAATCTCTTGGAGATGCTCTAAGGCTTCATTTGGAAGGCACCTAAGTTTTTTAACAGTCCTCACTAATTTTATGAGAAAGGTATTTTTTTAATAAATTGGGCATAAAGAAAATTCCACCTTCACATGAATATCATCTTTAGCTACATGGAAAGGGAGTTAATTTGGAAGTATTTGGACACCAAAAACTCATTGGGATATATGTTTGGACGTACTTGGACACCCTTCAATGCAAGGACAGCTTTCAATTCAAAGTGTGTCGTCTCTTCTAGTAAAACATCTACGGAAGAATACAAGTGATCCCAACTTGAAAAACTAGTATTGTCAACGTCTGAGAAATTTCATATAAGCATATTTCCTTTTCAAGCGGAAAGTGTGTAACACCCCGGCTCCTTCCTGAGCCCAAAGTGCTACCACGTACTCTATAATGTTACCAACTCCAACTTTTACCGCTGGTCTTACAAAGCAATTCTTTTGTTTAAATATCAACCAAACGATAAAAGTCGGTACGCTTAACACCAAGAACAGGAGAGGTATAAATTTGCTAATTACTAAGAATGTACTAACACTACTACAAAAGAGGCTAAACTGGACGCTTACATCACAGACGATTCCTAAGAACCGTCTGTGCTGCAATTATCACAGACAGTTCATACGAATAACCGTCTGTGGTATTTTCACAGACGGGTTCTAATACAAACCATCTGTGATATGTTTCCCGCCTTGCAATCCTCCAAAATTTCATAATTTCTCGCCTGAGTCTGAGTAGGATTTAGTTTTGAGACACTTTCAGTAAAACAGGCATAACTTTTGCATACGGTGTCAGTTTTCAATGTTCTTGTACTCGTTGGAAAGCTAACAACGAGCCCGATCCAAAAAAATGACCCACTTGCACCAGTCGCCATCTAAGACCCTCAAAATCGGCCATCGTTAGCCACAAATTTGTGTTGCAAGTTTTTGGTTTCTGTTTTTGCCAAAATTTTTAATCTTCCCTTTGGAATTTGGGTTTTGCCTCAACTGCAAAGTTGTAGATCTCGTTGAAACCTTTCAAACGAGTATATATAAGCCATATAAACTTTGCTATTTTATCTTTTCAGACTAGCTATTTATATTATACCGATATATTGTCTTTGTGATATCACAGACGGTTTGTAATCCGAACCGTCTGTGATGTCCCACCACATCACCGATCCACATCATATCCCCAGGATCCCGATCTCACCTGTCCATTCTCTCCGCATCGAATGGCAAGCACCGTTCTCCTCCCCACCTCTCGCCCCTTATTAACCCCCTCTCCGCGAAGAACCAATACCACCAGTACTACTCCAACTCATTTGTGCACGGCAAGGGTAGGAAGGGTTCGCAAGAGCGACTGAAATTTCACTTGAAGCAAGATGGAAAGGAAGAAGGCAATGGCAAGATGGAAAGGAAGAAGGCCGACGCAGAAGCTATTGATTTTGTCAAAGAAGCTAAAAATGGTGCTCGTTGCCTTTTTACTACTACTTGAAACTTTTTCTGCACCACTTGTTTTATATTATAGTTTAATGTAGTGCAAGCATTTTTCTAAATTTGTAGCCGTGAAGTTTATCTTTATAAAATTGTAAGTGTCCTCTTATGTATGCAGTGCTATGGGTAACCTACTAGATATCTTGTGATGTTGTAATGGTAGATTCTACTCTTAATAAAAATAAAATGTGTTGCTATGTTTGTTGTTGTATTTGCTTGTTTTCAAATGATATAGTTAACATTTCCTAAGGCTAACCGAAAAATAGAAAAATTTAGGTACAGAATGAACTATCACAGATGGTTTTGTGGTATAAACCATCTATGAAGAATTATCACAGATGGCTCGAACCAAAAACCGTCTATGATGGGGAAGTATCACAGACGGTTCTATTTACCACCGTCTGTGGTACTCACACATCACAGACGGTTGGTAGCTAGAACCGTCTGTGATGTGCGAGTATCACAGATGGTTGATAGCTAGAACCGTCTGTGATAATGTTTTTCATAGACGGTTCTAATTATAAACCGTCTGTGATGTAGTTATCATAGATGGCTCACAAACCGTCTATGATAACTTCTGATTATCACTGACACATAAATTCAGACGGTTCAAAAAAACATCTGAACTTACAGAGTTGTGTGGTGCGAAAAAAGCGGAACAAGATGCATAGGAGTGGATGATCCAAGGGGGTAGGGTGGCCCTTCCTTTACAGGAGGACAGACCAGCTCATCAGGTTCTCAGCAAGGTGATTCTGTTTAGCAGCTCTACCAGGCTCTACTTCAACTCTCTCACAGCTCAGCGAATTTTGCCAGTCTAGCTCAGATGTCTCCTCTAGGTATATCTTGGTTTTATATTCTGGTGCCTCTTGCTATATGACACCAGACTTCATATGTCCCAAATTAAATTAACCCACAGAATATCCATTTTATTGTAGAACTTGTGTAGGTGCTTCATGAGTAGCCCATCGTTTTGCACCCTGATGTTTATGACACCATGACCTCCTTTGTCCGTCGACATGCATACCGCATCCCATGCAGCTAATGAGTTACAACGAGCATGCATATCAGTGCCCCTCCATAGACAATAACGTCTTGCTTTATCAATATATTCAATCACTGTAACTAGCAACTTGAGAGAGCACATGAAATAGGTAGGGAGCGAAGAGAAAACAGAATTAATCAGAGTTAGGCGCCCTCCATAGGATAAAAAGGATGAGTAGGCAATTAATCTTCTTTCAATCCTGTCCATAAGAGGTGAGAAATCTTGGACTTTTGGTTTAGTTATGCCCAAGGGGAGTCCTAAATATGTGAAGGGAAGAGAGCCCTACTGGCATCCAGATACGTTTATCGATATCATAGAGGAGTTCATAGTAAACTTTTAGACCTGTGATTTCAGCACATGTATGAAGTAGACCCTTTAAACAAAGAAGTTGTCTGGAATCTGCCTCCAAGATAATTAGCTTGTCATCGGCATATTAAATGATTGGAAAATCATTATTTTCACCTTCTCTTCGCAAAGGCAATCTGAGAAGGTTCTTGTGGCAACTGGCAAGCCCCATTCACAATTGTTTGAAGTAAATCCGCTGCTAACACACCCAAAAAAAAAGCGGAGACAATGGATCGCCTTGCCGGACACCCCTCTTGCAGTGGAACATTTCCCCCCGGGACTCCATTCAAAAGGGATCGAGGATGTTCCCGAACCTAATATTTCCTATATCCAACTGATCCAAGTAGTATTAAAACCTTTGTGTCTTAGCATCTGAATGATAGTATGTGTTCCACCGTATCAAATGCTTTTGCAAAATCCAAATTCAAGAAGATTATTTCCTTCCTGTATTGATAACATTTGTGAAGATACTAAAATGCCCATGCAAGACAGTCATGTATCGTTCTTGACTTAATAAAACCATACTGGTTTCTGTGCACAAGTTGGAGGATGATGCTTTGAAGCCTATCAGCAAGGATCTTTGTCAGGAGTTTAAAAGTTAAATTCAACAGCGAAATCGGTCTATAATATCCAATTCTTTCCGGGGTGTTTTTTCTTGGGCATAAGTGTAATGTAAGAAGAGTTGATACTTTGTAAATTCACTTTTCCAGCATGAAAATCGTTACACATAGTGTAAAAGTCTTGAGATATGATACTCCAACACTTCTTCAAAAACATACCGTTAAATCCATTGGGTCCTGGGGACTTATCATTTGGAAGATTATTAACAATATTTTATTGTGTGCTTTTGAACAATTGTCGGGCCTCAAAATTAACTTTCATAAAAGCGAAATCTTTTGTTACGGCGAAGCAAAAGTTTTTGAGGACCAGTACATTGAGCTCTTCGGATGTGATGCAGGTGAATATCCCTTTAGATATTTAGGTATACCTATGCATCATAAAAAACTCCATAATGCTGATTGGAGGAGCATCGAAGAGAGGTTCGCGAAAAAATTGACTTGCTGGAAGGCGAAACATTTATCTTATGGAGGTAGATTGGTCCTTCTAAATTCAGTGCTTAGCAGTCTACCCATGTTCATGATGTCCTTTTTTGAAGTTCCGAAAGGTGTTCTTAAAAAACTAGATTATTACAAATCTAGATTTTTTTGGCAAGGCGACAAAGATACCAAGAAGTATCGCCTTGCACAATGGAATATCTTATGTCGTCCTAAAGACCAAGGAGGACTTGGGATCATTGACCTCCAAATCCAGAATAAATGTCTATTAAGCAAGTGGATTATAAATTTGCTTAACGAGGAAGGAACTTGGCAAACCTTGCTTAGAAACAAGTATCTAAGCTCAAAATCTCTTCCACAAGTCCAAGTCAAACACAATGATTCTCATTTCTGGAAGGGTCTGATGAAAATAAAAGATCAGGCTTTGGCCTGTGGTTCCTTCAAAATTAAGGATGGATCACAAATAAGATTTTGGGAAGATATATGGGTAGGCAACCGGCCTTTTAAAGACCTTTATCCCACGTTGTATAATATTACAAATCGGCCGCATGATACAGTGGCCAATATTATGAGATCAACACCATTAAATATTTCATTTCGGAGAGCTCTGGTGGGGGATAAACTTGATGATTGGGAAGACTTAGTTGCCAAAATCACTCATATCACTTTAACTAATGAGAGAGATTTGTTTGTTTGGAGCTTACATAACAATGGTCAATTTACGGTCCATTCTATGTATCTTCACATGATAAATCAGAATACGCCCTTTTCTCATAAGTTGATTTGGAAGTTAAAAATTCCTCTAAAAATCAAGATTTTCCTTTGGTATCTCCAGCGGGGGGTAATTTTAACAAAGGACAATCTAATTAAGCGAAATTGGAAAGGCAGTCAAAAGTGTTGTTTTTGTAATTGTAACGAAACCATTAAACACCTTTTCTTTGATTGTCATTATGCCAAGACAATCTGGAGGACTGTTTATATAGCTACTGGGATAACTCCTCCCAGCTCTGTATCCCACATGTTAGGGAGTTGGCTATCAAATTTCGATTTAAAAGACAAGAAAGATATTTTGGTTGGGGTGCCGCTTTATGTTGGGCAATTTGGAGATGTCGTAATGATCTAATCTTTGCAAATTGCAAATATATGTCTTTTATGCAGGCTATTTTCAGGGGAACATACTGGCTGCGGTTTTGGTCATTGCTGCAGTGTGATGATGAAACAAAGGAGTCTTTTCAGTCAGCGAGCAGAAAACTAGAGACCACTGCGTTGGAACTGTTTGCTTCCCATGGATGGAAATTTAATAATAGACTTTGTTATGCATAATTTTTTGCATTCCTTGTTTCCCTATTTCATCAGCAATAGTGTTGAAACTTTGTAATAATGTAAACGCTGTATGCGGAAACGTAGAGGCGGGAAGTTTTATATCTTCCATTTTCTAAAAAAATCTATCTCTTCCTTGGTGAAGGCTGATGTTAAAATATCCAGGCCATCCACTTCAGTAATCAATGCATGCAGATCAAAGTGCATATGTGGATTTAATGTTACTCCCATTCTATTTTTGTATGATTGCCAAAGAAGAGCTACTTTCTTGTAATGTTCAGTAACCACTTGACCATCTTCAGTAGTTATTTGTTGAATGGAATTTCTTCTATATTGCTCAGTAGCAAAAGCATGAAGAGACTTAGTGTTTCCATCACCAAACTTCACCCATCTGAGTGTGCATCTTTTTTTCCAATATTGCTACTTGTAAAATAGTAGACGTTGGAGTTGTTTTTTTTTTTTATTACTTTCCTGAAATTCCATTCTGATCTGCTCAGAGGTCGTTTCTCCTCAAAACCATTTATAACTGCAATTACCATATTGCAGTTTTTATCATAAATGGAAAGGTGGGACAAGTTCTTACTCCATTCCTTCAGATTCTGTCTCAAAATCTTTAATTTGGCTGTTACTCCATGCAAGGGGTTTGCCACGTTTTCCTGACAACATCCATGAAACCGTGATGATCTAACCAAAAGTTCTCAAATCGAAATATCTTAACTTTCGGCATGGTGGTTTCTATGTTAACACAAGGTACATGATCCGATGTATCTCTAGCTAAGGGCTTTACTAATGTTATTGGATAAGTAACAGTCCAATTGTTCATAGTGAAAAACCAGTCCAACTGTTCAAGCAAAGGTAGTTCTTGCATATTGCTCCAGGTGAATCTTCTACCACTGATTGGTAACTCCACCAAGCCTAAATGGCTAATAAAAGAGTTAAAGATGATGACATCAGTCAGGTTTCCCCTGGTTTATTCCTGTTTTCCAGTGACCTACAGAAGTTGAAATCCCCGGGAAGTAACCAATTTTCATCTGGATGAATTACTAGAGAATTTAACCAGTTTGCAAAATCATCTCTCTGGAGACCTTGACATGGACCATAGACTGTAACTAGAGTCCACTTGTCTGCTGAGTGTTGTGATATAAACTCAATTCTGATTGCAAAACTCTGCTGTTCTATTAAAGTTCCAGAAAATATTGAATTATTCCAGAGGACAAGGATACCACCAGAGGCACCTATTGATGAGAAGTAAACAAATCTGTCAAATTTGGAGCAAAGTGTTTTATATAGGACATATCAAAACTTTCTCATTTCGTTTCCTGTAGACAGAGAACAGCGCATGAACTTTCCTCAATTTTTTCTCTCACTGCCCACCATTTTTTCTCAAGAGTTTAAGCCTCTCTGATGTTCCAACATAAAACATTCCAGCTTCTCTTCATTATTGCCATGATAAAATCAGGAGCCAAAAAAGAGGAGAGGAATGTAAAGGACAGCTACACTTCCTTTGTGTTTTGTCCGGTAGAGCATGAAGAAGGCAAAATTGAGAAAGTAGGTGACCATGAACTGCCATGAAATTCTGAAACAGCAGAAAGATGTTCATAACAGGTTCTGATTGCCAGACACAAACACTAATATACCAAAAGACTGCAAGCAAATAGGATAGCCACTGACCCCAACTGATATAACAAGAAGATAGATGACACTGTAGTATGAACGACAATAGCTCAAACGGACCCAGATAGGTCATCTGACCCAAGTTCCACAAAATCAAGTAAAAAGGATAAATATGCAGCAATGTCACTTTAGATTCTGCTATCATCACGTGGATCCTTCAGTAGTTCCTCCGCAGTGAGCTCCGAAGGAGACACATCACAAAGTATAATGGCCATGTTCTGCATCATTGGGATCGTCGAATCCGGCGGATGCGTAGTTGATGTAGTAACTGTCTCTAGGCCCTGGGTGTTTTGTTCTGTAGTAGGTGACAAGGCTTGCAATGTTGATGTAGAATTAACTACGCGCTGACCAAGTGGCATAGGGATGGGAGGAAGTTGACGAGCAGAGACATCAAGCTGACTATCAGAAATGACACGTTGTCTCGAGGTTGCGCGTCTTGTCTGGTAGCTGACTTTGACGATAACCATCTTTCGGCATGTTGAGTCGTGGGCTGCGACGGAGATCTGTGTCAACAAGAGGTGTAGCCTTCTTGCGTCTCTTTTGCTGTGATTGTCTTCTCAACAGGTGTAACACCCCGCCCATCCTCTGGGCCGAAATGCTACCAACATTGCAAACTCTTACCTGTCCTTCAATTACTAGAAAATTTTAAGCTAACACTAATATATTTAGGTAGCAGTGAATAGATACATCATAGTTTTTATTTTAGCTCTTACTCTAGCATACTAGTAGAGACTAAACTAAAACTGACAAAAGGTGGTACAAGGAGTGCTGTTAGTTTGTAAAGATTATTCATGTGCTACTCCCGTCCCGTGCATAGCGTCCTCAACGATTACCTAGAAATAAAACAACAAAGCAAGAGTAAGTCCAAAGACTCAGCAAGTACAAAATAGGACGATAAATACTATCAAAACATGGAAACAATTTAATCCGACCATAACATACTCTGCATGCATTGTCATGCTCATATCATCATTCTCATGGTTCCACATTAACCATATCATACTCCACATGCATTTTCATGTACCAAAATTACCATATCATCAATACAATGCAATACTGCTCTACATGCACATTTGCTCATCATATTGCAAATACCGGTATTGTCGAGTGAACACCCATCGATTTTCACCCATAATCTTGGGCCCACCCATATTGGCAAGGGGGTCTCTCCACTCCCGTGGAGGCCTACCGAAGTAGGACTTACTCAAGAGCACTCCGAATTAGTCGACTAGCTTTACTCGTAGTTAGAGACTTTCTCACCATCCTCACTCTTGAGTGCACATGATGCAAATGTAGATGTCCATTATCATAATCATGCTCATCATTAACATCATTAGTAGGTAAGCGTTCATTGCCACCTTACTCCATCATCATTACTATCATTTACCATGCAACATCATGTCATGTAAACATCACATTTTCACATAAACATCATCATATCATGTAAGCAGCACATATTTTCATAAACTTTTCGGTCTACCGCTCTACCATGTACTTGCCTATTAACCAAGCGGAGCGAAGCAACGTGAGGAAGACGTTGACTTAGGACCTCCACCTGAACAAGCAATTAATCTGACTCAACACATCATATCGAAATCATAGCTTAAATGGGCAACGACGATACTACACGCATATCCCAATTCAGGCGTAAAATGCCCAGGGTTAAGGACCCGTCATGCAGGTACCAAACCCCCTTTTTTATCTTTTCTTTTTGTCCTCTTTTCTTTTCTTTTCTTCTTTTTTTCCCTTCACTTCCTGCGGCCGAGTCAGCCTTAACCCCTCCTCTTCCTACTCATTTCTTCCTCCCTCCCCTCACTTTGCGCCCTCGGCCGAACGGCCAGACTCTCCTAGGCGACGCGGCGGCGCACGGGTGCTTCGGCCCTCCCTCACCACCGGCCGCCACCGGCTTCTCGTCCTCCACAGTTCCCCCTCCTCTCTCTCTCTCTCTCTCTCTCTCTCTCTCTCTCTCTCTCTTAGCGGTGTGCAGCGCGGAGGGGCTCCGGCCCGTGGATCTGGAATGCACCGCCGGTGGCTCCTCCCAAACCGGCCAGCCGAGCCAAATCCGGCCACCTCCCTATCGTCGGCGGCTTCCCCTCCGGCCACTCCGCCTCCCCCTCATTTTTCGCCTCAGATCCGGCCAACCAGGACCGGATCCTCCGCCTCCCTGGTGTGCGTGGCAACGAGGCGCTCAGCAGCGCCGCTCGGTCAATACAGCCTTTGGCCGTCGCCCTCAGGGCTCGGCGCCTGCACCCCCGCCCATCACCATCGGCTGCACCCTGGCTTGGTCCCTCCCTCGGGTTCACCAGCCACAGCATGCAGCCGACCTCTGGCCATTTCGCCGACACCGCGGCTTGGCCTCCAGCCACAACCAAGCCCCAAATGCCACCATCCACCCTGGACGGTCCATCTACTTCACTCTTTACTTATTGCATTTTGATTTAGTTTCTGGTTTTGTTTTGCTCTACTCGTCATCACGCATGGTCGGGGAAGGTAAAACCTAACTTGGCTCGGGTCGGTAGGGATGAGAAGGCGATGCGATGGCCGTGGTGGTAGCATTCCGGGCCCAGAGGATGGGCGGGGTGTTACAACAGGAGGTGTATTCAGAATAGCTGGTGACTGGATGCTAACAGCATGATTTCCATCTTGAGTAACAGTCTCCTCTGAAACTAGAGCTTCATCGGTTAGTGTGCATGCCAGATTCTTCAGTAAATTAATTGTTGGTACAGACTTGTAAGGAACAATTGCCCATGCATTAAGGAACAATTGCCCATGCATAATGAAAACCATCACCATAAGCAGTCATGTCGGTTCCCACTTCATCCTGCCCAAAAGAGAGACGGCGTCGGCGTGCTATTTTCTTCGTCGGAGATTCTGCAAGGGACCTCGCAGGAACTGAAGGTGTCTCCATGTTTACCGATTTCACAGCTGTAAATTGCCACTTTCTTTTGGAATTAGGACTGACAATCTGCTCCTTGAGCATATACAGTGGCAAGGGAGCCTACTTAATTGGCCTGTATAGAAACTTCATATGTGCCATAGCTGTAAAAAAACGATGACCGATGTCTGCAACAACCATTGCTGGGGATGGCAGAAGGCCAAAGAAATGCTGGCTTCCTTCCAGAAGACTTTTCTGGTTCTGATTTGTTTCAACCAAATGCAGGCTTGGTTGCTGCTCAATAGGTATTGTGAGCATGGCATGTAATCCTGAGTTCCCGCTCGTTTCTTCTTTTGCGTTGAGCTCGGCTTGGTAAGATATCCTCCCGAGCGCGTCCTTGTATCACGGCGTGAGATTAGCTCGCTCCTTTCCTTTCGCTCCTTTCCTTCCATTTGCTTTCCAATTATAGCGCAGACTGTGTATAAGTAGAGGATCAATATAATCAGAAAAGATGTCGCGGTTGGCATAGCACCAAATTTCCAGAGATCCATTTCTATTCTTGAGAGCTCGTGCAGTACATTTTTGAGAGCGGAGATCGGGAGCTCGTCGGAGTTTCGATCATCGCCGGAAAGAAGTTCCGGCTGACATTTGGTATCAGAGCTGTACGAGCCAGGGATGGACCGCCATTCTGCTCCGCCGGGCGATGGCCATGAAGGGCGACGAGGTCGCCATGTCTCGCTCTCGCCAGCGCCACGCAGAGGGCGCCGTGAGGTCGTGATCCACCACGCTGTCGCGGAGACATCCGCCGCCGGGACTCAGTTCCCCATGCTCACGCGCACCAACTACCAGGAGTGGGCGATGTTGATGCAGGTGAACTTGGAGGCGGCAGGGTGGTGGTACACCGTCGAGCCGGATGAAGGCGAGGAGGTCGTGTACCGTCACGACCGGCTGGCGCTCGCCGCTATCCTACGCTCCGTGCCGCCCGACATGCTGGCATGTCTCCGTGAAAAGAGGACGGCGGCCACAGCGTGGACGGCGATCAAGCAGATCCGTGTCGGGGTCCAGCGGGTGCGCGAGGCCAACGCGCAGCAGCTCCGGCGCGAGTTCAGCGCCCTAGTGTGGAAGGAGGCGGAGAGCGCGGAAGATTTCGCGAACCGCATCACCGGGCTCGCTGCTGAACTTCGTCTCCTCGGTGACAACGTCACCGATGCCGAGGTAGTACGAAAGATGCTGCAGGTTGCGCCAGAACATCTGGCTCAGGTGGCGATTTCCATCGAGACCCTGCTCGACATCAACACCATCTCCGTCGAGGAGGTGGTCGGGAGGCTGCGCGCCGTCGAGCAGCGGCAAAAACCGGCGCCCGTCCTCGACAACCATGGCCGGCTGCTTCTCTGCGAAGAGGAGTAGCTCGCCAGGCTCAAGCTCCGCGAGTCCGAGGGTAAGGGCGGCGGGAGCAACTCCAGCGGTGCCAGCGGCAAGAAGCGCGGCGGCCGCGGACGCGGTGGTGGACGCGGCAAAGGCGAGACCTCCGGCGGTGCGTCACGTGAAGGGAACAAGGCTGAGTCCGGGGGAGGACAGGCCCCCAACCGTGATCAATGCAGGCGGTGCAGCAAATACGGCCACTGGGCCAAAGATTGCCGCAGCAAGCCCAAGGGCGAGGCCCACATCGCGAAGGTGGAGGAGGACTCGGAGCCCACTCTTCTGATGGCCCGTGCCTCTGTCTTCCTCACCTCGATGCCTCCGTCAACCAACGCCACTCCGGGACCAACTTCGATCCAGCCTCGTCGTCTTCATGTCGTTGAGGCAAAGGTCTTCGCCCAGCTCGATGCCGAGACGGAGCGCGACGACAGCCTTTGGTACCTCGACAGCGGGGCAACCAATCATATGTCGGGCTGCCGAGAGGCCTTCATTAACATCGACACGGCGATCTGCGGCACCGTCAAATTCGGCGACGGCTCGGAGGTCGCAATCGAAGGATCCAGCACCATGCTGTTCGAGGGGAAGACTGGCGAGCATCTCCCACTCACGGGGGTGTATTTCATCCCGAGGCTGACCACCAACATCGTTAGCCTCGGCCAGCTCGACGAGGGTGGCTGCGACGTCCACACCAATCACGGCGTCCTCCGGATCCGCGACGACAAGGGGCGCCTGATCGCGCGAGTTCAGCGCTCGGCGAATCGCTTGTACCTACTGCGCGTGAAGATTGGGCGGCCGCTCTGCTTGGCCACATGCGCCGGCGACAGCGCATGGATGTGGCATGAGCGCTACAGCCACCTCCACTTCGACGCTCTGCGCAAGCTCGAGCAGCGGGGTATGGTGCACGGCTTGCCCCACGTCGAGCACGTCCACCAGATTTGCGCCGACTGCATCACCACCAAGCTCAAGCGGAGCCCGTTCCCGTCGCAGGCGAAGTGGCGGGCGGAGGGTCTCCTGGACCTGGTCCACGGGGATTTGTGTGGTCCAATCACGCCGGCTACCCCTGGTGGTAAGCAGTACTTCCTTCTGCTTGTGGATGATCGAAGCCGATACATGTGGGTGGCGTTGCTCGCGGCCAAGAGCGATACGCTCGCCGCCGTGAAGAAGTTCCAGGTGAAGGTGGAGGTGGAGACAGGCCGGCACCTGCGCATTCTGCGCACCGACAACGGGGGTGAATTCACCTCTGTTGAGTTCGAGAATCTTCGCGCCGAGCACGGCGTCGGCGGCAGACACGGCGCCGCACACGCCGCAGCGAAGCAGCGTCGTCGGCGGCGGAACGGACCGTCGTCACCATGGCGCGCAGTCTGCTGAAGAGCCGGAACATGCCGGCAATGTTCTGGGGCGAGGCGGTCGCCACCGCCGTTTTCCTGCTGAACAGGGCGCCCACCAAGGCCGTCGACGGCATGACGCCATATGAGGCCTGGCACAGGCGCAGGCCGGACGTCCACTTCCTACGCACATTCGGGTGCGTAGCATACGTCAAAGTGATGAAGCCGCATCTGAAGAAGCTCGACGACCGTGGCACGCCGGCTGTCTTCATCGGCTACGAGCCAGGCGCCAAGGCGTAGCGCTTCTATGTCCCAGCGACGCGTCGCGCCGTCGTGTCCAGGGACGCGGTCTTCGACGAGCCGAAGTCCTGGAGCTGGGAGGATGAGGGCCTGGAGGCCGCTGCGGACTTCGTGGTGGAATACCACATGATGGAGCTGGGCGCCGGGCAGTTCGACGCCGACACCGTGGCGGTCTCACCAGAGCCCCCAGCGACGCCAGCCTTTGCAGCGAGCCCCGGCGCTCCCATGGCGGGTACACCAATGATGTCGCCCGCGGCACCGACTCCTCCTCCCGTGACTCCAGCACCGGCACCGACACCACTGCCCCAGCCGGAGTTTGTCTCACCACCTCCGAACGCGGAGGAATACTGGGACGCCGACAACGACAACGTCGAACCGAGGTACCGCACCATCGACAACGTCCTCGGACCAGCGTCACCACCTGGCCTCGCCGCGCGTCAGGTAGCCGCTGAGCTCCATTTGCAGATCGAGGAGGAGCCAGCCACCTTCGCCGAGGCCGAGAAGCATCAGTCCTGGCGCCGCGCCATGGTTGAGGAGATGGATTCCATCGAGAGCAATCGGACATGGCGTCTGGTGCCCCTTCCGCCTGGTCACCGGCCGATCGGGCTGAAATGGGTGTACAAGGTGAAGAAGGACGCCGCCGGTGAGGTGATCAAGCACAAGGCGTGGCTGGTCGCAAAGGGCTACATCCAGCAGCCGGGCGTGGACTTCGTCGAGGTCTTCGCGCCCGTGGCGCGCATCGAGTCGGTGCGGCTGCTACTGGCACTTGCCGCCCAGGAGGGGTGGCTGGTGCACCACATGGACGTGAAGTCCGCGTTCCTCAACGGCGACCTGATCGAGGAGGTCTACGTTCGCCAGCCCCCTGGGTTCATCGCCGTCGGTCATGAGGACAAGGTGCTGCGCCTGGACAAGGCGCTTTACGGACTTCGTCAAGCACCGCGCGCGTGGAATGCCAAGCTCAACGAGACGCTGGTGGAGCTCGGCTTCAACCACAGCGTGTCGGAGCATGCCGTCTACGCTCGCGGCAAGGGCGCTTCTCGGTTGTTGGTGGGGGTCTACGTCGACGATCTCATCATCACCGGGAACGACGCCACCGAGATCGCCAAGTTCAAACAGCAGATGAGCTCCAGGTTTAAGATGAGTGATCTCGGCTTACTCTGTTTTTACCTGGGCATTGAGGTGCGACAGGGGAGCGATGGGATTGCGCTGTCACAGGCGGCGTATGCGCACAGGATTCTGGAGCGCGTGGGCATGGCAAGCTGCAACCCGTGCCACACTCCCATGGAGTCCCGCCTAAAGCTGTCGAAGACGAGCACAGCGACGCCGGTGAACGCCACTGAGTACAGGGGGCTTGTCGGCTGCCTCCGCACGGTACACACCGGCCGATGTCGCCTTCGCCGTCGGCTACGTCAGCCGCTTCATGGAGAACCCCACCACCGAGCACCTCAACGCGGTGAAGCGAATCCTACACTACATCGCGGGCACAATCGACTACGGCTGCTACTACAGACGCGGCGACAAGGAGCTGAAGCTGCTCGGGTATAGCGACGCCGACATGGGCGGCGACGTTGATACAAGGAAAAGCACCACCGGCGTGCTATTCTTCCTCGGCTCCTGCCCCGTGACTTGGCAGTCTCAGAAACAGAAGGTCGTTGCTTTGTCGTCCTGCGAAGCGGAATACATTGCAGGGACAACGGCTGCCTGTCAAGGCGTGTGGCTGGCGCAGTTGCTTGCAGAACTGAAGAGTGAGCAGCGACCAGCCTTCCTGTTGAAGATGGACAACCAATCGGCTATAGCACTCAGTAAGAATCCCGTTTTCCATGACCGAAGTAAACACATAGATGTCAGATTTCATTTCATTCGGGAATGCATTGGAGATGGGAAGATGGACATAGAGCACGTCCGCACTGAGGAGCAGCTCGCCGATATTCTGACGAAGCCGCTCTCGCGTGATCGCTTCTGTGAGCTGCGTGTGAAGCTGGGCATCATCAAAATCGGCAAGGAACTTCAGGCTTAGGGGGTGAAATGTGAGCATGGCATGTAATCCTGAGTTCCCGCTCGTTTCTTCTTTTGCGTTGAGCTCGGCTTGGTAAGATATCCTCCCGAGCGCGTCCTTGTATCACGGCGTGAGATTAGCTCGCTCCTTTCCTTTCGCTCCTTTCCTTCCATTTGCTTTCCAATTATAGCGCAGACTGTGTATAAGTAGAGGATCAATATAATCAGAAAAGCTGTCGCGGTTGGCATAGCACCAAATTTCCAGAGTTCCATTTCTATTCTTGAGAGCTCGTGCGAGTACATTTTTGAGAGCAGGAGATCAGGGAGCTCTCGTCGGAGTTTCTGATCATCGCCGGAAAGAAGTTCCGGCTGACAGGTATCAGCTGTCCAATCTCTCGGTGTTCTTCTATTATCGGCAGAGGGATCACAATAGGTATTGGTTTAGCAGCAGATATGTCATGACCTGCTGTCTCTACCGAACACGGAGTCCCCTTAGCAATCCACTTCACCTTATGACGTGTCATGCGACAGAATCTGGCCCGATGTCCATAATTATAGCACAATTTACATCTAATTTTGCTCTTGCATGATTCAATTGTGTGACCCATGGCTACACAACGAGAACAAACAAAATTCTGGGCCACTAATTTTGGAGCTGAGCCTAGAATACCAGGAGAGTTTCTATTTTGTTGTAACAACTTTTTCAAGATTTGAGTTGGGGATTTACCTCTCACAATCAACGATCAAGATTTGAGTTGGGGATTTACCTCTCACAATCAACGATCGAAGTTCTTGCAATGAACTCTCCTCTCCCGAAGATTGATTCGGCCATGGATCATCAACTTTGATTAAGTTTGACTTCAAACGAGAATGAACTGAATTGAGTTGGACCAATGATGAGTCTGATTGTTATGTTCGACGTACAGCAACAGCATAAGAATTTGGCTGTGTAGGTTTGAAATTCTCTAGAACAGGAGCAAAAGAGACCTTTTTGTGAGGCTTCGATGAAGATTTCCTGGTAACCAATGTTCATGCTGCCAACGAGCAAATTCTCGCTTCCAGTCAGGTGCACCACTGTGCCAAAGAAGAAAATGAAAAGTGAATTCTTTATGCACGCAACGGCGCTAAGCATAAAAAAGAAAACCAATTTTCTTGGTGGCAATAGAGATACGAAAACCATAGTCGTAGAGACGTTTGACTCGATAACCATAAGAAAATCCTCCAAGACAACAAACAGCAGCCGCAGCCAGAGATTCCTCCGATAAACGGAAGGTAAACCTGGAGAAAGTGACCACCAAGAAGAATTCATGGTGACTGGGAGACGAAGAGAAATGTATCGTGGAACTAAATTAAATTTTTAGATAGATGGCAGAATTAAATTTTTTTGGCATAACTAGAAAGAGGTAGGCAATTTTTGGTAGATCCTGAAAATGTTATGGTTTACCATATTTTCATGTGTAGATTAATAGATATGAAAATGTTAAACATGTTGTACATAAGATGGCATATATGCTTTTTGGGTTAAAAACGGGGGGTTAAATGATTTAATTTGGACAAGTGGCTAACTAAGAAATTGCAGGGAATTTTGTGTAAATTTTAGAAACATTCCAAGTCAAACAGCTTGGCTTGCTAAGTAACACGAAATCCCTGAATAATGCGCGGCTGAGCAGCAATTTAAAAATCTAGACGCTGCGTGCATGATCAGCTGACGACAAGAAGAATAAATTTTGATAGGGAGGAGTGGTTCACATTTGATACTTGGGCCTTTTATAGCGTATTACATCTTATGCACGCATATCATAATATGGTATGATAATCCCTTGATAATATGATATGTTAGGTGCAGTCGACACCAGCAGGGCAACTTGAAGATTGAACCAGGATTGTGTTGTCCATGCAATGCATCACGGTAGTTTCATCAGTGTCCACCAGCGGTCAATTTGGAGCAATGAAGGGCATGCATGTTGCCTCTTCCAGAAACGTGAGACAGTAATCAGACAAATTGACAAAATGTTTGTGTATTTGTCAGACGTCGCGTGCTCTGAACGGTTCATTTCAGCATCTCAAGGGTCATTGTTACATCAAAGAGGAAAACTAAAATATATCTTCGTCATGTTCATAGGCAAGACATTTCTTGATGTAAATGTGGGTTTATTCGGCCAGGTACTTGATGCGATGTCGACTGCATGCATCCATCGAAGTCAGCACATCAATGCAGTACGAAGATACTTACCGGTGAGTTTGAATGCGCAGATGTTACTTGTCAGCTCCCAGTACGTTGGACGAATTACCACTAGAATTGAGGGTAACCACAGAGCAGGACGCCGATTTTTTTTGGCAGCGAAAGGCCAAATGTTAGGAGAAAGGTAGATATTAGGAGCTTGACACTTGAACTTGCAGGTGGCCACCAAGGACTTTGAAGCACTCAAAGGTCGTCATCTATTTGCACATATACTTTCTAAAATCGATATATCCATATCATATACCATATTAGATATGGATACTGTACCAATAAGCTCCGATACATATTGATGAGGATAGAATAATCCTCAAATTATTACGTCATTACATTCTTTGAATATATCTCTTATTGATAAGAAATAAATACAGCAGAATGATCGTAAGCCCTTTTACGACCACGTAGTCGTAAGTCTTACTGCGACTACCATATGGTCGCAGGTCCTTTTACGACCACGTAATCGTAAGTCTTACTGCGACTATCACTTGGTCGTAGATCCTTCTACAACTACGTAGTCGTAAGTCCTACTGCGACTATCCCATGGTCATAAGTCCTTCTACGACCATGTAATCGTAAGTCTTTCTGCGATCACTCTATGGTCGTGAGAATTCCTACGACGAGTCTAAGTCCAACCGACTTCTCTACGACAATAGTACTACACTGTCAGTTTGTCTGACAAGGTGATTAGAACGTGCGTTAGTCCACTAACCGCACACGATCTCTCTCTAACAACAGCCACTACACAGTGAACGGCATTCTTATGTCTCTTTAACAGTAACTTCCGTTAGGCGGTTATCATCCGAAGCGTTGAGGTGTCTTCCGACATAGGACAACAGCAGTCGCTTCACCAGCTATATAAAGGTTTACGTCAAAGGGAGAAAGGATGGATTCTGATCTAAGCAAAAGGCATTCTTGATTAGCGCAAGCCATTCGCTAACTCTCCATTGTAATTCTCTTTCTGGTAATTAGCAATTGCACAAGATGTAGGGTTGTTATTCTCTCACAAAAAGGCCCAAACCTGGATAAAATTCCCGTGTCGTTACTCTACATTTCCATATTCTAGGTCTCTTGAGAAATTCCCCGAATCCAAACAAATCATACGTAAGATCGATATTAAAACATCGATAGTTAGCGCTGTCCATGGGGATTTCCTTTTTAAGACCTTCGTTCAAGACTCCGGTAATCACCTTGTCATCATATTCTCCTTTCCTTCTTGCTAATGTCCTCATGGAAGATGAATGGAATGAGGAGAACTGGTTCGACTTGACCAACTACACGAGTATCGACATGGAGGCCTGCTACGACTATGAGTAGACATTGCTTGTTTCTAACGGTGAATGTCGCCCTGGATATTGATCTGGATATCCCAGAGATGACGCCACCGGAAAGGCTGATGAGGGATCAAAGTCTCCCACAACAGTACGCCCAATGGAGTACTCATCTCCCCCAAGCGGCAAGGATCAATCCAACCATGATGAGGGCTCGCAACGCAATGATGGGTCTGCTCCGAAGTGCTCGAGTCCCGCGGTGTCACCCCGTGTAGTTTCGGAGAGCCCTAGTCTCCGCCGATCAAGAGGCACATTGCCAATTCCTAGTGGCGACTCTCCGGACGACCCGGTGAAGGCCATGGGTAGGCACACTTCATGTTCATCCGCATTCTTGCAAGGAACAAATTAGAGTGGGAATGGTTATAACCCAGACTTCCCCTACCTAGCAGGGTTTACTCCAAGCCACCAGATAGTCTTGCTCGATGATTCTTCAGACGAGGGAGCATCCCTCGGAAGTGGAGATTCTAGACAGGAGGTTTTTGCCCTACCCTCATATTCTCATCACCATCTCAGAGGAAGACCTGAGGATGCTCCTTAATGATTGCACTCTCCCTCCTCTGGTGGGGATGATGATGAGGCCTCCAGTGATAAGCCCGATTAGTACTCTAATGAGCGTGGGAGAAATCCTAGAAATACTCGCTCTCCTCTGAGGCAGCCCCAGTTTGCATCAGGGGGTTGAGGATCCTGAGACTGCTCGGCAAAGGCAACTCACTACCCAGAGTGCTTTACCTGGGCAGGCCCAGCACTAGTTCGAAGAGGCATGAGAGCTTCAACGGATCAACGACTTGCTCGAAAACCCGACTCAAGAGCTTGCTAGAGTACCGGGCTATGGCTGCTTCGCTGAAGACACTGCACGAAGGCTCTGCGACGTGATGGCCTGACTCGAGCAACCTCGCTGACATCACTCCGAGAGTCGACAAGGTACGACCGCTTCTAGTTATTCACCAAACTTGTCTCGTAGGAGTCGGTATGGTGACAGGGTACGTCGCACTCCTAATCGCAATGCCAACCAGAGGAGAATGCCCTGGGTTGCTTCGGATCGGCAAGTCAACACTCGGTCACCAATTCGGGTAAGCAACCTGTAGTAACAGATGCACTAGCTCTGAGCAATGCGCTAGCCGCTGAAATTTTGACTGGTAAGCATGGAGAAATTCGACTGGTCTCAAAATCCCATCGAGTTCCTTTAGATTTACATGACCGTGGTTCGGGCAGTAGGAGGAGGTGATCAAGTCATGCCCAACTATCTTCCGACGGTGCTAGAAGGATCTGCTCGATCCTGGTTGCTCAACCAGCCCTTCAAGTCAATCTACTCATGGCAGCACCTCTGCGACCTTCTGATGGCCAACTTCCAGGGACATACAATCGCCCTAGGAAGGAGGACGACCTGCATCGAATGCACCAAGCCGATGACAAGACCCTTTGGCAATTCATTCGGTGTTTTATTCAGGTTCAAAATTCAATTCTGGAGGTCTTTGATGCTTTTGTTATTAGGGCATTTAGGTAAGGGGTCCACAATTAGAGATTCACAGAGGACATCGCCCTGAACCCTTCGACCATCATCACTGAGCTCTTCGAGATGGCTGATCGGTATGATACTACTGCTGAAGTGGTCGAATAGACCAGGACCATCAACCAGGCCGACCGCCGTTCCAAGGAGCAACGTGATGGTGGCAAGAGGAAGGAAAAGGCCAGGAAAGCCAGAGACAAGGGCAAGAGCCATCGGCCTCCCACCACAGGTTTGAAGGAGGTCTTGGCTATGGGCAATGAGGAGCCACGTGACTCCAAACAATACTCCAACCGGGGCAAACACAAGGCACCCCGGAGGAAGAAAAACAAGCCTAAATGGTGCCCTCTTTACAAGAAAGAGGGGACGATCTTCACAATTGCCTAGTTTTGTAGCGAAAACTCGAGGATTATTACTCAGGCAAGGGCCTGCTTCCAACAATTGAGGAGGTGAGGGCAGTCAAGCAGTCGAAAGCACTTGGATAAGGATGAGGACATGTCGTTCCAGGACCCGAAGCACACTATCGAGCATATATATGGAGGTTTGTCTGCGTACGAGTCCAAGCGACAGTATAAAGCTATCGAGCGTGAGGTAAACTCTATCGACCCTTCCCTTATCAATAATATGCGTAAGTGGTCGGAAGTCACCATCTCTTTCGAGAAGGGTGATTGTTCGATCCTTCGACTCGACCTGGTTGATTTTTTATCATGGTCGAACCCATCATCAACAACTGTCGAGTAAATCGCGTGTTGCTTGATGGTGATAGTTCTTTAAATATTTTATTTGTTAGTGCCCTAGACGAGGTGCAAATTCCTCGTACCATAATTGTCTATACGATATTCATTTCATGGAATCATACCGGGTTCTTTGGTCAAGCCTATTGGCCAAGTTTTTCTACCTTTCCACCACCACCACCCGTGGCCAGCGACACTGTCACCGCATCGCCATGCACACCCCCCCCCCCCGACCCCACCCGCCGCTGCCACTATCCTCCGGCTTCGCCCACCCTCTCCTACCCTGCTCATCGCCCCCACCGCCACCCACTGTCGGACCACCGCCTCCCCCCCCCCCTCAACCTCTTTCAATGCCGGGGAGAAGGGTGAACCCGTAGCGGGGGAGCCGGATCTGGCGATGGAGGAGAGTGACGGGATGATGACAGTATACCATTTGTAATTTTATTGGGTTGCTGGCCCACCCAAGCAGACTTTTCTGGTCCAACTCAAAAAATATTTACGTGCTGGTATTTTACATCTGTTTCAGGCCAAAAACGAGCTTGCAAGCAGGCCTGCACAAAGAAACTTGCGCTACTCCTCTCTTGGCCTAGCAGAAACTTGCGTCGTTTGACCTCCACTTTACATGCCAAAATGCCATGTGCGTTGGACGCACCCATGTTGCCCGAGCATGGTTCGGTGGGATCTGAACGTATGAAAAGCTTAACGACGAGTCATTGGCCATATGAAAGATGACAAAGCATGAGACATGCTTTGAGATGAAGGAATGAGAAAAGGTTGCTAGTGGAATATTTTGGTAAACTAGTTGGATGCCCGTGCGTTGCTACGGATTAAAACATAATCGTAACATTTAAAAAGTCTAATTGCAAAATGATAGGGAGCAAAGAAAATACTCTAAAATTAGTCTATCAAACAAGAACACTATAGATCAGTGGCGAAGCTAGGAATAAAATTGAGGCTAGGCTGAATCTTTTATCGGACTAAACTAAATTGACATAAATATAGTATTTTACTTTTTACAGAATTTCAAATTTATATAGAAACACACAATTAGAGACAAATAATGCAAAATAAAGAAATATAAAGTAGGTACCTCGAAAGTCGATAATACGAAACGCATACTCAAGAATATATAATTATTCTATCATGAGTGCAGATTAGCAATAAGTCACCTGTGTATGAAACATATGAAAATTAGTGATATAATAGAAACTTGTGAAAGACAATAAAAATTTAGATCATATAAAACATATCACAAATAAACTAATTTGAATCATAAGATAAATTTGAATCACGGGGAAAATGCATTATACGCGACTTTATGCCTTGGAAGCGGTTTATGATTTTATCATCATCAATACTTTTTAAAGATCTCTCGCTCAGTGTATCACACTATCAAGTCATTGAGCCACTCATCCGCTACCTTATTGCGCAACTTTGTTTTGATAAATATTCATTGCTAAAAATATTCTCTCAACAGATGCCGTTGCCATCGGAAGTATCAATGTCAACTCAATGAGGCGATATACCAATGGAAAAGTTCTATCTTTTCTTGTTTGAACCATCATTGAGCAAGTTTTGATATATCATGACATCCATTGAATTCTTCACTTCTTCTAGTGTTGAGAATAAAAGTTTGAAGCTGATTTCTTAATAAGAACCGATTAGCATCCGTGATATCATCAGCATAAATCTCAGCAAGTCAAACAAGTTTATCAACATCAAAATTAGAGAAGCAGTCACATGAATTGCTTGCGAAATAATTACACAAAGTTCGTTTCTCCATTATAGAAAAATCTACAAATAAATTAATTATTGTCATTATAAAACTATAAATCTATAAATAAATTATAAAGATTAAACTATTAACTATCTAATATCTATATACAATTACACACTAAAAATATAAACTCTTTAACTCTAAAATAGTAAATTAAGAGGGAGAAAATATTACCACTTACCACTCACTGATTCCGGCGCTATCCACTGTCCGCTCAGTATCTCCTCTAAATCACTCTCGTAGTCTCCGCTGTCGCCTGTCCGTTCTCCGCTCTCGCCTCTCGGTCTCTCCACTCTCTGCAGCGCGAATGCGCAATGCTCCTGCCGGCTGGCTACCGTCCTGCCTGCGATCTGGCTCTCCCACGGTCCGGCCCCATCGCCCCTCGGCGGCTTGGCCCTCGCCACCCCCGCGCCCCGGTGGGCTCCAGCGGTCCTGCCCCTCGCCGGCTCGCCGCGCCCCGGCCAGCTCCCCCGCCCCCGGGCCCCATTAGATCTGGCTCTCCTGACTCCCGGTGGCCTGGCCCTCGCTGTCGCCGCCCCCACGCCTCGGTAGTGAAGGAGAAGTGGCCGTTGAAAAATCTAATGTTATCTCAAAAATGCCTTGCATTAGGATCTGCACTCGACCAAAGCCTTCTAAGTTCAGGTGGAGGTTCAGGCGTAGCCAATTTTATTTTCCCATTTTGGCAACAAAACCCCTTCGACTCATATTGAAATTTCTTTGCACCGCAATGGCTGCAGTCTGCCACGGTCTTTAGCACATGTGTGCTATTTGGTATGTTACTGTAAACATGTTCATAGGGATCATGTTGGACAGATGCGTCTTCTACATCGTTCGAATCTATGTCTTCTCCCACATCCAAGTCTGAATGGGTTAGAGTATAAGCATCCAGCTCGGGCTATCCATGATTAAACAATGATTGACAAAAATAAAAATAATACCTCCACCGGCGAACATGTAGTACTCCTCGTCCATGTCCTCTTCAAGAATTGTATCTAGATCTACGATCACTTTTAGATGTGAATACATGAGTAGAGTGGCATTTTTCTTTGTAAATGAGTGCTAAAATCAAGCAAAGAAGGTTACCATCATCCATATTTGAAATATTGTGGGTTTGGCGCCATAGTGATGAATTTTCCATGGATGAGGTGCCACCCTCCAGGCATTCCATGGATGAGGTGCCACCATCTGGGCATTGCATTGCGAGAGATTCAAGACATGGTGTATCTCGCCTAGTTGCATAGTTTGCATTCATTTTATCTAGGAGTGCTTGCCTCTCCTCTGGTGGTAAACATTTCTTAAGTGCTCTACGGCGTGCATTCTTCTCTTTTCTCTCCTCTTGTGTCAAACTCTGCCTACGAGCTCTTTGATTGGCGTTCCTCTCCTCAGGTGGTAAATTTTTTCTACATACTCTTCTATGAGCATTAATCTCTTGTCTCTCCTCAGTTGTTAAACTCTGTCGACGTGCCTTTTCACGATCTCGCTTTGCTTGCCTTTGTTTAGGTGTAAGTTTTGCATACCACCTGTTTTGTCGATCACGTCGCGCTTGGATTCGTTTACATGCAGCTATTTCATGTTGGATATTTTGTTCACCCATGCTTGCTTTCCCTTGCTCACGAGAACACTTTTGTTCTAAGATATAACCAAAGTAAATTTTATTGATGCATATTAAAAACATGTTTTCCCATATATATAATGTGTAGCTAAAGGTGGTACCCTTTGAGCTCTCTCCTTGTTCATGCAAGTTAGTTGAACTGAGAGTACTATGAGCAAGAAAAGTCATAGATGTTTCGTTCAAAACTTCCTTATCTAAGGAAGCATAATTTGGGCTTACACCATCCGATGGTTCGTGTATTACGAGCCCTGTTGGAGTTCGTGGTATAACAATGGGGTAAGATCTCATTCTCTTTGCCAAGTTTTCATCAAGCACTGTTGAAATATTCAATTAAAATATGAATGCAAGCTCATGTTTTATTTTGAAAACTTGCACTTCAAGAATTACAATATAGGGACCTTTTTTCCCTTTGAGATCTTGGCTTGATGGCTGTGACATCTTGCTAAAACACATTTCCCTAAAATGAAAGGTGTAAGACAAAAAAAATATGATACAAATGGCAAATTTAGCCTCGTCGCAAGGACATGGTTGTTCAAAACATAATTTCATCCCCAAAGAAAATAAATTATACTGGCATGTACAACTTTACAACATTCAAGATAATTACATAGCACAAATTCCATTATCATCGTTACACGAAATAAGTAATAAGTGATACAATAATGACATGTATAACTTTACAACATTCAAGATAATTACAAATCACATATTCAGGATTCAATTAGAGAAATAACACACTTATAATTCAACTACAGATCACAATTACAGAAACATCACACTTACTGTTGGATATTTGTCTACTGGAATATCAACCTTCACTGTATTTTTAGCAATTAGTCCAACGGAACTACCTTGAGAACCTCCAAGGTAGCTATAAACTGATGTGCAATAGTCACAGGATTGACTATTTATAACTCTCTTTACACATTTCGCATATACTCCTCACAACTGAAGTAAGCACATGGTCAAAGTTAGCATCATAAATAACCCTTGTATTGTGCTACGGTGTTTGTTAATTGGTGCAGATGCACAGTTGTGATTCAGATTAAACGGAACATGCTTTCGTCGTGCCAACTGCCTAATTTGAGTTGTTTATGCTGAGCATTTGCATGGTCATGTCTCACTGCCATAATGCAGAACAACTTGACTATAAAAAAAGCCTAGATGCTTTAGTAAAATACAGAACATTAGCTTCAAGTTATTGCCAACTTTAAGCCATTTAATTCATGGAATGTGACTGCAATATTGCCAATTTCTAATAAAGCTGATAAAAGCTGCAATTTACAGGGCTATTAAATATTATCTATAAATGCTGAAATATTGTATATAGTTTGATCTTGAGTCTCGTGTGAAGAATGTATGCTTGGTTACGAGAGTATGCCTTTTGTCCTTTCTATTTATATTCTATTGCTTCACCGTTACTGTAGATTTCTAGATTGTATGCTGGCTGGCTGCTAATACATGAGTTTTACATAATCTTCTCTTTATAAAACTTCGTCACTGCATAAGCATGTTGAAGATCCTTGTGTTGTCTGTGCATTATATGATATCTTCATTGACTTGATCAAAGCATCCAAGGGGCAAGGAGAAGCTATTGCACCTACTTCTTTGAGGATTGCTTTGAGCAAATCCTACCCTAACAGCAAATCCTTTCAGGAGGTATATTACTGCCTTCTATCTTATAGCTAAGGGGCTTTATGTGACATCTACGATGACCCTTTTGGCTATCTGATATCCATGCTAGTTGATCCTAATCAATATATATTTTCATGGTAGGGACAAATGAATGATGCATCTGAGGTATTGGGGGTGATCTTTGAGTGCTTACATAAGTCTTATACTTCTCATGCTGACTACCATGCTAAATCTCACGAGAGCAATTCTATCGGCTCATGGGATTGTGCAAACAATTCTTGCATAGCACACCGACTTTTTGGAATGGATGTCTATGAACGGATGAGCTGCCGCAATTGTGGATTGGAGTCTAGACGACTTAAATATACATCATTTTTCTTGTGAAAATGAATTAATTATTCATTTGTTTTTTGAATGTGTCGTTTCTAAGCAGATTTGGACTATAATTTCTGAACTGACTGACTGACAAAACCACAGGAGCCAACTTTGAGTCTGGCCAGATGGTGGATCTGCTATAAGAACTATGTTATCTTGAATATGCTTACTTCTGCAACTATTTAGTGCATTTGGAAAGAAAGAAATGAAGCTTATTTTCAGAATAAGAAATGGTTTGGTGTGCAGGTTATTTTGATGAGAATAGCATCCACGTTAAAGAGCTAGAGGGTGCTTTGCCAAGATACACAATTACCGGCGATGGATCACTGTACCTCGTCAATTGTGAACAGAGCAATGCAACCGGAGCGCCTGAAGTGGAGAGAAGATGGTGCTGAGACTGAAGGTGTTCAAAAGGCAACCGAAGGAAAACTCGCCGCTGAACACAAAGGCCCAGATGTAATAGGCTAGAATCTGAAAATTTGGAATGTAATAGCACACCGACTATCCTAAATTTGGGGATCAGTTTCTATCGGCTCATGGGATTGTGCAAACAATTCTTGCATAGCACACCGACTTTTTGGAATGGATGTCTATGAACGGATGAGCTGCCACAATTGTGGATTGGAGTCTAGACGACTTAAATATACATCATTTTTCCACAATATATCAATGCTAGTTCACTTCGAACTGCAAAGGTTAGTTGTCTTGGGTTGAATCTCATGATATGTATTAGTTATATTGTTTCCTTGTTTTGTGGAAAACCAAATCATATACACCACATTCTTTCTAGCATCAATGCAAAGATTTCCCATAGTTTCACAAGAACGGCAGGGACCAATCCCACATCCTGAACACAAAATTTGGCACAAGAACGCGCAGTCCAGACAAGAAAATGGCAAATGATTTCATCCTTACCTTGTTCTTGATTCTTGATGTGGGCAAGACTGAAACACGGCTGCCTCCTTCCTCTCTGAGCCAGCTGCCGCCGCAGCCGCGCCTCCTCCTACCTCTGCCCCCAACCGGTGAGATGGAGGTCGTGCCGCCTCCTTCCTCCGCCCCAACCGGCGCCGCCCCCGCCGTCGCCTCCTTCCTCTCCTCCGCCCCCAACCGGCGCCGCCCCCGCCGCAGCCACGCCTCCTCCTTCCTCCGCCCCTTCCTCTCAGAGCAGCCATCGCGCGTGCGCCTCCTCCTACCTCCGCCCCCAACTGGTGAGACGGAGGTCGCGCCGCCTCCTTCCTCTGCCCCCAACCGGCGCTGCCCCCACCGTCGCCTCCTTCCTCTCCTCCGCCCCCAACCGGCACCGCCCCCGCCATCGCCTCCTTTCTCTCCCCCGCCGCAGCCGTGCCTCCTCCTTCCTCCGCCCCCTTCCTCTCCAAGCCAGGCGCCGCCGCAGCCGCGCCTCCTCCTACCTCCGCCCCCAACCGGTGAGATGGAGGTCGCGCCGCCTCCTTCCTCCGCCCCCAACCGGCGCCGCCCGCGCCGTCGCCTCCTTCCTCTCCTCCGCCCCCAACCGGCGCCGCCACCGCCGTCGCCTCCTTCCTCTCCCCCGCCGCAGCCTTCCTCCGCCCCCTTCCTCTCCGAGCCAGCCGCAGCCGCGCCTCCTCCTACCTCCGCCTCCAACCGGTGAGTGGGAGAGAGAGGGTGTTTCTTTTTAGAAAATCCAACCAGTGAGAGGGAGAGAGAGAGGGTGTTTCTTTTCTTTCTTTTTAGAAAAAAGCAGGTGGGTGGGAGAGAGAGAGGGTTAGTAGGTGAGGAACTTTTGAAGTGGAGCCCGCGCGAGCACAGTCAAAAAAGGCAGTGAAAAGAGAAGGAAGTGTAGGATGCACCATCACCTTAAACTCCTCTTTTTAAGGAGTAGAGATTATCTGATACCAAAAAGATGACGATTTATGAAATCGCAGCAGTGTCCTAAGTAGAATTTGGTCATGAATTCTCCGAGGAGGGCAAGACGTGTTAGATCAGACTATTGGAGTCAGTTGGATGTTATGTTTTGAGAAGTGTGCATGCTCCACACATTCATCAGTCTACGCCGACGGCACTTAATTCTTCCTTCCTCGTGTTCAGGTCTGAACGGCGAAGGTAGCTGGGAGCTCTCTACCGGCGGTGGATGTCGACGGGAGCTCACTGGAGGTGTCGGTGGTCCGCCACCTCCGGTGGTGGCCGGAGTTTATTTGAGAAGGGGAAGGGGATGGACAGGAGAGACATGGTCCATGGAGACGAAGACTTCGGCCTTCGATTGCGAGATGGGTCGCGGGCTCTATTTCCATTGATTCATAGGGGAACGGGTCTGAATTGTGAGATGCCCCTTTTAGTTACGCTCCAATTCAAATGGGCTACAATTACAATTCCAAAGGCATCCAAACAGCTGAAATTGAAAATTCTCAATCCCAATTCTCCAATTCTCGGCCCAATTCCACGAACCAAATGGGCGCTTAGTGCAATATTTTCTTGCTGGTCTCATGAAGAAAAATAGATACCTGGTTTAAAGGGTAACTAGCCTCTTGTGATTCCATGTCATGCTTACCGCATTGTAGTCCTGACGTTTAAGTTTTGACAGTTATCTATTGAATTGAGCAAGTGAGCATGTCATTTTCTGTAAATGACAGGTTCTGTACAAGGGAAGTGCATGTTGGACATGGATCAATCCTCACAGCACAAGGTAAATGAAGGTGTCACAAGCGATACACCTGCAGCATATGCTGCAACAACGTACCAACCCTGTAGTGATGGTATCTGGAGCCCCGCCAGCCAGTGCTGCCTTTCCTCCAGGCTCCCTGTGTGCTTCAGTCTATCCGGTCATCCCAGCGCAGATTTCAGATCAGCACCAGATTGCATTCCAGCAAGTCCAGCAGCTCCACAACCAGCAGCAGCAACAACAGCTTCAGGCCTTCTGGGCCGACCAGATGGCCGAGATTGAGCAGATAACCGAGTTCAAGCTGTACAGCCTTCCCCTTGCGAGGATCAAGAAGATCATGAAGGCCGACGAGGACGTCCGGACGATCGCAGGTGAGGTCCGGATGTACCTCGGCCGCAGGTACATGCTATCTTCCTGGTTTTTTAAAGATTAATGCCATTAGTTAACTATCAGCGCATGAGTTTTGTGAGCCATAACATTGTTCTCTTTACGTGAACGCTTTGATTGGATATTATCTGGAACTTGACACAACATGAAACTGTATCAGAGAAACTGATGTCAAGAAATACATTAGCATTTTGGCACCAATTTCTATATTCCTGTTGGAATTGAATTGTTCCCTATGAAAATTTTGCATTCCAAACAAGCCTACTAAGCCCAGCATTTACATGATGTTTGCAGCTGCTATGGTTGGTATCCTGTCAAGCAACACCATTTACCTCCCATCTGGTGGTAAACAAGAATTTGGATTTTGCAACACTTCTTTTTTCTTTTTACAGGAAAAGATCATGGAGAATATGCCATCTGCAACATCAATGCTCCTGAGAAGAGCCAGAATGATGAATGAAGATTACTCTAGAACTGATCATTTACAATGTTCGTCTGCCCTGAGTAGTGCAATAGGTCAGAGCTGTTCACTTTGAATCAGAACCACAGAACAAAAAACTATTCATATATAGTATATCTGGCCTACATTGAGAAGGCTTTCATGAGGAACATTGAATATCACACTGTTCTCTCTGCAGACCTTCCTGAGGAAGGCATACACACAATCCACAACAACCTTCTTGACCATCCCTGAATCTCTGCGCGCGCGAACCATGGTATTGCCGAGAATGTGCACCACGCCAGCATCCTTGCACTGGTTCAGGAACTCCAGTTCATCGCCAAATGTCTGACTCGAGTACCTTGTCAGGCTGTTCCCCCTTAGGGGTGACTTGGCCGGCACAATGGAATCCTGTGATGAGTAGCTCAGGTCACCAGTGGAGCACATTGTGTTGCTCGCAGCCTTTTCAGTCATCAGCAGCGCATTGGTAGATCTCTCAGTCTTCTGCTCCATCATGGTGAACTCCTCGGAGTCAGAATAGCCATCCATCATGCTCTCCAGTCTGACAAAAATCCAGAGCCTGTCAAGAAGCATCTTCTCGAAGTCATCATCTTTCTTGTGGATGTCCTTGTACCCGTACCTTGCGACACAACGGAACATGTGGAAGTTCTTTGGCCCAATCCTCTTCATGACGAACCGTTCTTCCACTGGGACAGTATATACTGGAAGGTACTTGACACACACGAACACGACAACCGAGTGGATGGCAGGGAGGTTGGTGATGAAATGGGAGAAGATATGTGGAACCCCACTTGCCAACTCGGTGTACACGAAGCCTATCCCAGGGACCCTAACAAGGCCGAGGCTCGGGCCAAGTCCTAGAATCCAGGCCATAGAGACCTTGCTGTGCATCTCAAATTCATACCGCTTCACAGTACAGAAATGCCACACATACATGATGATGAAGAAGGTGATTGCGACGACAAGTGGGACCCAACCACCTTCGTCCACCTTATTGATGCATGCTGTGAAGTATGGGAGTTCCACCATCAACGAGAGCACGATAAAGGTGACAACAAGGATCCAGTGGCTCTTCCATACCAGAAGCATTATTGGGACCATGAGGAATGTTGTTACCAGCATAACTATCACCACTGCAGTGCCTGTTCATATAACATCATATGCAAATAAGTAGGGTGTCATCTATGGAATGCAGAGTGCCAGAGTGCATCATGAAGGTTCAGTTGCAATTGTTTGGAAAATCTTAGCTGATTATAACTGCGTGTCCTAAACAATTTCAGTTTTTTGTTTTCGTAACGTAATGCTGCCATTTGATGATGCTGACTCACTTCACTTTTCAGAAAAGTAACCTCATTTACAACTTGAAACATCTCAAAACATGGTAACATAGTCCATTTAGTATTTACAGATTCTCCAGCTATTAGTAGTCACGTGAGTCGTTTCTTCTGTTCCAGTCCTCTAGAATCGCTAATTGGCAATGCATTGGATGCATGTTATTTCACAAAGTTCAAACATAGTGATAAGCAAATGCCGACTGTGTTCAGCATTGAAATGAAAAACAGGATATCCTAGCTATCCTCTATTTAGTAGTAACATGGTAAATTGATTAATTTTTCAAATTTAAATGAAATCGTTGAAGGAAAACACTACCAAGTTCTCCCTATTTAATTACATGTTCAAGATGCAAGGAAGTCGTAAAAAGTAAAGCTCACCATATGCATTTCCTATCTGGATTTGGTTCTTGAATCCAGCAGTTACAGCGATGCAAAGAATCATAAGTATCCAGTTGATGTCAGGGATATAAATCTGCCCGAGAAATTTCTTTGATGTGTGGACAACATTGACACGGGGGAAACAGCCCAGTGCAAGAGCCTGCTTTATAATTGAGTAGGTAGCAGATATAGTGGCTTGACTTGCAACTATTGCTGCAAGAGTTGCGATGATGAAGGCTGGCCAGTATATGGCATCTGCAGTGATCAAACATCTCACCATGAGTACATCATAGTGCATAAAGCACTAGTAAACAGAAACGATGGTGGGATATGCACAATGCCAATTTGTACATAGTAGACATGGTGCATTGGTATTTTTTTTTTCTTGACATAAGAGGGGTCAAATTTGTAAGTTCAGAGGGACCTGGAATAGACCGATAGAAGGCGTCAACTACATGGTCCTTGTGGCAAATAATATAAGCGGCCTGCCCAGTATACGCCAGGAGAAGGCAAGGGAACACCACCAACGTGAAAGCAATCTGCACATAGACATTATTACTTTATTGAAGCAATATATAAATCGTGATTTCTTTATTGAAGGTGGTTATTACCTGGATGGCCAATACAGGGAAATGACATAGATCAGCAAATAATGCTTCAGTCCCTGAAGAGAAAAGTCATATAGGTAATTCTGCTGCATCTTATAATCAATGCATAATGTGATTAATCAATGGAGGGTACTTGAGAATTGCTAATAACCTGTGATGCTAAGCATGATTCCTCCAAGAGAGGTCCAGATATTAGATTTCCCTCGTTGGAAAAACCGGTAGATATAGACTGGATTGTATGCTTTTAGAACTGAACTGTTATACTTGTGTATGTTCAGTGCCCCAACACTCCCAATTAGAATAAACCAAAGGAGCACTAAAGGTGCAAAGAGCCATCCAACTTTATCTGTACCGTAGTGTTGCATGCTGAATAAGCCAATTAATATGATCACCGCAACAACAACAACCACATCTGCCAGATATGGAAGCACCAAATATCAAAATGATTTTACAACAATACCAGAACCACATACATCAAGAATGGTGTTTTACTCATTAGATCACATAGAAAATAACCAGTGCAGCCCAGCTACGCAAGATCGCAATGTTTCCATATGCACTATTTTATATATATGACTGACTGATTTCTTTCCTTTGTTGTGGTCAAGCTCGTGTTTCTTGTATACTAGCTCCACCATATTAAATCCACTCAAGATTTTACCAAAGTTGACAACACCAACATCAAGATAACCATACAAAGGGGCAGAATTACCTGTACTCATCTTCTTATTCTGAACTCTTATTCCGCCTGATGCAGAGAGAACTGCAGAACACAAAAGCATACAAATTACGATTCAAGTCCCATTGGATTTATTAAGAAAACTATGATGCTGAATACCTGATATAGCAGGAGTAAGGATCCCATCTCCAATGGCGGTACAGGTACCAATGAGAACGAGAATAAGAAGACAGTTCTTTTTATATACATGTCCCTCCAGCCATCTCTTTACTTTCGCTGCAAGTGAATTCTCCTCATAAGTTTGTCGGCTATATGTTGTTAGTTCTTCATCTGTCTTATGTTGGTTGGGTATAGTGCTGACCTTTGCATGCCGGCAAAGTAGAGAATAAAGAGCAAATGTGCCACCTGTGAATAAAAATTAGTAAGTTGTCAGCTGAAAATTGTGCAAACAAACTATGCAAGTGAAGGAGAAGGGTAAGTAATTGTTGTCTGAGCACAAAGTTAAACAAACTCAGGACTTGACCTTCTACAGATATTCATGATTAGTAGAGTGCTGTCTAGGAATCACTCTGGCATCTCATATTTAAGTCCTGTTGATAGAAATTCCATCACTAGAACAATGTTGTGTTATGAGATTCTGCCAGTGCCAACCAACCAAATGGTAAAATTGCAGAATCTTTGCATTTGCCCATACTAAACTTCTACTACATTGCAAATGCTTAAGCACAATCTTTTTGACAATTGCATTCTTATTTCTTGCAAACACCAAACAAATCATAAAAAATAGCAAACAAGGTAATCTTTCCAAGAATGTGATATCTCACCTTGACCATTATCATTTGCCCGTAAGACAACAAAAACATACTTCATCAGAGGAATGAGAGTGAGGGTGTAAATAATCAAGGAAAGAGCTCCAATAACATCCTCATCATCATCAACCCCATGTGGAAAGATATTGTAGAAAACATACAATGGCGATGTACCTAAGTCACCAAAGACTACACCAAGGCTCTGAAATGCAAGCCGTAGTAACAAAACTGATGAAAACTTCTGCATGAAGAAAATAAGACACATTTTAGTTTGATTTGAGCTAAGAACATGGTAAAGAAACAGTCTAGATATGCATTATGTAGGGAGCATATAATTTTTTGCACCAACAGTTGTACTAGTAGTTTAAGGTGAAATGAATAGAGCATGCAGTAAAATCAAAATATAGTTCCTGCATTTGGAAACCAGCCATATGGTTCCTGATCCTCTTTACATCAATATGGTCCCAGAAATTATCAATTTACACTGTAACATTGATATCAAAGAAGCACTCATGTTTGTTTCAGATGCATGCAGAGACAGCTACACAGCAAAGCAGAATTTTACAGAAAAAATAGAATTAATAAATTTAACAGGAAAGGATCAATGTCCAGACCTTTTCTCTGTACATGTTCTTCAACCGGCTAGCCTCCTCATCCATGGGCTGATCAAGGTTCTGGTCCAATTCCCACATGCTCCCATGGTTCGTCGTCTCGCTGTCCGATATCGACGCCATTAGGCTCCTTCAACCTCTCGATCACAATCCCACCTCAAGACCTCACACCAGGGAACTCTCCAAGGGCCGAAAGCGACCTTTGCATGAACCAAAAATGGAACCTTTCTACTTCCTAAATACAACTCCAGATGTTGAGCTACCAAAACCAGGATCAAGTACAACTCTTTGATCCCACTCGCAATTCCACCTCAAATCATCACATCTACCATCAACACCGTCGTCACCTTGGTCTACGCAAAGGTAATCTTTGAAGAACAATCAAGAATAGGAGCACAAATTTCTCGCCAAATCAGAATGCCACTTCAAATCTCCGCAGAAAGCTTCTCGCCACGAACGAACTGCTCCCTCTTTAATCCCGACAAGAACCAAAAATGGGAGCTTCGGTCGAAGAGCCAAGAACCAAGAATCGCAGCCAAAAATCTCCAAATCAGAGCCAAAAACCGAAGATTTGGGGCTGCCGAGCTAGCAGTCGTCGCTCCAACCAATCCCAAACACTTCACACCAGAGAGATGAACCAAAGAATGATTCCTAGAACCAAGAAAGAGTGGTTCCAAGAACCAAGAAAACCAAACCAAAAACCCAATCTTTCACCCCCAAAACCTCGCCAAGATCAGGTTTTGATGCCACAGTCGCCACCCACAGCACATGCACCGAGGTGGGCTGGCCTCCAATTGGCAAAAGCGCCAGCAATCCAGACAGAAGAGAAGTGAGGTGAAATGATTTACGGTGGAGAGAGAGAGAGCGAGAGAGAGGTATGCAAGGCCATAAAGAAGTTGCAGACGAGCATATGGCTGGACCGCTGAAGGCTCAGGCCTCAAGACAAGAGGTAGGTGAGGAGCTCACAAATTGGATTTGGAATTGGCATTTGAATTGAAAATTCTAGTTGAGAGAATTTCTTGCAATTGGATTTCTGAATCAAAAGAGAGGCCGAAAAATGGAGTACTAGAACTAGAAAACTGGATCTATGCTACTCACTGTTTTGGACTTTTGAGTTTTCTCATTGCTTTTATTCTAAATGGTGTTATGTCACTAGATTTGAAATTTTATTTGGGAAATACGATCGAAATAACGTCAAAGCCCGTTGATCAAGTGCAGAGGACTCTTTTGCCCTCTCAAATGAGCCAGTTTTTATATGCTACAATGGTTAGCTGGTCCGCACGGATTTTTCTTTAAGTTTGACCTCCAAATATCCGTTTTTATAAATCTAGCCTCTCCTTGTACTTGCAGATGAAATCCACGTGAGACCAACAACATGCGGTGATACGCGGCCATATGTCAAGCTAGGCAATTGGATCCAAATGCGATGCCAAGCAATGGGACACATATGGCATGAGAGGGTTTTGGCTAAACACACAAGCGTGTGTATTTGCGTTTTTTGTGTGGTAAATCGTGTGACTTATGACTTGCGATTGCACCTTGACGTGGCGCGTCACTTGACAGAAAAGTCCACCTTATTTTTGTTGAATCATGCATCTCTCCCTTTTTGTTTGAATGAGATTCAAATGTTTGAATTTGAGCTTTTATTATATATTGATGATAGACAATTACCAATGGGTAAATGGCTGGTTAATCATGTTAGTTACCAATCTGCAAAACCACTTCCATTTCTTTCCCTTCTGCACAGCAAACTTGTGTTGTTTTGTTGCGTCGCCTAAACCTCATCGACTCTTCTTCCCAGCATGCACTGTGAAGAAGGAGAGCAGTATCTCTAAGCCATTCGTGCCGTGAAGACTTGCACGGGGTGGCAATAAGGTTTTTGGGCAGCGCATATCTACACGACTGCTCACTTCGCTGCTTCATCCACGTTTTGCATCATATCGAGCCTACGCTGCTTACTATTCTTCATTAGGCCCAACTATAAGTTGTTTGTCTAACTGATCGACTTTGTTTGAATTCTGTTTCTACATACATTTCGAAGTACTGAGGTTTGATCAAGTAGAAGAGTACATCTCTTATGAATTTTTCTAATTTTTGTTTTTAGCATGAAATAGTCCATGAATTTGCACCACCATATTCAACCCAATCAAATGGGGCAACTGAGAGGGAAAACCGGATACTAACATATTTGGTTAATACCATGTTAGAGTGTTGGTGTGCCTAAGGCATGGTGAGGAAAGCTACATTGACAACAACTTTTTTTCTAAACAGAGTAATCATTAAAAAAGAGTGAGATTCCTCAATATGAGGGATGGATTGAGAGAAAATTTAATGTCAATTTCCTACGAACTTGGGGTTGTTTGGCAAAAATCAATATACTATTGCAGAAAAAGAGAAAGCTTAGACCTTAAATAGTCGATTATGTTTTTCTAGGATATTCCCATAATAGCACTACCTACAAATTTTTAGAAGTTAAATCAGAAACTCTTGATATTGTTGCTAAGATAATAATGGAGTCTAAGGATGTTTCGTTCTTTGAAGATATTTATCCTATGAGAGCTGCAAGAAGTACTTCATGAACTGAGAATATTTAAACTGAAAATATTAAAAGTGAAAATAATCAAACTTCTGAACTCCCCACCATTTTTGAACCAATATGTAATATCTCTAAGGAGGATAACAATCTAGTCATAGAGGCACCTTGCATGAGCAAGAGATAAAGGGTTAAGAAAACATTTGGTGATAACTTTATTGCATACCTCGTGGATAATGTGCCAAAGACTCTTTAAGAGGCTTTATGTATCTTTTGATGCTGAGTATTAGAAAGAGACAGTCCGTAGCGAGATGGACTCTATCATGGCTATTGGGACTTAGGAGAGCACTGACCGTTCTAGCGGATGTGGGTCTTCAAAAAGAAACTAAGGCCTGATGGTACTATTAAGAAATACAAAGCAAGACTTGCTACTAAGGGTTACACCCAGAAAAAGAGAAGGAAGATTTCTTTGATAACTATTCTCCTATTGCCAGATTAATCATCGTTAGAGTGCTCCTTAAGTTAGCATTTTTCTATGGTCTACATGTCCATCAAATGAACATGAAGAGAGTTGGAGGAAGAAATCTATATGCATCAACCGAATGGTTTTGTGATTTCTGGATAAGAAAATAATGTATGCAGATTATTAAAATCCTTGTATAGACTAAGACAAGCACCTAAATAATAGCACAAGAAGTATGACAAAACATTAATATCTACTGGCTTTGTTGTGAATGAAGCTGATAAATATGTATATTACCATTATGGTGAGGGTCAAGGAGTGATCTTGTGTTTGTATTTGGATGACTTATTTACTTTTGGGACAAATGCTGTCATAATTGATGAGGTCAAATCTTTCTTATCTCAGTACTTTGATATGAAATACTTGAGAGAGGCAGATGTCATTTTGAATATTAAATTGATCAAGAGTGAGGATGGGATTACTTTGAATCAATCTTATTATGTTGAGAAAATCTTGAGTCGTTTTGGCTACAAGAATTGTAAAATCTCTCTAATTCTTTATGATGTAAGCATTAAGCTGTGGAAGAATTAAGGGCTAGAAAAAGATCAATTGATATATTCATAAATTATCGAATCACTTATATATTTAGTTGGTGTTACAAGATCTGATATTTCATTTGATGTGAGCAAATTAAGTCATTTTACATCTACTCTAGGAGATGATCACCAGGAGGCACTTGAGAGAGTATTGCATTACTTCATAAGCACAACATCTTTTGAAATTCATTATATGAGACACCCTGTTATATTAGAAGGATACAATAATTCTAAATGGATATTTGATGCGGATGATATCAAAGCTATAAGTGGCCATGTGTTTACTTTAGCTAGTGCTATAGTTTCATTGAGGTCTTGCAAATAGACTATATTGACAAGGTCAACCACAGAAGCAGAATTTGTAGCACTTGACATAGTCGCTATTAAGGCTAAATGGCTGAGATGGCTTCTATTGGACTTGCCATTGGTTGAGAAACCAATATCAACAATGCTGATGTACTATGATAATCAAATGGTATGGCTAAAGTTATGAGTATTAAAGATAATATGAAGTCCTCCGAACATGTGAAGCGTAGGCTTAAATTTGTCAGAAAATTGAGAAACTCCAGAGTGATACCCTTCTACAAAGGGGCTAGCATGGAAGGCAATTTCCATTGCATCTATGGACATGGATATGAAACCCATTTGAGTTACACAACAATGGTAATACATACCTTCTTGATCAGAGATCTCATGACTTAGACAAGGGAAAAAACAAGTTAATGTTGTAATAAAAGAGTATATATTCATTGCACCCGTGTCCTAATAGACAAGGCACTCTCGACTGTATGGAAGGTTGGCATAAAACCTTAATGTATTTTGTTGTCCAAATAACGAAAATGTATTATCCTGTAGAATACCTATAAAGAATACACCTACTTGAATCTAATTGTATTATCATAGTTTACGAGAACAGGGCATTCTCTAGAAAACTCATGAGCACATAAGGAAGAATAACCATATAACGCTCTATTTAGGCATGGTTTGTTGGCAATTTAGTATCAGTTGATATTTCAAAGGAAGTCTGATCACAAAAAGTTGTGAATTCAAGGCATAATCTATTCATCAGTTGTGGAAAGATTTAACCTGTACAGGATTTACACTAAAAGACAAGTATATTAACAGTAGTTCAGCACAATATCATTGACATCTTTTTTCTACTTGCTTTGGAATTAGTGGGGAATTGTTAGAAATTAGGCCATGTGAGTGTGAGACACATTTTCTATAATTTCAAAGCTAGCATAGTTTAGTACTATATTGTTAACGTAAGATAGAGAAGACCAACTTATAAGGTGGGATTCTTGTCATTTCATAAAAGCTTGAGACACATGGCATAAGAGGGTTTTGGCTAAACACACATGCACGCACGTGCACACGTATTCACATATTTTTGTGTGGTAAATCATATGACTTGCGACACGTGACCACACCATGACGTGGTGCGTCACTTGGTATACCAAGTCCACATTATTTTTGCTGAATCGTGCATCTCTCTCTTTCTGTTAAAATGAGATTTAAACGTTTGAATTTGAGGCTTTATTAGGTATTGATAATAAGCAGTTACCAGTTGGTAAATGACTAGTTAATCACGTCAGTTAACAATATGTGTGTGTGCCTAGAGATGTCTGGAGCATATAGTCCCCAATCACTACCTCTTCCATTTTTTTCTTCCTCTTATAAACCTGTGTTGTTATGTTGCACCGCCTAAACTTTGTCGACTCTTCTTATCGGTGTGCACTGTGAAGGAGAGAAGCGTTATCTCTGAGTGGTAATACAGTTTTTGGGCAGTGCATATCTACTCAACCGCTTGCTTCGCTGCATCATCTATATTCTGGACTGTATCAAGCCTATGTTGCTTACTGTTCTTTGTCAGGTTCAACTGTAAGTCGTTCGTGTAATCGGTCGACTCTGTTTGAATTATATTTCTGTATATATTTCGAAGTATAATGTGTTGTCTGCTGTCAGTATTAATTTATATGTCACTAATTATTTATAATATTTATCTTTTGGTAAAATATAAAATTAAAATATTACACGTATTTCCACTCACTCCATTGCTAAGCTCCGCCACCGAGATCCCGGTCACTGAGATCTTTTACGCTTTGCGGCTGAGCTTCATTTGTGTTGTCAGTATAGCCGTGTGCGCCGACTGATGAGCTCTACTCATGCCACGCTACGGCGCTCGTGCGCTTCATCGCTGGGCTACATTCTGCTGGCCACGAGCGTCGCTGCCATTCCTGCTGCTTATTGGCCCTGCAAGACACTGGCGGTTGTTTCGAGCTTCTATACAGAGAAGATAAGAATTAATATAAATATCTGATTTTTTAAATAGCTTTTTTTTACTTCTCTCGCTTCTGTCTCTTTCCGTATATAAGACAAAAGATTACGGGTGTATCACACACCCTACTCCTATCGATTCCGTCATGTGCATATATATCTCTCTCACTTTTCTCATCGCTCTCGTCTTCTTTTTAAAATTATTTCTTTCAGCCACTACTATTTATTTTCAACTAAAAATTATTAGCCACAGTAATATGAGCATTCCATAGTAGCACGCAATGGAGCGAATAAGGAGGAGAGATAAGATGAAATTTGGGGTGGAACACTATGCTTGAGTAATTCTGGTATTTTTAGGAAAACGATAGCTTGATAGTGGCATTTTGAAGAAGCTTATGATTTTAGTGGCATGGGATAAATTAGCGAAAATATCAAGTGCAAAATCCAAATCCCGAGTAGCATAGAACCAAATAATCCTATATTCCTACTAGAAATGTACAGTAAATTATTTCCTTTGGATTCATGCAGACATTTTAGTCGCCACAACTACAAGCCTGCCGATGCTGAGCTAGCAGGCCCCTGGTCCTAGTGCTATTGTTGCCCTCCTAGATTATTAGTTGCTAGTCCTTTTTTTGGTTTTAGGCTCGTTGGGATCCAAGCTTCCCAATTAGTGAGGGGATTACTGTCAGGTTTGTAATTGTACTTCTGCTAACTTTGTTTATTTCTGAGATCTAAATTTTGTTCTTGACTTTGCCGAGTTAATTTTGTTATTTTCATATTATAATATATTGTACTAAGACCTAGAATTAGATTAGGATGATCGTATCATTTTTAGTTAGGAATGCACCACTAAAACACGTAAATGTTCCATTGAAAATTGGATGATCAAGATAAAGGATAGTAAGAAGTTTCGTATTTATTATTTTATTTTCAAGTAAGTGTGGCATTGTTTGATTGGACAAACTAAAAAAATATTAGAGGGAAGTAAATTATAGGCATGTAGAAATGGAAAGTTCATGTAAATTTCTGAAGAAAACATCAAACGGCTTCAGTTGAAAGACAAAGAAGGCTAGAACAACTTATATTTGGGAACACGAAGTAGAAGTAACCGGCTAGAAATTTCCTTGAAATTCTAGCTGCAGATATTGACTAAAGCTCGGTTGGACTGAATTTTGGTGGTTTATAGCTGAATTTTCACTATAGCTGGCTAAAATTACACTGTAGCTAATAGTGGCTTATTTCGCATAATTAAATTTAAAAATAGAAAAAATAAATTAGCCCATCACTCACGTATAATGTAAATAAATATAAGAAAAAATCAGCAAAAAAATTAAAATACTAAAATTTAAAAAAATAATATAATAAAAAATAAACCAAAAATCAGAAACCCAAACATAAACTAGCGAGGCCTAAACAAACCAGCCAAGCATGAAAGGTGAGGCACGCAGCCAGTGCAAGACAGGCCCGTCGGCATGCGCGGCCGTTTTATCGCGGGACCCACACAAATACCAAAAAGCAGAGCATTCATTTCCACTCAAGCACAGGGCGTCCAACCTCGGTTCAGACCATGACGAAACCACCACTTGCTCGTTTGCCTCTTTGGCGCATTGACAGCATGAAACACAACTCAAGCAATACAAAAATGTGCTGTTCTCACCATCAGCTACAGCTCCGTCGACAATGACGTCTCTACCATCATCCTAAATAGAGACATGGACCAGACACTTGTACTGTACCATGAGTGGGGACATATCAACGTAGGAGTGTGTCCTAAGGTACACGCAAGAGAAGTCTTGTACTTAATGGAGTATATGGGTTGCAAAAAAAAAAGGATTGTGAGCATTTTGCTGTAAAATTTATAAGTTATGTTCCAAGGTTCATGTAGAAAAGTCATGATTTAATTATGTGTGGTTATGGTACAAAACATTTTAAAATAAGGAGGTTAGCATCAATAGTGGTTGTCGCGAATCAATCTTAGCATTTCAGTAATTACCTTGAGGATTCTCATATGCTGATATGTTTTATATGGACTACATATTATGAGTAATAAAATAATTGAATTTCCATATAAACTGGTGTATAGTGCATCCTCGCAAAGAAAAAAAAAGCAGCCATAAAACCGAGGGTTTCTGAAATTTCCTTGGAAAAAAAACCCTGAGTTTTTCTAAAATTTACTTCAAAGAAAGAACAGAAGGCTAAGCATGAAGGGGTTTGAGTAAACAAGCGAAAAACAAATTTTCTTACCATAGTAATGATACTGTAAACTCTAGGTTTGTATCTAAATTAGTACTCCACTTGTTAGTGGCTAATGAATATGTTATCCAGATCCTCTCCACGGTACTTGGTGTTGAGTATAGTTGATAGAACTATAGTTGTTTATTACACTGTATTTATAAACTTTGTGGCAGCTTGATGTTAAGTCGCATTAGAAGAAGAAACAAAAGTTCTTTATTACTACTAGTGCAGGCACGGTATGGTAGTCTCTATCTTGTCCATTAAGTTAATAGATAAAAACCAATCACACGTGCTGTGATAACATTTTTCAAACTCCTCTACACATGGATTGGGCTAACCAACAGATCTACAGATTTCATCAGCATCTACAAATCATATGCAGAAGGGAAAAAAAGAGGCAAAAAGTTACCTCAAAAGGTCCCATGATAGCGAAATGTGTGCACAGGACCCGACCTAATTTGACAACCTATGTACTGTTGGATGCTTAATAATCATAATGCTCGGAGCAACATGATAAGAGTAGCGAGATAACCATTTCATCTATTTGTCTGATATGCAGTGAGGGGTGAAAAACGGTAACGGATAATTCGTTTTATCTGATATTCGTATCTGAGAAAATGTAAATGTGGTAAGCAAAATCCGTATTCGAAAATATTCGTATTCGAGAATGTTCGTATGCGTATTCGAAAATATTCGTATCCGTATTTGAGAATATTCGTATTCGCATTCGTATTCGAGAATATTCGTATCCGTATTTGTATTCGAGACTATTCAATTCGTATTCGATTCATTTCTAAAACCTATAAAAAAAATCCGTATGAATTCTGTGATTCAAAATTGGAATTTAGACAGTTTAAACCCAATAACCGGTGAAAAATCGACAAAACCGCTAGGAATCCGTTTTATCCGACATTCGTATCCGAGAAAATCTGTATTCGAAAATATCCGTATCCGTATTCGAGAATATTCGTATCCGTATTTGAGAATATTCGAATTCATATTTGTATTCATTTTAATAATATAGATTTATATTCGTATTTAAGACTATCAGATCGTATCCGATCCGTTTCACCCCTATATGCAGTGGTGGAGCAAGAGTTTATAACCTATGGAGTTAGCATATCTCCGTATGAATATTACCTCAAAGAATTTTATCTTTGAGTTCCACCTGTCATTGCTAACGTGTGCGGTTCAGATAAAGAGAAAGCCATGTCAGCAACGACATATTATAAAAGATTATCTTGCTTGCTCGACATCTAATAAGGATATGCATGGAAAAAAAGAATAATACTTTGTGAAATCCTGGTGCAATGTCTCGAGGTCGTAGCTGGGGGAGTTCATACAATGATCAACATCTATGAGGATATGCATGCCAAAAAGGAAACTATTAACTGAAAGACCCTATAAGAAAACCCATGATACTATTGTGATAAACTATTGCAATGTTTATGAAGTGGTCAATTGGATTTGCAAAGATAACATTTAATTTGGATTGTTTTCTAGAAGTGTCAGGAAAATCGGAAGTACTGTAGGAATAAGTGCAGTAGTATCGTTTGGCAGAAGTACTGGACTGAGTTATAGTACGTATTTTTTCGAGAGTTCCAAGTGAGCCTTTCAGTGTGCGCAAGTACTATTTTAGAAGGCGGTAGTACATCAGTGCGGAAGTACCGGCGTGTTAGGCGCGGTACTTCCGATCCTCCCAGAAAATGGAGAATTGAGTCATGGATCGAATTTGGATGACCTGGGTTATTAGATTAAGATTATATAATGTATGTCTTGGCTAATATAGGTAGGCCTGGGCGTTCGGGTTACCCGAATTTTTCGGGTCGGGTAGTTCGGGTAATTCGAAATTCGGGTAATGAAAACTGCTACTCGATATTAGCCCCAAAAAAACACTACCCGCAATTTGGCACCGATAATCGGGTTGGGTATACCCGATATACGAATTTACTGAAAACTACTAATTTCCGACAATTCGGGTAATTTACAGACAATTCGGGTAATTTACAGACAATTTCCCGACAATTCGGGTAATTTACAGACAATTCGGGTAATTCGGGTAGTTCGGGTACCGGGGGATATTACCCGAACTACCCAAACTAATTTCGGGTAATCAGAATCGCTATCCGAATTTGGGATCGGGTACCTCGGGTTCGGGTAATTCGGGTTCGGGTCCGGGTAATTCGGGTACGGGTAATGGGTAGCGGGTATTTTGCCCAGGCCTAAATATAGGTCAAGTTCTGAAGAACTTGTACCTGCAAACGATTTCTTTGTCTTGGATGTGCAGAGTCGCTTAGAGTTAACTGTGGTCAATGGCAAGGATCGGGGCTAGGCTCATGGAGAAGTTGAGGCCCAGAACGATTGAGGATATCGGGTGAGACGGTGAGCTCAAACATAACATGAGAAAGATGGAAAATATTGAAAGCGAGTTCGAACAGCGAGATGGTGCCATATGGCCTACACAGGCTAAGTGAGCCATGGTTCAGTGCAACCGGGACGGAAGAGACTGGTAGCACATGGTAAGCTAGTGGTTCACCTATACGTGGCAAGTATGGCGATTGCTTGCAGTGGTTGATGATGACCAGGTCGACGAAGGGTATTTTAGTAGTTTGACCAAAATACTAAAAACCATCTTGGATCAAAATCGCAGTGTATGGGTGATGCATTGGAGAACGGTTTAGATCAAGGTGGAGATAGTTTGATCAAGGCAGATCAAGCCTAAGGATTTAGCGGATGCACACTTATGCGCTTTGAAAACCGTACATAAGTGAACTTATGTGAGTAAAACAGGTGTGTGTGTGGGATTAACAGGGTTTTCTTATTGTAATAGTAGATAGTATCCACTAAGGTAAGTAGGTGGCTGGTTGCCCACCTATAAAAGAAGTTGGGATGGAGACATGTGAGGCTAACTATCCAACTCATCACTTGTGCACTCTTATCTAGGGTTAGGGTTTGAGAATGAGTACCTTAAGTGCTCTTTGTCCTCTTAGGTAGAGTGGCTGTAAATCTACTTTCTCAAGTAAATAATACATTGATCTTTGTGCAACTCTTGAATCCCTCTTATTTTTGATTAATGTGCTTGATTTTTGGTTGATTTTGGTCTTTCCTCTTTCCTTCTTATGATCTTGCTATGCCAAGGACGTGTAAGACATGGAGATAATCCTTGGAAATACATCTCCAGCTATCTATGCACCCCGTTTTTGTTTGATTTGGCCTTAAATTGTGAATTCTTGATCTTACTTGCTAGGACATGTGGGAATATATCTAAATCTATCTTGGTTATCGTCCACCCATGAGCAAGTTGTATTCACCGATTTTGGTTTTGGCCCGTTTTTGGTGCACCTTTCTTCTGAACTGAAAAAGGTCTTATCTTTGGCCATGTTTTTCATGATCGTTTGTTGGAATAGGTTCTTGATAACCTAGAGAAGATCCCTAAAAAATTTTATACCATTTGGATCTACGAATCAAAAATTCCATCAATTTTCATTTTTGAACTTGGGCTGATTTCACTATTCATCGACAAAAGGAAGTACCGTAGTTATAACCGAGGTACTTCCAATTTTCAAAAGTACCGCAGTTATAACAAAGGTACTTCCGATTTCCCTAATTTTTCTCCAAATTTTGAGAGGTTTGTTTTGCTCGTTTGGTGTTGGTTTCTCATTCCAATCTTCATAGCTTTATAGCTATTGGAGTGAATGAGCGTTAAATACTGAGAAAAAAAATTAGAAGGCACCATTCACCCCCTCTATTACCATATTCGATCTTTCAATTAGTATCAGAGCCCGATTAGCTATTCTCATATATCTTAACCGGTCTTTAGAGACATAGCAATATACAAGTATTCCACCAAGATGCCTCTCTTCGATGGGGTTGACTATCCCTTTTGGAAGAGTAGGATAGAGTCTTACATACAGGCTCAAGGCTATACGATTTTGAGAAAGGTTAAGACTAGATTTATCATTCCTACTGATTAGCGCATCACGGCTATAAACACGCCAGATGTGGAGGCTAATGCTAAGCAAGGAACATCATTATTCAAGGTTTTAGCAGAAGTGAGTTTGATCATATCTCTCATCTCACGTTGGCATACAACGTCTGAGTGACCCTTAATGCATACCATGAGGGCACCACCTAGATCATGACTATCTGACAGGACTAGTATAAGCGAGAATATAAGAAGTTTGAGATGCTTGCTAGTGAGTCCTTGGATGAGTGCTTTGGCATATTTCACAAGATTCCGAGCAACCTCCGAGCTGTTGGTCTTACATATCAGACTCGGACAATGCTCATCAGATGCTTTCTACCTTGGACCTCAGAGTTTGGGAAATGAAAGTGACCACCATTAAGGACACGACTAATTTATGGACCATGACTCTTGACGCGTTGTACTCACGCCTCAAGACCCATGAGATCGACATTGTCTCTTGCAAGACAAAGTCGCAGTTGATGACTTTGGTCACCAATCCCACATCTGCTTCCGAAGCATCTTCTGATGGTATCTCTGGTTTTTCCTTGGCTGTTATATGCGAGATGAGTGGTGATTAGTTCGAGTAGTTTTTAGAGAGTGACCTAGCCCTCACAACCAGAAAGTTCTCACATGCATACAAGAGGGTTAGAGAGAGAAAGTCCAATGATTTGCTTTGAGTGTGGTGGCCCCAACCACATTCGAGCGAACTACCCCAAGCTGGAGAAAGGCAAGAACAACTACGATGGTGTGAGCAAGAATGACTACCTTAGCAAGAACCGCAATAAGAAGCCCCCAGTTCGTGATCAAGGTAAGGACAAGAAGTATCGCAACTTCAGCAAGGCCAAGAAACTCTTCCACTGCATCCTCACTGCCTTTGACAACTTCAATTTCAGCAACATGGAGGGATGGAGCGATGACGCGGCAAGGATGATCTGTAAAAGGACTCCAAGGATGGTGACGACTTCACACCGGCATGTGCTTCATAGCTGACGAGAATGGCATCAATGATGACAATCACTACAGCGACTCCGATGAGGTATGTCCCTCCTACGTCTAGCTCAATGATGCCTTTCTCAAGTTAGGAAAGTTTTATATTAGGTTTAGGACTAGATGTAGTGAGTTAGAGAAGGAGGCAAGGAGCTTGTCATGGAAGCTTACTTTACTTAGATATGCTTCCTCCTGTGATGATTGTGTTGTATGCGCTTCCTTGCTTGGTGATATGGAGAAACTAAGGACCTCGCATGATAGTATGATTTCCAAGCTGGATTTGCTTAAGGTGGAGAATGTTAGTTTGCTCACTAAGTTAGAGTTGTCTAGGGCTGCTCCTTTACATTCTGATTCTGTTGAGACTACATTCTGCACCTTATGCGAGGATAAGGACAATACTTTTAGAGGTTTGTATACCATGCTCCTTGATCTGCCTAAAATTTGTGATAACTGTACCAACTTGAAGATTAATTTAAAGAAGGCAGATCATAAAATCACTAAAATGCAAGATGCCTTGATGGAGCCTATTGCTTCTTGTGCCAACTGCCCAAAATTAACTGCTAAACTTGAATCTGTTTCCAAGCAATTTCAGGACATGTGTGATCACAATAAAAAAAATGACTCAATATGCTTCTAAGGCACTGTTAGCTCACCATGCAATAATTGTAAAAAACTAAAATATGAATTGATTGCATTGGATGAAAAATATGTGAAGTTAACTAAGAATCTACTAGGGAAGCCAAAACCTGATTGTTTGTTCTGTGCTGACGTTGGGGAGAAAATAGAGGATATGTAAAAGACCTTTAGGAAGAGTTAAAAAGCCCAGATGGCTAGGATCAGAATTGCCTCCTGTGTGTCTTGCAAAGCCCTCAAAGTCGAGGCAGTCGTGCATAAGAAGAGATATGTACGTGCGATTCGACATTCTCCTTCTGGTTTGTCATCCTCTCCTTCTAGTTCCTCATCCTCTCCTTCTCCTTGTGCTTCATGTGCCTCTCTTTTTTGGGAGTGTGAGTACCTCATAAACATTTTCGAAAAATTTGTTGGAGTCAAGAAAAGGCCCAATCTTATACTAGAAAAATCTAAAATTTGCAAGTTCAATCAAGATCTAGGATACGATTTCTTAGAGGATGTGAGGAAACATCCACCTGTTGTTGTTAGAGATGTAGCAACAGGTGTGACCAAGGTTGCGTCCGAACCTAAGAAAATAGTGTTTAAGTTTGTAGGTTTTGTTCAGGGGATTTCTGACAGTAAGGTTGTGCCATCTACTGCTTCGACCGCTTAGAAGGCGAAGTCTCATCCTGCTGCTTAGACCTCTCAGAAGGCGAAGTATCATTGCACTTTCTATCAGAAGAGTGGACATGTGGTTGGGTTCTGCTTCAGGCATGCCAAGATCACATGAAGAGACCGTGTTTGCGCTCTTAGGAGTATTCAGAGTCGGCCCCAGATTCGGAGTACTCCTAAGACCAACATGAAGTCTAAGTCATAGGTAGCTCTTTTGATTTGCAGGGTTCTAGGTAGTGTTGAGGACTTGGTTTTTAGCCTTCTTTTGGTTTTGGTCCTCGAGTTGCTTCTGGTCAGAGTTTCCACCGTCCTGAGGATATACCTCATTTTTCCCATCAAGATGGCTATCTGCGGTGTGATTAGCATACTGCTGTTGGTCAGACCCACTTTTCTATAGCGGTCTGACCTAGCAGAGACATGAGATCTACTTCTGGACCATCTGGTTCTATGAGAGATGGAGTGCGTAGTGTTGCTAAAGGTTAGTCTTTTACTTCTGTGGCTGGATCTTCTGCTCGTCGTGTGACTCAGTACTAGTTCCTAGATCTGCTCTTATTTACCTTAGTACTGAGCCACCGATGTCTTCTTCTCACTGACTCAGGTTCATCGAGCTGGGAAGGGAGAGATTTGGCTTGTGGACTCCGGCTGTTCTCGCCACATAACTGAAGACTCTCGTTGGTTCTCTTCCCTAGTCCGAGCTCCAGGTGATAAGACGATCACCTTTGGAGACGCTTCATTAGGTCAAGTTATTGCTAAAGATACTGTGCCCATTGATGATTTTGCATTCTTAATGGTGTTGCATTAGTAAGTAAGCTGCAATATAATTTGCTATTCTCAGCTTATTGATAACGATTTCGAGGTAAGCTTTACGAAAAATACTTGTAAAATCGTTGATTCTTTGGAAAGTTTGGTTTGTAGGATTTCTAAGTTTGAGAGAATCTTTCGCACTGATTTTATTGAGTCTTCTAGTGATTCTCTGATGCTTAGTTACTTCTGAGTCTCGTGATATCTCGTTTTGCTATATGAGATTTGGTCACATTAGCTTTGATCATTTTGACCTGAGTGAGTGGCCACAACCTCTTTCATGGTCTGCATAAGCTCAAAATGGTCAAAAACTTAGTTTGTGCTCCTTGTCGGTATGGTAAGATGGTTGCCACTTCTCATCCCCTAGTTAATATGACTATGATTGATGCACCAGGACAGCTTCTTCATATGGACACTATTGGTCTAACTAGAGTACAGTCAGTGGGTGGGAAGTGGTACGTTATTGTTGTGGTTAATGACTTCTCGATGTTTTCTTAGGTGTTTTTCTTAGCCTCGAAGAATGAGATCTTTAGTCATTTTTAGGATTTGTTCGGTAAGTTATCTGTTGAGCTCCCTGGTGCCTTATAAGTGATCCGCAGTGGCATGGCATGGACTTCAAGAGCTCTTACTTGAGAGCTTCTGTGATGAGACAGGTGTAGAACATCAGTTCTCTTCTCCGTGCGTCCCTCAGCAAAATAGCGTTGTGGAGTAGAAGAACCGTACCTTGGTCGAGATGGCCAAGACGATACTAGATGAGTATACTACACCTAGAAAATTTTGGGCTGAGGCTATAGCCACCGTGTGCCACGTCTCACATAGAGTTTTTCTAAGGGCATGCTTGCATCGCACTTCTTATGAGTTGAGGTATAGACGAAAGCCCAGTGTCTCTCATTTTTGTGTTTTCGGTTGAAAGTGTTTTATTTTGAAGTCTGAGAAGCTAGATAAGTTCGAGTCTCATTCTTTTGATAGTATCCTTTTGAGTTACTCGACTTCTTTGTGGGATTATAGGGTCTAGAACTATAAGACTGGTAGGATTATAGAGACCTATGAGGTTACCTTCGATAAGGCTAGTCCTGGTACTAGGCCCGACATCTCAGGTCTAGTAGTGCAGTCCGAGACCATCTTTGTAGATGATGAGGTGGATGGAGATGAAGGTTCTCTATCTGATCTAGCCCATCCTTTATTTGAGGTGCCTACTTCTACCATTCCACCTCAGGGAGATCAGCCCTTACCTTTTGATTCTTCTGGAGCTTATGGCTCTGCTCCTACCTCCTCAGCTTATGAGGTAGAGCCCACTTCTTCTTCTTATCCAGAACCTCCCCGACACATTCAGCGTCGTCATCCCCCAAAGCATATCATAGGAGATCTTCTTGAGTGTGTCACGTGCTCAAAATTTGATTTATCTCATTTCTGTCTACATTCTACCTTTGTCGCCTCTTTTGAGCCCAAGGATATCTGTCACACACTTTCTGATGAGTCTTGGGTCAATGCCATGCATAAGAAGTTAGAGAATTTTGAGAGGAACAAGGTCTGGTTGCTTATTGAGCCCCCTAATGGTCATAATGTCACAAGAACCAAGTGGGTCTTCAAGAACAAGTAGAGTGAGAATGTGGTAGTCATTCGAAGCAAGGCTAGAATGGTAGCTCAGGGTTTCTCCCAGGTTTAGTGTTTAGATTTTGAGGAGACCTTTACCTCTGTAGCTAGGCTAGAGGCCATTAGGATTTTGCTTGTATTTGCAACATCTAAGGGTTTCAAGCTGTACCAGATGGATGTCAAGAGTGCCTTCCTCAATGGGTATATTGAGGAAGTATTGAGGAAGAGATTTATGTTAGACAGACTCCAGGTTTTGAAAACCCCAATACCCTAACAATGTCTTCAAGCTTTCTAAATCCCTGTATAGACTTAATCAGGGCCCTAGAGCTTGGTATAAGAGGGTTAAGTCCTATCTCTTGAGTCATAGGTTTGAGATGGATAAGGTAGATAAGACCTTGTTGATTCACATGCATAGCAATGATCTTTTACTTATTTAGATTTATGTGAATGACATTATCTTTGGTGGCACTTCTCATGCTATTGTTTCCCAGTTTTCTAATGTCATGAGTACAGAGTATGAGATGAGCATGATAGGCTAATTGAGCTTCTTTCTCGGCTTCCAGATCAAGTAGATTCGGGAGGGTACCTTCTTACATCAAGGTAAGTGCACTCGAGACCTCCTGATACGCTTTGACATAAGTGATGGCAAGCCGGTGTTAACTTTGATGGCGACCTCGACTACACTTGATCTTGACGAGGGTGGCGAGCCCATAGATTAGAAGGAGTATCACACATAATTGGCTCCCTCCTGTACCTCACTACTTTGAGGCTGGATATACATTTCACATCATGTCTGTGTGCTCGTTTTGAGGTTTCTCCTCGTGCTTCCCACCATCAGGTAGTGAAGCGCATCTTCAGCTACATTCGAGCTACTCTAGACTATGGTATCTGGTACTCTTCTGCTTCCTGTCTTTTCCTTAGAGCATTCTCTTATGCAAACTTTGCTGGTTGTAGGATATATAGGAAAAACACTTTTAGCACTTACCAATTCATTGGTATTTCTCTTGCCTCTTGGTCTTTTAGGAAGCAGTCTAGTATTGCACAGTCCACTGTAAAGGCCGAGTATGTTTTAGACGCTAGTTGCTATCGTCAGGTGCTTTGGATGGTTTCGACCTTGCGGGACTTTGGGTTAGCCATAGATTGTGTTCCTTTTTTCTGTGATAACACTTCTGCTATTAATATTATCAAGAACCCAATGCAGCACTTCAAGACCAAGCATATAGATATCAGATATCATTTCTTTAGAGACCATGTGGAGAAGGGTGACATAGTGCTTTAGTTTATGGAGAGTGACCACTAGTTGGCTGATATTTTCACCAAGCCTTTAGATAGCTTGAGGTTCATGACCTTGAGGAGAGAGTTTGGGGTGGTTTGTTCTTATGGCTTATTCTGAGGGGAGCATCATACACTTTCTGTATTATATATACATTTATCTTCTGTTGCATTTTGTTTATGGGTGCATTTGGGTTAGTCTTTCTAACATAGGCTAGAATGGTTCTCATTCTCAGCTGGTTAAACTTCTTTCTCTCATCTTATGATCCTAGGATGCTACTTATTAGTTGCTTCTCTTCTCACTAGGTTGAGTTCACTCACTTCTTTTAGGTTTAGTAGGGGTTGGGTCCCCTTGGGTAGACAAAGAATGTATTTACTCCCTTGTGTTTTAGATAACCAGCTAATAATCCTAAAGTCATATGGGGGTAGATGAGAGCGAGTCTGAGCCATAGTAATCCTTCTGTCTTATCTATGCTTTAAGGACTATCATTTTTTTTTGCCTTTCTAAGCTTCTTTTCTCTTGCTTATTGCTTTGATTCAAAAGGAGTTTATTTGACATTTTCTTGAGCTTAATGCTGACATAACTCAACTTGAACCAAATTGCTTCTAAAACTGACTCACTTGTTGAGGTGGAACTAGAATCTTTCTGTCAACATATTTAAATTCAGCAATATGCATTGTAATATAAATACATGGAGCCCTGATTGTTATCCTTGTGTGACATGATAAAACTATTTTACATTTTGCCGTGACTTGTGCTAGATTGCTAGATTTATCATGACTTCTATGTGTAGTTTAGCTCTTGCCATGCTAGCTTCTTTAAATATAAAAAACTTGAATTAAATCATGTCTTGCTCTATTGAATACTCTTACGATCATGCTATGTCAAATAAGCTAAGTTGAGTCTTACATATACATTGAACTTTAGATTGAGTTATACTAGTTCATTAGTAAAGCATGAGGTAGTACTAACTCTTTGTTATTGAACTAAGTCAAGAAAATGCAAAAAGATCTCTTTTGTGCGAAAAAACTGATCTCACGAATCTTTTCTCATGAGACAGCTTACCATTACACTAGACATAAATTCAGGTGAAGTTTTAGATGACCAAGATCACTTTTTTAAGCTTGTTGCTAGGAATAGTCACATAAGGATTGAGATCTAGCACATATGTCAAGAAACTAAATTTTGTGAAAAATAGTTGAAGATTAGGTAAAACCAAAAATGAATTCAAAATTTGCCAAATGTGCTAACTTTGCTCAATTACAAGTGACATCAAGTGTTTGACCAAAATATTTCATTTTTGAACTTGTAGCGCTCTAAATTGACTCATTGATCGCTTCTTGGTTCCATTTAGCATATTGATATGGTATGGCTCATCTTTGGATACTCTTGGCTAAATTATGAACTTGAGCACCTAGACATATTAACAACCCATTTAATTTTATATCAATGCTTATTCGGCTTCAGCTTGGCTATATATAGCTTGTCATGATTTAGATAGCACTTTCACTTTTTATGGCTTGATGTAATATTTGGAAAGTTACTTTGGATAATTTTCATAGCTCCTAATGCTAAAAATGAATAAAATGTAGCCACGTTATTTCATTCATGCTATATCTTTTTCCATGTATCTTAATGACTCTATTATCAAAGGGGAGGAAAGATTGGTAGAAATGCATATCTAGAGCATGATTTGGGCTTTGTGTAAAATTTTACTAATTTAGGAGTTTTTGATCTTATCTCACCATGATCAAGGTCAAATTATATGGACATAGAGTGAGATTTCCTGACTCATTTGGTGGATATGAAGTTTTTTGTGAAAAATTGTCATTTTCAGTAGCTTCTATCCATTTCTATCTCAAATGGTCATGCTTAGCTCTTTGCAATCTTTTTTTTGACCATTTGGACCTCTCTTTGTGAAATTCGTCATTTCTTTTTCTAAAATCATCTCTAATTTGCATTTTTGAAGAATTGACAATGGGTTCATCAAGGGGGAGATTGAAGGACCTTGTGAGAAGGTCCATGATACTGTTGTGATAAACCATTGCAATGTTGTGGAGTGGTCAATTGGTTTTGCAAAGATTGCATTTGATTTGGACTATTTTCTGAAAGTGTCAGGAAAATCGGAAGTACCGCAGGCATAAGTGCAGTAGCACTGTTTGATGAAAGTATCAGGTTGAGTTGTAGTATGTTTTTTAGAGAGCTCCAGGTGAGATTCAACGTGCGGAAGTACCATTTTGGAATACTGTAATAGTGGATAGTATCCACTAAGGTAAATAGGTGGCTGGTTGCCCATCTATAAAAGGGGGTTGGGGTGAAGACATGTGAGGTTAACATCCAACCCATCTCTTGTACTCTCTTCTCTAGAGTTAGGGTTTGAGAGTGAGTACCTTGAGTACTATTTGTCCTCCCAGGTAGAGTGGCTGTAAACCTACTTTCTTAAATAAGTAATACATCAATCTTTGTGCAACTCTTGAGTCCTTCTTATTTTTTATTGATATGCTTGACTTGGTTGGATTTGATCTCTCCTCTTTCCTTTTTATGATCTTGTTGTGCCAAGGACGTGTAATACATGGAGATAATCCTTAGGAATACATCTCCACCTATCTATGCACTTTGATAGCAAGATTCACAACAAAACTCTTTTTTGTTTGATTTGGCCTTAAAGTGTGAATTCTTTATCCGAGAGTTTTTGATATGATTTATTTCATGATCTTCTTTGCTGGAACATGTGGGAACATATCTAAATCTATCTTGGCCATCGTCCACCCATAAGCAAGTTGTATTCACCCATAAGCAAGTTATTGAAGGAACACGGGTAGGCTACGATAGCAGAAAATAAAAAATTTCTACCGCGCACACCAGGACATCATGCTAAGGAGGGATCATAGATCGTTACCACTAGACGCAGTGCAATGAAGAAGAGTTGGAGAAGCCGATCCAACCACGCGCGTCGAGGTAGTAGTGGAAGTAGCCGATCGTCCCGAACAGATCGTCTCCTCCACGCGATCAACCACACCACGAGTCCGTTCCAATCTGTAGTTTGTTGATGCCGATCAACGCCACAACGAGCAGCGCCTCCACCGGTATCCACACGTCCGGGGCTGGAACGCCGATCGCGAGTGTACCAGCACTCGCGAGCGGCTAGGGTTTGGCTCGGGAGGTGGCGGCTAGGGTTTTGCTCGTGAGGAATAGAAGCGTGTGTCCATCCCTCAGCCCCCACCTCCATATATATAGACCTCCTCACTTGGGCCTCGTGGACCGAGGCCCAATAGGAGTCTATCCGGATCTCTATCCGAATTGAGCCCACATCCGAATCACATTCGAATTAGTGTTCCAACCCGTTAAGTGTGCGACAGCAGGTTCACGTATACTTGGTCGCGACCGAAACGCCTTTCCGGTCACCACGTTAATAGCGGCCTCTAGCAAGACATATTAACCCCAAAGTATACATAAAGATCATATCTACTGAACTGTAATGTTCTCATGTACGAATCCCTTTGCCTCACGATATAGATTAAGCTTAAGGCGAGACTGTGTCATCCTCTTAATAGCTCAATCACTCTCTCGATTCCGTGATGGATTATAAACTTGTGATTGACTCCTCAATCACATTGGCATGGCCATGCACTTTCATAATCCATTACATCGAGGCCCGAGATATCTCTCCCATAAGGAGGGGCAAATTCTATCTTGATCATTCACATCCCACTACATGTTTCACAAAGAAACCCGAAGACTACTTTTATGACTACCCGCCACGGAGTAGTGGTTAGTAGTCCCAAAATAGGCTACTACGCATGTTGGGAACCATGATGATCTCAAGTCTAAGGATTCTGCATAAACACTACTTGAGACCAACTAATGACACATGGAATCTCCGCAGTTGTCTCATGGCGGGTCTATCCAACATATGTTCACTAACACATGTCCATATTATTGATTTGGTATCTCCATACCATGATCCATGATACATGATCATCAATCAATACATATGCTGATCTTTGAATCATATTTGTTCCTCATATGATATATGATCAGGGATCATTTAGAAATAGCAACATTTTGGCATTAAGAGTCTCATGAATAAGTCACATACTCATTGATCAATAATGATAATGTCTATTTCAAGGAACAAAGCAATGTATCATAAACATAGTATGTGATATATTCAACATCTCCATGTTGCCTCTAGGGCATATCACCAACAGTTATAACAAAGGTACTTCTGATTTCCCTGATTTTTCTCCAAATTTTCAGTAGTTTGTTTTGCTCGTTTGGTGTTGATTTGTCATTTCAACCTTCATAGCTTTGTAGCTATTAGAGTGGAGAGTGTTGAATACTTGGGAGAAAATTAGAATGCATCATTCACCCCCCCCCTCTGTTGCCATATTTGGTCTTTCATTAACAAACATAAAAAAATGAGAAGTTAAGCAGGGGAGTTCCCATCTGACCTTAACAAAGTGGCTCTTTAAATATCCATAGGTCTTTTTGGCTCTAGAAAGATGAAATTTGGGGCAATTTTCCAACTTAATTATTGATAGTAGCATATGATGGAGATGGACCCAGTGAACAGCAAGTCTAGTTTTCCATGCATATTTATAGAGGATAAGTGTTTTAAGAACAAAAATGATTTCTCATCTTCTTCTTTGAAACCAAGAACTTTGTTGTTATGAAACTTTTAAATTAAACTTATATAATTGTATGCATAAACATATTAACTACACTATATGTTGGAGCCGAAAATCTAGTTTTGAATTCTATGTGTTTACTGTTCTAGTCCCATGATCAATAGCTAGCATACACATAGTCTATCATTGCATCACATCCACACATAAGTAAATAAATACAGAGAAACACATAAATTAAGCAGTTTAACATAGACCTACATAACCAATTTTACAAAAATAGACCGACTAGACAAATAGTTCACATAAAGAAAGTGCTTGATGCAGAAATAAATGATAAATTAAGACAAAAAGGCAATGATGGTGTGCCATAACCCACGGGCAACCGATTGGGTTAACGCCCCAGTATTCGGCATCCTTACCATCAAATTCTGCAGCATAAAAGTAGCCAACTAAAGGATCTTCTTTCTCTTGCACTCATAGTGTTCAACAAGTAATTATGGGTACAAAATTGAACTCTACAAAACTTTAAGCAAAGATATTAATACATGCAAGCTTTATCAAAAGACTGACTATCGTAACTAGTTTAATTTACGTAAAGCGAACATCCATTTACAATAGACTTTGTAATTTGTAAAGAGCAATTTGTAAGACAATTGACATTAATATGAAATAACGACTAATAAATAATAATGTAAGAATATGAATCATGTGGCTTTTCTTTGCCACAACATTAACATACTTGGTAATCCTTTACCAAAATATTTCAAGTGTGGACTCCCACTATTTACAACTTTTTCAAAAACATCTTGAAACTAGAAAATCTAACCAAGTGTGGTATTACTAAGCGATATCTATGATCAGCGACATAACTATTTAAATAGATTGAGATCTCACTCTACAAAGGATGTATAATTTTACCCGCATGATATAACCAGCTCATAATAGCTACACACACTCAACATAATAGAGTGCGACTGAGAGCTTATAATGATGCCTTCACAATATCTTTTTCTAATGTTAAACTGCCTGAAGAGTTGAAACCTTAAGCATGGGTATTCGTTTACCATCGACAAGAGAGCACATACGTTCTGTAGGTAAGCCTTGCAAAGCAATGTAAGAGCCCCTTTGAGCATGGAGTACATTTACCAATCTCGCACGACCAACAGTTAAACCTATCAACTACCACATGCGGTTCAGTGCTAGAATTGGATAAACTATTCAGCCAAGTTTGTCCCATAACTTGAACATGTGGTTGTATGATAGTACTTGGATGAACAACACTAAAGTTTGATCCTTAATGACCTGGGTGAGGCAACCACAAACCACGATCTTGTGCAAACTGTACCGTCTCCACAAACCACTCGCCCAAGTCTAAAACCATTTTATTTTCATATTTTTAGCCAAAATAGTAGAGCTGACCCCTCTATTCAAACTGAGCTAAAGCCTTTTCTCAAGTGTCCAAAATTGAGTTATATCAATTCCCACCATTTTAACCATTATTAAACTATGTATGGCTAAGCATATGACTCATATATAACTAAAAAATTCCACAAATATTACTAACAATTGTGGATAATATTTGTAGTGTGAAAACAATAAGAATATTAAAATTCCAAATTAGGATAAATGTAACAAATGGTGATAACTTAATAGTAAACATAAACATAGCCATTTAATCAAAATAAGCATGCACAATAGTTTGAGCAAACAATATACATAACACTGAAAATTTAGATCAAAACAATCAAAGGAGGGTGATTGCCTTGCTTGTTGAACACTGATTCTTGCTTTGGATTGACTTCAGGAGATTCTGACATGTCGGTATTAAACAAAAAAGCCAAAAAAAGACAAATAAACACCAAATAAAATTAAATAGAGACCAAAATTCATGATCTTTTAGTAGAATGAAAGCTCATGATTTTAGAAAAAATTAGAAACAAGATCAATTAAATTAGAGTTCTTTTGAGAGAGAACGAGCCTTCCAAAGTTTTGTCAGGAGAGAAAATACAAAAAGAAAAGGAGAAAATACTGTGCAAATAGGGCTTCAAAAATCAATTTTATTTTCTATTTTTTCTTTCTAGAGGAAAACCTAGTTTTATTGCATCATGAGATTGAAAGATGGGACCATGTCAACGGTGAACCGAGTTCAAGAATGGGCTAAAACACACGTGGGGTTCACATGCCTGTGACTCAAGTTTTAAAAACCAGTTTAGATCAAAATCTTGATTAATTAAATCCCACATATTAGTGACTAATTAACCTTAACCAACAACATTAGTGATAAAATAATCTAATCCCTAGGATTATTGTGCAATGTACAGCGCCGCGCTGCGCTTTTGACTCGGGCGAGCTCATTGGCATGACTGCAATAGTGTTGGAGCCCCACAAGCACATGTAATGGCTACTTGGGAGGGTTGCGATGCTAATGGCAGCGGCACGGGGACCTATGGTCACCGGAACAGGAAGAATGGTAGGCTAAGAGCAGTGGCGCTAAGCATGGCTACGATGGTGACAACAAATGCTACTACTCTAAGTCAAATTAAGTAGCACATTCTGATTAGGAGCTCACCATGAACACGCTGGTGAGGTGGTGATGGCGGAGGAGGTTTGGAACAGCGGAATGACGGTGAACAGTAGTGGCGATGATGGCTTAAATGGTGGCGGAGCTCGACAATGATGTAGAGCTAAAATGAAGCACACGTCGAGGTTCAATGAGGCAAGGGGATGTTGAAAATGACCACACTAAGGCTTGAGACTTATAGGATGGAGAACTGATAAAAAGCGACGATTGTAATAGAGGTGGTGACAACGACTTCACGGTGCTGGAGTCTACGATGATGGGGAGTTGAAACAAAGTGTGCATAAAGGTTGACAGGATGCTAGAGATGAAGGAAATGATCATCTCTAAGGTCGAAGCTCAGTAGAGAGAAAACTGTGTAATGGTGATAGTAGCAGCCCTCCATAAAGAAGACGATGCGGATACAATGCTACGTTGGATAAGAAGCAATATTGAATGAGGGGTACTAAAGAGGAGGAAAATGATGTAAGATTATGTGAGTGGCAAGGACTTAGCTCATAAGAAATGAAGTTGGCCTCGGCAAAGCACGATGGAGCACACGCACCGAAGACAACTGTATTCCAGGTGAACTAGAGGAGTAAGCTTGTTGGAAATGGGCAAAATGGAGACAATATGGAGTAGAGAGGAAGAAGACCACCTTGGCTTGGCTTTAAACAGCGAGACGAGGGCACTGTGCTCGTTGATTTGTCATGGTCAAATGGGAGAACTCATAAATAAGGTGGTCTCCGGTGTCTCCCACACGCTAGTGGCTACAAGAGATAGAGGAGACAGACGTGGCGATGTGCAGGACGCTCGAGGTGGTGCAAATGGGTCGGCTTTCGTAGGCGCGAGCAAGATAATGTAGCTGCTACAGTATCTTAGAGCCGCTCCCATGGTGTGACCATGAGATGTACAATGACACCTGACAAGCGGGCCCACGCGTCAATGACTACAACGAAGAGATGAGAGAGATGGCCTATTCCTGAAAATGTCTCCGCACGGAGAAAATGGGAAAGAGAAGGTGGCTTCGGAGGGGACAGCGTGCAGGCTGGCATGGGCCAAAGCATTAACGGGCTGGGTTGAGGCTAACATATTTGACCTTTGATGGATTTTCGAATTTTAAAACTATTTTGAATTAATTTAATCCTAGAAAATGCATTTAGGCTTAGGAAAATACCAAACTAAGCTCAAAAATTTTGAAATTTTTTGGAAGAGGTATTACAGATTATTTAGAAGTAAAATAAAAATTTTCCATTTTTATCAAGTTTTATTTTTTGAAAATTCATTTTCAGCAGCTAAAAATAGGAAAAAGTTTATTAAATGCTGATTTTTTTGAAAATTCACAAAAATACAGAAATGGTGATTTAAATATATATTAAATTAAAATAGGAATTTGTGGGATGTTACAATATAATATACAGAGGTGTTTATGTGCATTTAACTTACCCTCAGTCCTTGTTAATTGTTAACACGAGTAGCATGCCAACACATAAAATTCTCCAGTGATCCACATGATAAATGTCACTACGTCATTCTATATTTCTTAATTTTTACAAGATGTCATTATCATCCAAATCTGCCACTTTCTATAATTGTTTGTTTGCTAATTTTTATGCCATGTCTTGACTATTGAGTTTGGTCTTGCCAATAGATTTACGCCATCTACCTTAAACACAATAATCAAAACCTTAACACCCATTGTAAGTGGCCAATTATGATACTAATAGCGGAGTCATCGAGAATTATTAGGAGATATACTAGGATTAATGAGATGCATGGATTGATTATTGCAACTACTGAGTTCATAATAAGAACAAATCCATATCGGTAGCAATGTCAATTTCGTCGTTCCTTTTTGTTGATCTTTTAACTCCCTTTTTTGTAATAGGAACAAATGCATGCACCTACTTTGATCAATTTGTCAAATTTTTAGGTTTCAGTTAGTACGTAAGGTATGCATTTCCCATTTACAGGGCCCCACTACATATCTTATTTTAAAGTTCTAACATGTGGAAACTTTTTTAATGCAAGTTTGTGCATGTGCTACGATATTCTGGATCAAACTATGGACCTCACCTTATGCTTATTATTTATGAACTATTATAGTTCCTAACAAAAAATAAATGGTGAAAATTAACAAACTAACAAGGTGGCCAGAAGACTAGCTAGAATCATTTAGTCTTGCATTAATTGAAGTCCGAGAAAACTAGACTCTATTTGTACCTTTTTATTTACTTAATATTTACATCTCGTGCATATATAGCTGGTGAGAATAATAGCATCGTATAGAATGACCCAAATTAGCATACACTAGCATTCTTGATAAGATGCGGTTGGTTTGTACGACCTACTAAATTTCTAGCATACCACATTATATTAACTATTGCATCATAATTGTGGAATCAATGTAGAATCTAAGATCTTATCTGATCCTACTAAAGAAATATTTAAAAAAATCTATAGTGTATTATAACACACTGCATTTTTAAAATTATATCTTTTGAACTTTTTTTTACAAATTGTAAAGTAAAGGTGAGATCATGAGCTATTTTATGATAATTATAGTGAACATAAAGAGATAAAAGTTAAAAATTTTAGTTAAAAGGAATTATACAAGTAACTATTTTTAGTAAAACAATAAAATTGACAGAATCGAGTATGATCAAATGAAAATTTTGGTTATGATCCTACAAAAAATTAGATAGAATCGTAAGAACATTAAGATTCTACTATAAAATCAGATCGGTATAGTCAATTTTGAATCGTAAAATTTTAGGACCGTATGACAAAATTGAGATTCTGACAACCTTGATCATAATCACTAGTAAATTAGCTTCTAGATTTGTACATTTTATTTATTTTGAGATTTAGACCTGTATTTCTGTTGGTGTACTTTATCTCTCTAGAAATTGATCGTTGACAATATGGTATTAAGATCCGATCTAATGCCAACCTTCTACACTGCACCTTGTGCATGCTCAGGAGTATGGACTACTACTTGATTCTTTCTCGTGAAGGTTTGTAGGGAGGTTAAGGTGCACATGGTATCCTCCGGATGCACCTTCATCTTTTTTAGACTTGTCAAGACTAGTACAGCTTTTGTCAAAAAGAAATATTTTGATGACACATGTATTGCCATTGCTTTCGTTCAGAGAAGAGCATGTTCCTATGACAACGAGCTTCATTATTTCCTATGAAAATGATTGACAACGAGCTTCATTATTTCCTACGAAAATGATTTTATAATATAAACCTGAACAAAGTTAGCCCCTAATATCTATTGTTGGTCCAACACGGCGATGTTCAGCTAGCTTGCTGGGCCTGGCCTGCATGATAATGTGATAAAAACATAAATGCATATCTAGCTGTAGATTATTTTTATGCAACTAATTAGAATACGATGCCCTCCTTCTAGTATAAGAAGATCAGTATTCACTACTACGATAAGGCTTTGCCTGCAACTGTGAACTTGTCCATTCCTTTCACTAATATGTGGGACCCTAATATTTCTCCCTAGCTTTTCCTTTGTTTTGTACCAGCCAACAACTTTCTTGTCTATCTTGTGTGGGAGGATGGTCAACTTTCTTTTGTCCTAAAGAAAAAGGTACAAATTTGCTTCGATCAGCGGGTTACATTTCTTGAGGTCCATACGTGTATTCATACCAAGAATTGTCCACACGCGTAGCATGGATATTCTTTCGTTTTAAGCCCGACAATTCAAATCAACTTGTGACTCGTGAGATTAATGGTGTGTAAGTTAATCACATTTTCGTCGCAAAAAAAACACATTTCCCCCTCCAATTTCCTTTTCCTTGCTATACATTGGATTATTGCAGTTGGATTGCTCTACCATTAGTGCATTATCGCAAGATACAACCAGCATTTGCCCTGTCTAATTGGCAACTATATTGTCGAATGTTTTTTTCCCTAATGTTTGCAAACTGGCAAACTGCAAAGTGGAGATTTACCGTTCAAGTGTAAATTTGCCTTTCAGATGTATCGTCGTAATCCGAGAAAACTTACAGGGAACAGTCTGCTTAAGTGAACTGATCATGTCCTCTGTTACGCATTGCAGTCCTAACAGTGAGACGCTAATAATTTGTTGCCAGCTTTGCTGTAGAGCGTTGATTTCTGATTGAAGAGCTCGCATTAATATGCTGCTTTAATCGTAGCTTGATATCTTTAGTCGTATTGAAATGCTACTTTAATCGTAGCTTGATATCTTTTGTGCCATAACGTACAAGATTTCGCTATGGCTAATGGCCCATGGACCCGAACAGTGGGCCTTGGTTAACTTAAGCCCATGTTGACTAATACCATTTCCCAGTCTGTTTCAGAAAGAGGGCAGCAAGAAGCATTACTTCGCCAAATGCATGAGCCAAGAAAATCCGAATGACATTTCGCTGCACAATTCTCATGATCAATTCCAACAGTTCGCTGCAAGATGCCTCATGTACCAATGGTTCTTCACATCATTCCACTGAAAGGGGGGCTACGTTCCATTCTGCAACGTTCGCAACGCAGACAGCAAGCCTGCATTGCGGTCGGAGATGACACACACTTTAAGGCGATCTTACACTATGGCCTGCTTCACATTGGTAAGGAACCAAAGCCAGCTATTCGTATTCTCGTTCTCCACAATTGCAAATGCCACTGGGAGTAACTGGTCATTTGCATCGGCTGCAACTGCGGTGAGGATAGTACCCTTGTACTTGCCGGATAGAAACGTTCCATCTATGGTTAGCACTGGATGGCACCACCTGAACCCTTGTATCGCCTGATGGAAGGCTCAGAACACTCTGTCAAGAATGAAACAATTTGGGCCCTCCGTAGGATGAACCCTCTCCTACTTGTTAATGTACGTGCCTAAGTTTGATTGTTGCCGCAGCATTCTTAGGACCAGGTCGTACGCCTCCTCGTACGTCCCAAACATACGGTGTAAGACCTTTCGTTTCGCCTGCCATACATTCTTGTAGCTCACTTCAAAGCCATGGGTGTTCGCTACTTCTGCCATTAGAACCTTCGGGGAAATTAACACATCCGCCATGATGAGGTGGCTGACCAGCTCCGCAACATACGATGATGTCATGTTACGGTGCCTACGTACTGGCCCCGCAAGCTCGCAACTGTGATCTTGCAGCACCGTTATCCGGAATTCCATGCCAACGCATTTGAACCGCTGTGCACGAACTTTGCTAGGACAGGACCCGTCAACACACTTCACAATGTACGTGTCCGGGTTTGACCTGTGCACCCGATACGTCCTGCTTATGTTGACAGTATGTCTAGCAATAGTCTACTGGACAGCACTCTTATTATGGAAGCACTGCCCCAAAATGAGTGCGGCCTCACTGAACCCCCATTCTCCCTCCTCCGCCTGTGGTAGGACTAGGGATGCCGCTGCGTTGTCGTCCAGTCTGGACGACACGTACGCACCATCGGTGATCACAACACGACCTACCACCCCTCCAGTTGCAGCTTCGCCATCCTCGTCCTCTCCAGAACTGTCCGTTTCCACATCCTCGTCCTCCTCGCTGCCCACTTCTTCCATCTGGTCCCCAAGGTACTCATGACAGTCAATACGGGCGGCCCACCACCTCTCGTCCACACCTTCGTTGGCTTGGAAATTCTCCGCACGCCTCTTGAGATCTTCATCACCCACTTCCTCGCCCACATGTTCTCCCATAGAAGCGTCTTCATGACCGCCGGAGATGAACCCAGGCACTACATATCCACCAGCGGCATCAGAACCAACCATGGCGGATGATTCTGCCCTCTCCACGAACTCGACATACACCATTGGCCTGGCATATATCGCAGCATCAAGGTTGCACATGACCTCCATGTAGTTGGCCCACGAGGCGTCATTGGTCACCTTCAGAAGTTGCCACATGCTAGTATCACCCACCATTAAGGCATAGACTGCCTTGATCCGTAACTTCTTCCTTCCGGTCTGCCGATCGAACGCCGAACGGACACACCTTCGTAGCTCAGACAAGCTCATGGTGTTCAGACCGGGTGCCCGGATCACGGTCCGGTCACAAATTGATCGGTCCACCCCGTACGGCCCATCGCGTACAAGACCACTCTCATAAAACATAAACAAGTCTTGAATGTCAGCCATGGCGTACCTAACATAAGTGTATAATCAACCATTTTAGTACACAGCATGCAACAATCGTACCATCAAACACCCACTATCCCATTGTAACATTAACAGTGCGGTATTTCATACATCTTCCTACCGCCTACAAAATCGATTAGTACATGTTTTGTATTTCTAAAACTACAATTTATTTCTAACTATTTTACTTCCAAATTCTAACATACATCAAATTACATATTCCTATGACCTACAATATCGATTACTAATATTTTAATTTCTCAATCTATACTTTGGTTTTTATTTTCCCTACTACTTTGTAGTGCATGTTTTTTCCAATTAATGCAAAAAACTAATTACTAATTTTCCTACATTTCTTTTCTAACTTTTACTTAATACATGCTTTATTTATTTATACTATAACTTTGTATTACTGTTATTGCATTTTAATTCTAATGTACCACATTTATTTCCAATTTATTTTTACCACCTACTGCACTGTATCCACTTCTTCCCAAGTGTACTACTTGTATATTCCTAATCCTGCTACTATTGTTATCACCTACAAATGTTCTAAGATAAATATGTACTTTCTCAACATCTACACATCTGCAAGTTCATATTTTCACACCACATTAAACTACATTACAATATGTATGTTCACAAAAAACAGAGTACAACATTACATACACTACAATACATCATGCCTAACATTACAATATGTGTGTTCACAAAAAACAGAGTACAACATTACATACACTACAACACATCATGCCTAACATATGGAAGATTTGCTACAAATACAAACCATATCAAAGATTGACATAAAATAACATTAACAAAACATGGTTTGCTTAATTATAGACTAATGACATACATAAAATTATAGTTGCACGGGCACAAAACTTACCTCTTCTTGAAGCTCACGAGACGATCTACAACTTTTGTACTTGTCAAATCCGCTGATTCCAAACGAAAAGAACTCAAACCTTTGTGTTTTCACTCCTCACTTTCCTTCACTGCCTCCCTCTCTCGCTCTGTCTTCACTCGAACCAACTGCAAATGGGCTTCCTGCATTGCAATGAGACCATACGCGCACGAATGAGCTCCTATCTGTGCATTCATCCGTGAGTGAGAGGGGCCATGCGAGGGAGCTGCTGACGCGTGTGCTGCTCGGGTGTGAAAAAGGCCAGGGAGAGGCTGCTTTCGGTGGGCCGATTTGACCGAAGCCGAGACGTGCGGTCGGAGCGGCGGGTCGTGCGGTCAGCAAACAAGTCGTGCGGTCGGCTGCGAATGAACAGTGCGGTCGTGCGGTGTGGTACCGCACGACCCAGCTGATCGCAAGATCGTGTAGTACCACACCGCACGACCGGCCAGGTGTCGCGTCGGCGCGGTCCCGCGGTCGGGCGGGGGGCCAAAATTAGAATTCTTTTGCTGAGGGGGCTAAAATTGGAATTTTTGCGTGCTACAGGGCCAGATGCGTTCAAAATTCGCATCCTGGTGCATGGCTATTTGTCACGAACATGTATGAAATGCTTGGGCATGGCTCTGAGTGGCTTAAAATCATCCGAGTGCAACATCTTTTCCCTAATCAAATGCGTTATGCTTAAATCAGACAAGTCTTTTCTATAATCAAATGTGTTATGCTTAAATCAGAGAAGTGTGCAGTCGGGTGTGCTGTTTTTGCCATTTGTTTAAATTGTAATGTGTTGATTTAATTATTTATGGTGTGATGTCTCAACTAATCTGTTACCAAAATAGAAATTTGTGTTCACGAGCAGCGTAGCCTGTTCTTTTTAGCTGTGGCTTGTGACTTTTGGTTGTAACTTGTAGCTTTTGGGCTGTTTGTACGAGAGACTACAGAGTAACAGAAACTCACGTACGGTTTTTGCCGATATAAATGAAGTCAGTAAAGTATATACTACAATTAACTAGTAGACTCTATCTTATAAAAATACTCTGTTTAAAAACTAGTTACTATAGAAAAGTCAAAAAGCAGCTTTTGAAAGCTGAAAAGAACACTGCCTCTTTCTGTCGGCCATGTATTCTTACATTTGTTTTACAGTGATCATTCAGACGAGCAATCATATCGTGGGTACACACTGAATGTACTAGTATTTTCTATATGCTTATGCATACTAAAGCCGAGGTAGAGCATTACTTATTGCTCAGTGATAAATTAGTCCCAAGTTGTCATGAACCGGGGTTTATACGGGATAAACACCACCAAGAAGAGGGCCGGATGGCGTCGGCGTAGAGAGAGAGATTTAGACGGGGAAGACTTGGTTATTTCTCTGATTGATTCCAATAGCATGCGGTAGCCCCCTTTATATAAATGGCCTTTCCTAACAGATATAATCTAATTCCAATCATATCTCTAACAATATAGAAACTACTACCATATCTCTAACTAAAGGACTCTAATCTCTAACTCAAATAGAAACCAATCTTTAATTCCTAATAATAACCTGACTAGGCCCAAGGCCCACATCTATGACATTACACCCCTCCCGGACATGCAGCTCGTCCTCGAGCTGCTAGGCGGCGGTCATGGCGCCAATGGAAGACCTCCGACACCCGTGTAAAAGACGAACGGCGGCAGGGTCCTGTAGCGGATGGAGACGACCGGCCAGATCCAAGCGGAACAAGGCTGGACAAAGTGTAGCGCCTTCGGGTATATAATGCCTGCAAAATAAGTTTATTTTTTTTTAATTTAATTTTATTTTATTTTATTTTGATTTTTTGATTTTTGATTTTTTTTTGTTTTTGTTTTTTTTCTTTTTCCTGTCGGTCAGCCTGTTTACAAAAGCCCACACGCGAAGCGTCGGTTAGACCGACCGAACGCACGCACAAGCCCAGCAGAGAACAGCGGCTGGAGGACCGGCGGCGGCGGCGATCGGCGAGGAGCGGCTCGGCAAGCGACGACAGCAGCGGCGGCGCCAGCGGCGGCGTAGCAGCGGCTCGTCGGCGACGGCGAAAGCGGCGCTCGGACCGGATCCGCGGCGGAAGCGAGGCGAGCGGCCGGAGTGGCGATCGCGCGATGGCTTGGGCGAGGCGAACCCGACGGCGAAGCAGAGGCGAGCGCGCGGCGGCGAGGAGCGCATCGCGCGGCAGCTTCGGTTGAGGCGTACCGGCGGTGGCGGAGCGGCGGCGGCGTGAGCCGGCGCACGCGCGGCGGCTTCGGTTGAGGCGTACCCGGCGGTGGCGGCTTGGGCAGATCCGGAGCGATGGCCCTCGGGGCCCGCGGCGCTGGTTGCTTCGAGTCGAAGGTGGGCGATGGGGAGGTCGAGGACGAGCTGGTGGTGGCTGGCGTCGGAGAGCGACGGCCGGCGCGGATAGAAGTGAATAGCGGCGGCTCCTAGGCGCAGGGACTCGGGTGGCGGTCGGCTTCGGCGGCGGCGGATCCGGGCGGCCGGAGGTCAGAACCGGCGGCGGAAGCAGCGGCGGACCAAGCAGCGGCAGTGGATTGGGTGGTGGCGACTGTGGCGTCGGAATGGCAGCAGAAGGACGGTCTGCGCGGGGTGAGGACGGCGCAGTAGCTGGTGGCGCAGAAATCTTGCCGGCGCCAGCGGAGACGCCGGAAAAGGAGGCTGCGGGTGAAGCCCCCGATCCTGGGTCATTAACTCCTGACTGATCTGGTGATCTGTTGATCTGGTGGTGGATGATGAGCGTGGCCCTTTGTCTCTTGTTGCTCCTTCCTTCGATTCTCTATCCTCTCCAAGATGGCATGCATGTTGAGGACGATGTCCGCCATCTTTTTGTTGATGCTGGCCATCTCGTTGGCGCTAGCTTTTATTATGGCCAACGACTCGGCAGTAGAACGAACCGCAGAAACCATGGTAGCAGAAGTCGTGGGAAGGGATCGACAGCTCTGATACCAAATTGTCATGAACCGGGGTTCATGCGGGATAAACACCACCAAGAAGAGGGCCGGATGGCGTCGGCGTAGAGAGAGAGAGATTTAGACGGGGAAGACTTGGTTATTTCTCTGATTGATTCCAATAGCATGCGGTAGTCCCGTTTATATAGATGGGCTTTCCCTAACAGATATAATCTAATTCCAATCATATCTAACAATATAGAAACTACTACCATATCTCTAACTAAAGGACTCTAATCTCTAACTCAAATAGAAACCAATCTTTAATTCCTAATAATAGCCTGACTAGGCCCACCTCTATGACAAGCTGCTTCTTGTGATTCTCTGAATCACAAGCAGTGATAAATTAGCTTTTGTGAACGATAAGTCCACTTTGTTTAGCTTGCCCCTTCCACTGAATCGTTTGGTTGAAGAGAACATAGGAATGTACCATAGCACTGAACACTTCTCTTGCTCCTGAACTCCAGAGATGGATGAACACCAGAGATGGATGTGATATTGTGATATGAACACTTTGTCGAATATCCCATCTCAGATCCCAGAGGACTGTCTGATTTCCGTCTCGCCCAAGACCGAAACCTGGCCCGTTCATTCACTCAGCAATAGGAATAAAGAGTTACAGGTAAAGGGAAAAGCACATTACAAGCATAGCTTACAGCTATTGTAAGTTCATGTGATGGACCTAAACAAATATCAAAAAAAGGCATGAACCCTTTCTAGTTTCGACCCCTGACAGCCAGCCAAACAAAGGCTACCTTGACGGCATGGTTCTAGTTCCATAAGAACAAATCTAAATCTTCGCCAGTACACTGGCCAACAACAACTCTACATCTACTCCGTCTACACCAACAACACTTCTACATCCACACCTGCCAAACATCGACAAGGCGAAGCCACTCCACCGGCATGTCAAGTACTGATTGTTGGGGGAGTGGTCCCTACCTTGGCCCAGCCGGCTCATTCCAACATAAGACCCAATAATTATGAGACCACATGGCTAGCCCGAAAGAATTGTGATAAGGGAAAATACGATATTGTCTCTACAATTATAGATTTAGATAGAGACATTTATATAATAAGTCTCCTTATAGCTATAAATATATGTCTTAAGGTGCCATAGGGGTAGGCTCTCTCTTTTTCAGATAAATTTAGGTAGTATAGATTTTTATCATCTATCTATATGGTTTGTAAGGCTCTAGACGGCCCTTTCGTGACCTCTTCATAGCCCCTTGTTTGTTGTGTTTTGTATGTTACTGGTTAGGTTGGCCTTTTGTTTGAGTTTGGTTTGGACTTTTGGAGCTTTGGTGCGTTAGATGGCTTGCACTTCTTTATTTTCTAACCTGGACTTCGTCAATAAATGTATACAGGATTTGTGATTTCTTTCAGCATCCGAGATTTTGTGAGTTTGGTAGCGTCCTTGCTTCATTGATTATTCCGAGTTGAATTCATCTGATTCATAATTGTTCCTTATCATTGACCATGATGAAATCACCAAATGCAACCGTTCCCTTCCCTCCTATCCTTCATGTGATGGGGATTGGATTTAACTTTTTGTTTTTCTTTCAAGATGCATCAGATAAGGCTTCCATCTTGAACGTTGGATCAGGGATGGATGACCCGTGTAATCGCTACACACTTCCCCGCAGTCGAGGTAGAACTAGTTTTCACGAAAAGAATTTACCATTGTTACCGAACTCTCAACGAAAGAGATCACGAACAATACGCTAATAAGTCACCAAATCAATCTCAATCTCGCACATCGATCGAATCATATAAGAATGTACAAGAGTAATATCACTCATAAAAAATGGTGTTCAACAACTACGACTCAACACAGAAACAACCACATCAAAAAAAGATCAACTACTGATATGTAACACCGCATTTCCCTGTCATGAGTAGCTGAACCATTGATATATAACACAGCATGCCATGATCATGATGAACAGCACCAATCGCCAGTGCCTCCCCTCGGCTAATCAATCTCCTCAGAAGCACATGTCAAGCAGGCAGCAGCAGCAAAGGGCAGCGCAGCTGCAAGAGCAGAAGCAACATCGCAAGATCAGGAGGAGATTAGCAGACGTACGTCTGAAGAATGCTAGTAATCTGAAACTGTACAGTAACATGCTGACTGAGAATTCAGATGAAACCTTACCATCCTTTCCAGAATCCGTCGCCGCCGCGGTTCTTGGTGTCAGCGCCAGCGGGGTACTGCCCCTGCGGGTAGGCGACCGGCGGCGGCGCGACGTAGGCTTGCGGCTGGTAGGCCTGCTGGCCTGGTGGAGGGTACGCGGCGGCGGTGCCCGGCGGCGGGTAGCCTGCAGAGAAAAACGTATCCGTCAGTTGTCCAGCCAAGAGAAATATCTAATTCAGAGTTCAAGAAAAATTGCAGACTTGCTACTATCTAGTATCTACAAAGTAACCATATCAACAGATGAATAATCCAAACAGAAATCACAAGAAGAAGTGCATACATGTGAAGTGTTCAGAGATCAACAAGAATGCAAGATGGAATTCATATAGAGTAGTACCTGTGCCTGGGGGAGGAGCCTGGTAACTCATGATCGATGCAAAAGATGGAGCTAGCAACAACTGTGTAGAATGCTGGCTGTGTTTTCTTGATGCAATGGATATCAATCAAGAACAAGAGAAGAAGCTAGGATGGGATGGAGGATTGCTGCATATCTCGTGTTTGATCCCTCTCCATATAAAGAGAAAGCTAGCTCTACGCGATTGCTTAGGCGCGTTGTCCTGAGAAGAGAAAAAGGAAATAAAACAGAAACGGATGGATGCATCAGCATCATGCATTCAAAGTAAGAGAAACGGTCGCGTGTGGCGTATCGCTTTCAGCAGCAGCTGCCTTGTCACCTTGCCGTTGGACGCGTTCTCATTTTGCCCTTTTCTGCCATGAACGTTCGACGTTGGTCGCTGCAAGCCGTCGTGTTACGTCGTGATTGGTCAAATGCCAAAATTTGACCAAAATAGGGCGATAACTGGGAGAAAGAAACGGGTGCATGCGGCCACGTGGAGCCGCGTGCTATTATCTGGTTTGTGTTGCCAAGACGGCACGTCTCTGCTGCTGGCGGCTCGCCAGCTATGGCTGTTCAAGGGTGGATACACAGAGCAGGAAAGCTCTCTTTTCTGAAGAAAAATTGGCACGCTACGTATTGGTCATATAAAAATAGTATTATCAGATTTACGCTCAGGCATATGTTTAATCTTTCGGGTTGGTGATTAAATTTATATAGTAGACCGATTGACCGCGAAAGTTGAAAATGACTAGAAATCGCAAATCAAACTTACTCCAGTCTGCTAATTTCAGATCGCAGTCTGCACAGTACGTAGACCGTAGACGACCGCAGAAACTTGCATGGTGGCTAATGAGCTAGCTGGGTGAAGATAGACCTTCGGAGTTTTGGTACACCAACCGTTGATTCTTCTTCTCGGCTTCTTTTTCTCGGTCAATGCAAGACAACTGTGTGCTGTGACCCAGCCCTGGTAGCTTTTTTTGGGTGGCAATTGAAGAAAAATAATTAAAAAATGAGAAAAACATGAAAGCCGAGCGGGGCCCAAATCGTAGCATGTGCACCCTTTTTTTTCCTTTTTATGAAGCATGTAAAATTCAAAATGGGGCTGGGCTGTGATTAAATCTTTCACGTAGAGTGATTTGCAGTTGCAATTTGAGCCATTGGATCGGGCTTCAGATTAGGGGTGAAAGCAAGGGATGGGAAACGGTAATGGATAATCCGTTTTATCTGATATTCGTATCCAAGAAAATGTCAATGTGGTAAACAAAATCTGTATTCGAAAATATTTGCATTCAAGAATATTTGTATTTGTATTTGAGAATATTCGTATTTGTATTCGTATTCGAGACTATTCGATTCATATTCGACCCATTTCCTATGCCTATCTGTAACAAATCTGGTTATCAGAAATCCCAAAAAAAAAACAAGACGAATTTTGTGATTCAAAATTTAAATTTGGACAATTTAAAATCGGTAACCGTTCTAGTAACTAATCAGAAATTGGTGAAAAATTGACAAAACAGCTAGGAAATTTTTCTACCAAGATTTGTTACAGAAGTTGTAAGAGGATATTCGTATTTTACTAAATTAAGTATATATTCGATTCGAATTTGTATCCTTATGGCATTCGATTCATATTTGTATTCGAGAATATTTGAATTCGTATTTGTTTTAAAAATATGGATTCGTATTCATATTTGAGATTATTCGATCTTATCCAATCCGTTTCTATCCCTAATGAAAACAGAGTCGGATTCTGTTGGATTATACGGCTACCGAATCCAGATACTTAATATCTGAATCTGAATAGAAAACAGATCTGAATTCAGATGTTGAATTGGTGAAGTACCAGATGCCTGATACGAATCCAGTATGGCCTAACGCGGATTCGAAGCTGGATATCCAAATAAGATTCGGAGTTGGATATCCGGATTCGGCAAATATAATAGCAACAGATAGCTAATATATATCTTTTGTATTTGACCTCCAAATTGAGCATATTATATATGTATTTCGATTGTCTCGACGAGCCAATCATCATGGTGGACTCTAATTAGATATTTCATATTTTTTATTTTGGCACATCCCCCTATAAAGTTTTTTGCATGCTCTTTTTAACCAAAATTTGATATATTTATAATTGATTTATTTGCAATATATTTAGAATTAGTTACGATTAGTGGTAAAATAGTACCAATGATCAATGATTACACGATAAACTAGAGGAAAAGGGGCATAAATATTACTATAAAATTGGTGTCAATTTGCTAAACTTTATCGTGCCATAGGATATGAAGTTGTCCTCAGAAGCTGCATTATACAAATATGTGAGATAAATTATTCATTTGTTGCTATCAACATTTAATGCATAGTTACATGTTAGAGTTAGTTATTTATCAATTTAAAATATTAAAACAATTCAGAGCCATGTTTTAAATAGGAGAGGCCACGAATATGTGAGATAAATTATTCATTTGTTGCTATCAACATTTAATGCATAGTTACATGTTAGAGTTAGTTAGTTATCAATTTAAAATATTAAAACAATTTAGAGCCATGTTTTAAATAGGAGAGGCCACGAATAATTACTAGAATCCACAAAAAAGTAGAATTCAATCTGATTTTAAGTATAATCCGATCTAAATTCATATCCAACATTTGTCTGGTCCGTATTCGGGTCGACGTTTGTCCGATTCATATTCGAATCCAAAAAAATATGGACGCGAATATGATTTGAACACTATCCAATCCATTTTCACCCCTACTTCAGATCGTTTTTTATCATTTATTGCCTTTTCTAAATCAAGGCTTTGCTCAAGTCTATGTGCAGACCGGGTTAGGACTGAAGCAGCAAAAGGAAGAACCTAGCAGCATGGCGGGAAACACACGAATTTAAAAAAAACTATTTTTATTCTGAATTACAGTATTATACCTACATTTTTTACAGTTTCACCATATGTCGCTCCATGGTTGGGTGATTTGGGCTAATTACCCAACCATTTGGTAACACGTGGCCAAGTCGCCCAACTGTTGGGCGACTAGACCCTATCGCCTAACTGTTTGGCCACAAGCCCCAAGTCGTCCAACCTGGTTGAGTGACAAATCTAAGTCACCCAACGGTTGGCTGATTTAAAATAACAATATAATTATTTTATTAATTCGATGAAAATAATTGTGGGGGGAGTAATTGGCAATTTTTATAGATAATATATTTTTGTAGACAATGTCAATTAGTCCGTTTGTGATTTTCGTAGATTCTAAAGGATACAAAATTTGTTAGATTCGTAATAACATTTTGTGATCGTCAAATATTGTTGTAGTATGATAAATTTCTGAAGAATTTTGTGAGGACAATTGAGGTAGCAACGATTTGTAAGTAGGAAGGTAAATGGCGTAACGATAACAACATGAGGGAGAAATATGTACACAATAAAAAAAAAGTACATAAAGCAAAAGGAAGACCCACTACTCGCCACCAGCTACACAACCCACAAAACATGTTCTGTCGTTGCCACGTCCCACCCCCAGTCAGTGCCCACCCGTACAGGCCCACTTGGCCTTCCTCAGCACGGGGTGTCGGCCCCCTGATAGGGTGAGGTGGTCAGGAGCCCTGCTAACCCATGCTCCCAATGCCTCGGGGGTTGACTCTATCTGTGGCTGCGTGGGTACTAGGTACTGCTGAGCTGTGACCCAGAAATAACCTCGATTGGTGTGGGCTCACGTGCTCCCCTGACCTCTGCCAGATCATCCGCGAGGAAGTCGCTCACATCCACTGGGAGATCCTCATGCGGGATAGCTGAACTCCTGCCTAGGGCACCATACCTGCAGGACAGGTATTGTTTATTCTTGCAATATATTAATGCGAAGAAACCTCAAGAGACAAAATGTACCTTCCACATGGGCCATGGCCTGCAACCAACTGTCGTACCAACCATACCTGCCTGGGCAAACAACGTGTACTACCCTGACGCTACCAGGTAGGGGTCCACGAATGACAGCGGTGTCAGGGTATAGGCACATGCCCCACCCTGACCCTCTGGCCTGGTTAGGCGCTGGCGAGGCACGTGCACGTGGCTATCCGGAGCCTCCTATCTGAGCTATAGGATGTGGCAGCCTCGACATGGTCACCTCCGGGAGCATCTTGCACAATGAGAGGGCGTTGACATGCCTCGACGCAGTGTAGACCCAATGGACAAGCTGCTGTAGCTTGTCGCGCATTACCTCCAAACAGTAGGTGACCCTATCCACGATTGACCCAGTGTCCCTTACAATCTCGACGGTAATGTTCGGGAGCTATGTGACATCTTAGGAGCATGTGAGAAATTTCCATAATTTTCAACCTTATTTAGTCTCTGTTTGTAAATAGTAGCCTTTATTAGCATTTAAATTAAGAATATGAAATTTTTTTAGCTCATTAACATATTGAATAACATCTCTGTGAATTTTTATAATTTTGAAGGTTTTTTGCTATTTTAAATAAATCGGATCTTCGGTCTTTTGGTAGGGCATTTTGGTCTTTTTCAAAATATAACGGTCTCCCCTAACAGTCAACTAATAGCAATGGCATATAATTGAATTTTGGTGCTATTCAGTGGCATATAATAGAGAGAGTGTTTTTTAATGGCATTTTATAGAAGCGGACGCTATTCCGTACATATAATCAATTATCTCTAGTTTTAAAACTACACATCTAATGATTTTAATTGCTAACCCAACTTAGTTTCAAAATACACATCCAATGATTTTATTTGCTATCTTACCATGTTTCAAAAGTAAATCTACAAAGAAATGCAGGGGACTCACCTTTGTCGATGCGCATATCTCTGCTCCTCTCCCTCCTCTCTTCTCCTCCTTTCCTTTCTTCCTCTCCTCCCTCCTTTCTTCTCCTCCTCCTCCTCTCCTTTCTTCCTCTCCTCCTCTCCTCTCTTTCTCTTCTCACCTTCCTTTCTTTTTCCCCTCGACCGAAATGAGCGCATGGCGCTCGGCCGGCCACACACGCGTGGGGGTATAGCCACCTAGTCGCTAAACGGTTGCGCGACTAGGGGCTTGTTGCCAAATCGTTGCGTGATAATCACTAGTCACCCAATGGTTGGGCGACTTGGCCATGTGTCACCCAACAGTTGGGTGACTAGCTCAAGTCGCCCAATCGTAGAGCGACATATGGTCAAAGATGCAAAAAAAAGTAAAACGCAAATATAATACTTTAATTCAGAATAAAAATAAATTATTTTAAAATAATTTTGGAAGCACACCATCTGCCATTGCTTACTTTCCATTTCATTCTGGTTCAATTATACGATCGATTCACATTTTTTTATGTGATCTCTGTTTATTTAATACAAAAAATAAAATTGTGTTCGTCTCTTATTGAACTATCTAACATTGACAATCTGAATAATGAAATTGATGTATGAAAGAATTTGCAAATCTTTTCACCCTTACTAGATGAATTTGCTATTGCTCAATTGAAATCTGATTATATAGATGAGCATTGTTTAATTGCAAAAGTTGTAGCTTTGCTCATATGTGCCATTACTGCAAGTTTAAAACTTCGGAGATTTAAATTGCATAAATGCTTTACTTACATTTGCAAATCTAGTTATAATAATTGCTACATGAGAAATTTTGATTTGCTCATTAACATATATGATTACTCTTGGGTTAACAATATGATGAGCTTTTATAATCGCTGCTATTTTATAACATTAATTATGCAACAACGAAGAACTGTTAAAATGGATGACGTATACATGTACCATGTATACACATTGGCTTCTTTGTTACCATACTTTCAGCTTATGAAAAGCCGAGGACGACTTTGTTTGCAAGAATGGGAGGATGATAAGAATATATACCCTATGAATATAACCATATTTGCTCTGCTTGTTGTTCTAATTACAAGAGTTCCTACGCATCATTTAAATTATCAGATGAGCTCAATTCAAAAAGGTTTTACTTTGTTTTATAAAGAACTTATGATATTAGATAATGAGAATTCGTTGCATTTATTATCATGTACCAAGATTTATGATCAAGATCATGCAATACATGAGGCTACACATATGTTAAAACCGAGAACGGTTTTCTGTTAAGAATGGGAGGATGATGTGACCATACCACAAATACATACGACCATAGCGTCCAATATTAAGATTGAACTAAAGGTGAATTCGTTTCTTCAGCTTCAAAATATTTTAAATGAGAATATGATACTACCTAATGATGAAAAAACATATTTTTGTAGCAGCACATCACTTTTGCACCAATTCAAGTAAGAGTTCAAGTTGGACACATTTTGAAATCTAATTCGGCCTCCAAATCAATTCGGATTCAGCCTGACGGTGCAACTTCAAATATGCATAACTTTCACATACTAAGTCCATTTGAGGTCCACGAGTACTTGTTGGAAAGGTTTTCTTATCATCTTTCAAATGGATCTAGTCTCACCTCTAAATTCCTTTGGTGCGCACTATAATCATCAAAAGAATGTACTGCATCACCTGTTTGGGCCAAATTAGGCCTTGTAATGCTTGGGCCTAAGGGGAAGGTGCCCCCTCTCTACCCGTACTGTTCACGGTCGCACTATTCACGTGGACAATACGGTGAATAGTAACACCTCTTGTTTCTTAGTTTTGTACGTCTTTCCCTCCCCTATTTAAGGAAATCGCACCCTTCTAGTTTCATTGGATTTCGTTGAATTTAGATTTAGCTATTGTGCAAACTTCTGTTCTTCAGTTATATCGGACGACCACCTGTCAAGACAGCTTGCAGAATTCCACCTTTTGAACTCAATATAAACATTTGCAATTTTAGATTGCTTGTTATCTTGTTCTTGTACGTTCTTCGGTTGTATACAGGAATAGACCTTCATGGTCAGGTCACCCGCGTTCTTGGCACAGCTGATAACAATTTGGAGTTTGGTTCAGCAATTGTTAAGGCGCAAGCGATGTCGTACGGTTATAATTGGATCGCAAGAATCACCTCCACCAAAATCGAAGTTATCATCCTATTGAAAGAACGGGACTCCATTGCCACATCAAGTCGCTAATAGGAGATCTAGGAATTTATCAATAGCAAGCACCTATTCTATGGTGTGACGATCTTTAAGCCATATATCTTTCTGTTAATCATGTGTTACATGCCAGAACTAAACATACTAATGTGGACTTTCATTTTGCCTGAGAATGAGTGGCAAGAAAGGCGTTGGAGATTTGGTTCATGTCATCACGAGATCAATTAGCCGATGGTCTTACCAAACCAATTAGAATACAACAACTGAAGATTCTACGACATAATCTCAACCTCACCTGTTGTGATTGAGGGGAGTATTAAATAATTAGGATAGTTGTGTTTCTATTATTGTTTAGTATTCTTGTTGGTGTAGATAATTCCACTAGAGGTAGTATTTAGTATAGAAAATTTTGCTATAAATTTTAGAAGAAGCCAAACATAAGCTCCAACCTCATGTAGGGCCTGTTCTTTTTGGCTGCGGCTTATGGCTTTTGGCTGCGGCTTGTGTCTTTTGGGCTGTTTATATGAGATATTACAGAGTAACAAAAACTCACATGCGGTTTTTGCCAATATAAATGAAGTCAGTAAAGTATGTACTACAATTAATTAGTAGACTCTATCTTGAAAAAAATACTTCGTTTAAAAGCTAGTTACTGTAGAAAAACTAAAAAGCAGCTTTTAGAAGCTGAAAAGAACAGGGCCGTAAAATTTCTTTGAGAGTTCCAATGAACGTTCTCTCTCTCTCTCTCTCGTTCGTTCTCTGATTAAGTAACATCTAATCTGAAAGTTCGTGTATTCTTGCTATGAGAGCAAGTACAATAGTATAGCCAACTAGTGGCTATAACACTTGTCCATTTCATCTATAGTCTTCAAAAAAATAGTTCATACAATAAGGTAGCTATTACAATAACTATTTGGCCCCACGTGTAAGAGAGTGAAATGCATATTTTTATGTGCTATAGCTAGCTGTAATTTAGTAGCCAGCTTCCTTCTGTCTCTTCCTTTCTCTCTCTGCCATGTAAGATTTTGTTGATATTATATTTGCTATAGCCTGCTGACTAAGCCTTATTGTACCTGCTCTGAGGCATTTATACATCACTTTTGAGCAATTCCTGAGTTTGTTTCTTGCAAGATTCAACAAGTCATGACATTCTAACGATGTGTTTTTTCTATTCTGTGTTTTTAGGGCACTATTATTGTGTTTTTAAATTCCTGTGTTCCAAGAGGCGTCAAAGTTTATCAAACGAATCACGAGGAAATGGACAGTAAGATGACACCAAAAATAATAATGAACAGAAGTGACTGAACTTGTATTTTTGGAACCAGGGTGTAGGAACTAGGTCACCAGAACCAATCCTAAAACTAAACCTGGTCAGTTCATGTTTTCGCTTGGAAACTAGCCAGTTTTCTCCCAAACCCAGTCTGGTTTGAGGTTTTCGAATTCCAGCTTTGAGTTTTTTTGAAATCTTGATGCTTGCAATCTAACTAACAAGTAATACTACACATATTCCGCAAGAAGGTGTGATCAGCGGGGTCATGGCAATGAAGCTGGCTACGGTTCAAAAGGCTGGAACCAGGACATTAGCTGCCTATTAGCGGCCACCACATCATCTTCTCATAGCCATAGGATGGTTTTTATCCTTTTTAAACAGAAAATTTTCTCTTCTATGTCTTGGTAGCAATGTTTCTAGCCAGGAGAGGACATCAGAAAACACAACCAAATGTTAAATTGACTTTTGTGAGCGATAAGCTAGTAACTGAAGATCATCAAATCCACTTTGTTTTGCTTGCCCCTTCCACTGACTCGTTTAATAATCCGTCAAGGAGACAAGGGTGAAGAGAACATAGGAATGTACCACAGTACTGAACAATTCTCTTGCTGCTGAACACCAGAGGAGATTTGTGCCTTTTCTTTTTTCCAGATCTGACCTCCTCTTTTTGCCCCTGAATATCCCATCTCAGATCACAGAGAAAGAAGCCCGAGACCAGAACCTAGCCCATTCAATCACTCAACCCCAGGAATAAAGCATGACAGGCAAAGGCACATTAGAAGCATAACTTACAGCTATTCGAAGCGCTCCGCTCATTTCGATTTGAGCTTCTGGCTTCTAACCTATTTTTCACTATTCATAAATTTCGTCTTTTTTTAAACTTTTGGCTTTTTTTAGCTTTTTTGCCGGTTCTTTTTTCCCGTATTCGTTTGCGCAGTCTGTGATGAGCTAACATATTTTTCTATTTTTATTGTTTTTAAATTTAATTACACCAAATAAATCACTTTCAGTTACAATATAATTTCAATCAGTTACAGTACAATTTTAACCCTAAGTCACTATTTTTCGGCTCAACCAAGCGAGGCCTAAATGTGATGGACTTCAACAAATATCAAAAAGGCATGAACCCCTTCGAAGTTTCAACCCCTAACAGCCAGCCAAACAAAGCCTACTTTGACAGCACGTTCCAGTGAACAAACCTTCTCCGGTACACTGGCCTCCATATCTACTTTTCTGGATATGCAAGGCCTAGACCCATTCAATTTGTTAACAAACTACAATCCACTCGAAAAGTTGATATCGGTGACCACCAAATAAAAGCAGCAATCGTGTCCCGTAAGAGACGAGTTTGTACTTAAATGAACAGTCAACAATGCAAGTCAAATTGTAAGAAGGCAAGAGAAATCAAGGGTATAATTCAAATGATGATGAGATAATTTTCACCAATTTCTAACTATATAAATCTCGCAGATTTGCAATAAGACATATAAAAAATTATACTGTCCAAATAGACTACCTACAAATGATATATCGCAAGTACAACAAGACTTGCCTATGCCACATTCAGTGAATGAATGGTGTACATACATCTTCCTGAGTTCAGGTGAATTAAACCCGTTCCTTTTGCCAAATAGCCTAAGAGGAGAGAAAAATGCCAAACAGTACTTCTGTCACCAAGTGTTCTACCAGATAACAATTTGCATGTCGGACAATCAAAGACACAAAAATTTTGCTCCCAAGCTATCTACAATCAATGTAAATATGTAATGCCCAGTACAATTAATCTTTTGTAGCACAATATAATGCTAATGAAAACCTTTAGATGGCCAAAGGCATATATCTACATAGGCCAACTTTATCATTAGAAATTTTATTTGTATGCTTTAACAGTATCGTAGTCAACAGGACAAACCATAGATAATGGCCCGAATAATATTATTGGGCTTGGGCTTAGGAATAAACGGCCGAATAATATAGTAAAGAAAACAATAAAGTGGGCCGAATAATAATATACAATAAATGGAGAACTTTGGAGCTGTCAAAACAACCGCACATGGAAATGGTCATTTTCGCACAAAACAACTTGCACGCAATATTCCATGATCATTTCGCACAAAGAAATCATAATCATTGTCTTTGTCTTTGTATTATATATTGTTATGTACGCTGATACTAGTTTAGGTAAAGAGCTTGTATTTCACTAATCGACAGCAGCACAATCATATTTAGGACCTGTTTATTTTGGCTACGGCTTATGACTGAAATTTTTGAATTTTGGCTGTTTACAGTACAGATTACGGAGAGACCGATACTCACTTACAATTTTAGCTGGTACAGATGTTGAGCTTTTAACGTGTACAACGTTTAACCTGTAGACCCCGTTTTGAAAAAATACTCCGTTTGAAAGTTAGGTACTATAGCAAAAACCAAAAGCCGACCAACTTGTTGCTTGCCAAACAGGCCCTTAAGCCTCTAACTAGAATTCGCCATCCCTCGTGCGCCAACCACCACCATCGACCCAAGTCCTCATCATGCACGCATACCATGTGCGATTTATTAATCAAATACCATGTTAAAACTCTCATAAGAGGATTAAGGGATATGCTTCTGTATTTTTTTTCTCAATAATAATTTATATAATTTTTAAAGTATAATAAATAGTACTTCTTTATTTATTTTGAAATTAAAACTACTCTTATTAAAGAGGAAAAATATAGAGGTACTCCTCGATGATTAATGCTTTTTTTTTTCTCCCAGATGTTGCCGTGACACACCAAAAAAATCAAGAAAGAATCTCGCGTTGCAATTTTGCGAAAGCAAGCAAATAAATACGGGTCTTCGTCATCAGCTGGCCCACACACAGAGCGACACGTAACATCTGCAAAACCACACGCACGGCACGAACCACTTCAGCTCTCCACGGAAACAAAGCGAAAGGCACAAGAAAATACGACGAGTCCACCCATCCAAGATCCCAAATCACCCGAGAAGAAGACATGGCCGGCGGCGACGAGGAGGCGACGCTGCTGCTGCCACCGCCGGCGGGGTCGGAGGCCGCGGAGGAGCCGACGGCGCGGTCCCCGCCGGCGGACCGGCTCGGGGTGGGGTACCTTATCTTCTTCATCCTGGGCACCGGGTTCCTGCTCCCCTGGAACGCCTTCATCACCGCCGTCGACTACTTCTCCTACCTCTACCCGGGCGCCCCCGTCGACCGCGTCTTCTCCGTCGCCTACATGCTCTCCTGCCTCCTCCCGCTGCTCCTCATCGTGCTCTGCTTCCCCAAGTCCAGCGCCCCGGCCCGCATCAACACGGGGCTCTCCCTCTTCACGCTCGCGCTCCTCGTCGTGCCCGTCATGGACGCCGTGTACGTCAAGGGGGCGCCGCGGCTGTACGCCGCGTTCGATGTCACCGTCGCCGCCACGGTCTTGTGCGGCGTCGCGGATGCGCTGGTGCAGGGAGGGGTCATCGGATTCGCCGGCGAGCTGCCCGAGCGGTACATGCAGGCCGTGGTCGCTGGAACCGCCACCTCAGGTATATTCTTCCTTCCTTCCACCTGCCTCTCTGTTTCTTGTTTTCGTGTTGCTCCAATTGGAGATTGTTCCCTAAAAATGATCTACTAGTTCGTTCACAAATCAGGCACCGAATTGACAATTGATTTGTTTCTTCAAAATTTCTTTCATCCACTTTTAGTCAAGATGGTCAATTGTCGCTAGCAATTCGCGAGGTGAGAAATTGGAGCAGAATATGTGGTGTCGGGCCTATTTTAGTTGCATTATGTAAGGTGATTTTCAAGTTAGTATTCGAGGGTAGAGCGACGTAGATGGACAGCTTGTAAAACTGCAAACATTAAACTGAAGAAACTGAAAATGCAGGAACTATCGGAACCAAATAAGAGATTTCAACAATTAAAGGGGCATGTGCTGTAATTTAATGTGCTTGAAACTTACTATCACATTATAAATGCACTTACTTGATGCTGTTTTTGTCAAAAATGTATGATGTTATGAGGATTTATTTGATGGATAGATGCTGATGCTAGATGCATTGTCTTCATGAATTGCATTATGCAGGTGTACTTGTCTCAGCGATGAGAGTAGTTACCAAAGCAATCTACCCACAAGATGCCCATGGGCTAAGGCAAAGTGCGATCCTCTACTTCATTGTCGGTATAGTGGTCATGGTGATCTGCATAGTTTGCTACAATGTGGCGGACAGGCTTCCAGTTGTCGTATACTACAAGAACATCAAGAGGAGGGCTCAGAAAGCTGAGGGCGGCGGCATGATGGGATCAGCCTGGAGATCAACCTTGTGGAGCATTGTTGGGAGAGTGAAATGGTATGGGGTAGGAGTGGTTCTCATCTACGCAGTCACTCTCTCCATATTTCCGGGATACATCACAGAGGACGTGCACTCTGAGGCACTCAAGGACTGGTACCCCATCCTCCTCATTAGTGCCTACAATGTGTTTGATCTTGTTGGCAAGTCCCTGCCTGCCATCTACCTACTCCAGAACGCCAATGTCGCTGTCGCTGGATCGTTCGCGAGGCTCCTGTTCTACCCCCTCTTCTACGGCTGCCTGCACGGTCCCAGCTTCTTCCGCACTGAGATCCCGGTCACCGTGCTGACATGCCTTCTTGGACTCAGCAATGGGTACCTGACCGCCGTGCTGATGATCCTCGCACCCAAGGCTGTGCCCATCCACCACTCTGAGACCGCCGGGATAGTCATAGTGCTGTTCCTTGTGATTGGGCTGGTCATTGGTTCTTTTGTTGCTTGGTTTTGGGTCATTTGATGATGGGGGTCTGTCATCCTGTGTATTCATGCGAGTGTACCATAGTGCCATGTTCAAGCTTCCTTTGCTTGCTGTTGCTTCATTTGGCCACCAAATGGCCAAGGGTATGTAACTTGTTAGTGTAGCCCAGATGAAGACCGGTGCAAATCTGCAAATGTGTGTAATTTACATTTCATGAAAAGATATCCACTGTTCATATTGATTCCCTCAGCTCGTATGAACTTCTCTCTCTCTCTCTCTCTCTCTCTCTCTCTCTCTCTCTCTCCAATTATTTGCATCATGGTACTTCTATGAAAATGTTTGCTGCTACCAGATTTTTCTGATATGTGAAATGTCTTCCGATCAAATTGAAGCTCCTCTTGAGGTAATTGTAAGGTGTGGGTCGTGAAATTGGTGGCTCCTCTCGAGGTAATTGAGACCGGGCATGTGAAATGTAGGTTTCGAACGAAGTATTGCTGCCAAAATCGAGGCCTATCACCGCAATTCCGCACGTTTTGGGTCGGTTTAACATTTAGGTTCGTGCGAATTGCACAAGCTTGACTAATCTTGCGAAGAACATTTCTGGGTTGTGCTCCTAACTTTGGTGACTATAGGGTTCTTGATCTCATGAAACCTTGCTGCTTGCTTGGAGCTAATTGTGAACCCTTAGAAAAATGTGATCTATGATTTTTGTGTAATGCCATCTCCATTTTTGTTATATCTGCTTAATTCCATGAAATTTACAGTGTTCTATGTCATGCATAGTGCTCTGATTTGGCAGCTTACAGAGATGACGATGAAATGATTTGTTTTTTTTTTGTATTTCACTGAATACATTTTATTTCGAAAGGCGTTCTTCTGAAATCTCTACTTTTCCTTGCTTGACTTGCCATCTGCAGGAAGATCAGAGTAGCACGGACAAAAGCGATGATCTGGTGAGGGTCTTGAGCGAACGAGCTTCTATCGTAGTGGTAGAACGCTCTAGTAGCACCCGCCAGGTCCTGGGTTCGACTCAGGCTGGGGGCAAAAAAATTCCCTCGCTTGCCACATAAGCCAAAGCACAGGCCGAAAGGCTCGCCCAGTCGCTGGTCGTTAGGGTCAGGGCCCAGGTCGTCTGGGCCGAGCGTTAAGCTCCCCTAGGCGCTCTCACACGGGCTGATGCCGCTGTGTCAGGGTGGGGTAAGGGTTCGGGGATTTTCTCGATCTGTGAGAGGATCTTTCTTCTTAAGCTAATGCCGGGGGGTGTCTTGTACCCCTGCAGGTCGAGTTTTTTTTTTTTTGGTGAGGGTCTTGAGGGAGCTGACTGTCGTGCAGCGGAACATTGCCAATTTGCAAGTAGAGCTACAGGGCAGAAAGGTGGTGGATCGATATATAGTTGTTAGACTCTATATGTTTACACCAATTCTATACCATGCCAATGCTTTTATGCATTTTTCATTTATTGTTACTTTTTCAGATCCTGTACTACATGATATTGCTTTCACTTTAGATCACTACTTCCATATTTCATCACTTTTGACATATGCCCTTTCCATTCTCTAGTTGTGGTGCTGAAATTACGAAATTTATGCAAAATATCACTCTGAATTTTGGTTGTTCATGAAAGGACATTCTATGCAGAGATGGAAACTACTATGGTGAGCATTTCTTTTTCATAAAAACATATAGCCCATGTCGCAATGAATCCTAATTTTCCTTTAAGTGACAAACTATGTCTTGAACCATGTATTCTTGAAGAATGAGTAAAAATGCCCAACTCTTGTTAAGAGCTTAAGGCTAAAGCTTTTAACTGGTTAATGCATGAAGCTTGAGACTATGTTTATGCCGTGTTAATATGTGATTCATAACAAACAGAAGTGCTGGCATCCAATATATGTTAGATTCATAAACTTTGCTGTATGTCATTTGTGAATTCCCGCATATTCATATTTTATATTTGTATCTCTTTTCAGAGCTTGTGATTTGAACCTATATTGTTAGTGTTGATCATGCTGATGAAGTTTTGATTTCCACAGGATGATAAAAAAAAACATTGCTCATTTGACACACGTTAGTGAAATGGAAAAGAAATGCGAATCTTTGGCTGCAATCACTGCTATTTTGAAAGAAGTTATTCAAAACAAGGTAATGGAAGTCAGAAATCGATGTTTTCTTTTACTTGATCTCTGCCTTGCTCTGGTTTACCAGTTATTCAGATTAATTGTGTTAAGAACATTACGCCTTCATTGCTGTACATACATTACCGCCAATTGTACAAGATCTAAATATCTGAAGTAACGGCCCTTTTCTATCAGGATCGCATTATTGCTCGGCTGCAGCAACCTTACTCCCTTGATTGCATTCCTGTTGAAGCTGAATACCAGGTGAGGTTCTTGATCATTTTAACTTGTAAATTTTATAGCAAACATGCCATTCATTTGTGGGCATGCACATGCAAGCTGAAAATGGTGACGCAACCTACATCCAATGTTTCGATTCTTAGCGTTCTTTACAATGGTACGAGGAGATTGTTGGTTTACACCTTCTTAGGCGATTTCATATTGTTAGAATAGTCCCACATGGATTGTGGGAGAGGAGCAAGCACAACTTATAAGTGTGAGGGAGCCCCCACCCATTGGACTAGTCTTTTGGGGGGAGAAGACCCAATACCACTTATAAGGTTGTTGCTCCGTTGCTCCGTGGGCTTAGCTGTGTTCAGCCCATTTAAACCTGCGGCACCCGGTTGGACCTAGGCATGCGGCTAGGGTCCAAAAAGTGTAACAATTGGTATCGAGCCTGTGTGTCTAACATCTCCTTGGACCTCGGGGTTGCGTAGTGTCCAATCCATGTGTGAGGGAGATTGTTAGAATAGTCCCACATGGATTGTGGGAGAGGAGCAAGCACAACTTATAAGTGTGAGGGAGCCCCCACCCATTGGACTAGTCTTTTGGGGGGAGAAGACCCAATACCACTTATAAGGTTGTTGCTCCGTTGCTCCGTGGGCTTAGCTGTGTTCAGCCCATTTAAACCTGCGGCACCCGGTTGGACCTAGACATGCGGCTAGGGTCCAAAAAGTGTAACACATTACTAAGGAAATGTGTGGTTTTCTGAGTGGATCATGCTTTCCCTGCTCATGGTGCTGGTTTCTTCTCAGAAACAATTCTCCGAGCTACGTGGCTCTAGTGACGATTCGAAGTTCTTGACGCCACCTCTCTGTCATTCTTCTCTGTCAATGTCTACACCACCTCAGTGGAGAGGGCTCAATGCTTGGTAGCTGGAAGCAAGTGGAGGACATCATCAACCCTGAGGGTGACGGACTCGATGGCATCAACCAGAGGAGGTTGTCATGGCCATCCTCCATCAAGAGGGACATGTAGGTCACAGTTCGCCAGCAAATACCCCATAGTATTCCGGGTTACCTTTGATTATGTGTGTGTGTGTGTGTGTGTCGATCACTAGCAAAAGCTCCGTTTGGCATGTGCTACTGAAACGAGAATTCATCGCCTGTTACACTGAATGATGTTAAAAATGCTTTGTAAGTTCCCTTTTAACAGTGGTGTTAGATTTAATCTTGACTTAGAGTTCTAGTCGTAAATTGAGTTCGTTTTCGGGTGTAATTCGAGTTGAAGAAGTGTCCAATTCGAAGTTCTAGTCGTGTGCTATTAGGAGTTATAGGCATATAAATTGAGATGCTTGTAACCAGTTTAGGCATTGCAATATTTGCGATAAAATAAAGATTAATTCCAGGGCATATTTCGTAACAATTGGTATCAGAGCTTGAGAGATCGAGAGCCAAGAGCCTAAACACGAGTTCTTCACTGCTGCCCGGGTGATCTTTGCTCGGGGCGCCACCGCTACTCACGCCGCTGCGGCCTCGGCGACCACCGTTGCGCGCCGCCGTCGGCCTCGGGTCGTCCGACCGTCGTCACCAGATCGACGCGAGCTCGCCACCTCCAACCCATACCAAGCTTCCGTCGCCGCCCGCTGCAGAGAAGGAGGCGACCGAGGTCTCTTCGCGTGTCGATTGGTTGGAACAATGAACGGCGATTAACGTCGAATAATGCAATCAGCAACAAGTGATGCAAGTTCTTCGCAAAAATAAAGTAAGTTTTCGTCAAAAATTTCTTGCACAAGGGCGAGCAAGTCACAACCAGAGGTCACGTCAATTAGAAAGGAAGAAAAAGAGACATCTTTTGAAGCCGCGTTGAAGCAATTTTGATTTCCATCAAACCTCGATTTCCATCTTTGAGGTGTTTGCATTGTGCTTCCATCACGTCGAGAGCAAGGAGGCTTTGTCTTTGTGTGATCTTGATCTTCACGTCGGCAAAGAGAAGGCAAAAGGAGCAGGCGGCCGCAAGTCAAGATACGAGCACCTCGCATCGAGGAAAAAGTCGATTGATTTTCCATTGAATCCGAAGCGAAGTCGTGTTTCGTCTCCAAGCAAGTCACGGACAATCGCGCGACTCCGATACTGTTTTTTCTTCTCCGAGTTGCACGCAAGCGGCGTGAAATAAAAGGGTCTTGAGGCGAGCAGAGCGGCAAGAGCAAAGTTTAGAAAAAGAGAAAAAGAAAAGCAGTAATTTTCTCTGTTTTCTCTTGGACCAAGAGACTTCAAAGTAGCCTTAATTTTTGATCCGTGCCCAAGATCATGTCACGTACCGAGGCGGTGTCGCGCGGCGAGGCATTGTCGGTGTGATGGCGAAGGAGAGTTCCGCTATCTCACCGCATTATCGATGCTCACGTAGAGTAATTATGCAGCATGGACAATCAAGATGAAGGTGTACATGAAGGCTCAAGGAGTGTGGGATGCGATCGAGAACGGCAACGTCGATATGCGCAAAGATCAGATGGCATTGGCGGCCATCTACCGGGGCATCCGAGGAGACGCTCTTCCCTCGGTCGAAAGGAGACGGCCAAAGCCGCGTGGGAGGCGTTGAAAGCGGCGCATCTTGGCGCAGATCGTGTGAAGGAAGCAAAGGTACAAACTCTCAAGACCGAGTTCGAGTGCTGCGTATGAAGGAAACGAGTCGATCAATGACTTCGCCGTCCGGTTGGCGGTCATCGTCAACAAGATACGGGCCTTGGCGAGAAGGTGGAAGAGTTGTATGTGGTAAAGAAATTCCTTCGTGCTATTCCCTCACGTTTCTCCCGATTGCTTGATTATAGAGCAATTTGGAGACCTAAAGACAATGACCATGGAGGAGGTCATCGGTCGTCTTAAGGCGTATGAGAACGCATCCATGACACTAGCAACAAAAGTGAAGGACAACTCTTGTTGACTCGCGCCGAGTGGGAGGCTCAATCAAAGCGTGAAGGCAAGAACGCTTCGGGGTGATGGCAATGGCCGTAAGGTCGGAGGTTTGATAAGGCAAAAGTGAGGTGTTATAAGCGCAATGATTATGGACACTTCGCTTCAGAGTGCCCAAAGCCGAAGACGAAGAAAGCGTTCGTTGCTGAAGAGCTCAGCGAAGATGAAGTGCTCTGAAGATGAGTTGAGTCAGGGACGTTTTAGATGTGTCGCCGTCCAAACTCAAACAAGATAGAAAGAAGATAGAAAGTCAAGATTAAGGGGGAGATTGTTAGATTTAATCTTGACTTAGAGTTCTAGTCGTAAATTGAGTTCGTTTTCGGGTGTAATTCGAGTTGAAGTAGTGTCCAATTCGAAGTTCTAGTCGTGTGCTATTAGGAGTTATAGGCATATAAATTGAGATGCTTGTAACTAGTTTAGGCATTGCAATATTTGCGATAAAATAAAGATTAATTCCAGGGCATATTTCGTAACAAGTGGGTATTTGGTGGCAATACACAAAGTTTGCGCTGATACTTCTCATGATTATCAAGGATCAGAAACAAGAATCTCCAACAGGTGTTATTCACAACCAAATTCATTTCAGTAGCAAAAGAATCGGAATATATGATTAACTGGGAAATGCGTATCAAATCTTGATGGTTGCTGCATGAATTATGCAAATCGTTGTCTAAGATCCTCTCAACAGCGGTTGTTAAAGACGTTACGTACCAATTAACATTAGTTGTCGAGTGTGAATTCGATGCGGGCATCTTTAACAAAAACAACCCCTTTTCCAATAATAATAACTTATGGATTGGTGCATGCCTTGATTCTGTTGGTGTTGATGGGCCAGAAATTGTAGGCCTGGCCAGTTTGGTTCATAGCAGCAGCTGGGAGAGATGGTTATTAGCGATTAGTCCCGTATTGCTGCTTCTAGCACAGGGCTCAATGACGGAGATTAATATAAGGATGGCTATGGCTTCTCGTCAACCCGTGCAGCTGCGTGGTGAGCACAAAGCGAACTATTCTTTCGCCTTTTACTAAAGAATACCGTGTGCTCTCTACATTAAGCAGCATACTCCTATTTTTGGAGGGATCTCTTTCTTTCTGATAGGAAGGGTCCCACAAATCATAATAATTATAAAGTTTTGCAAGGATTCTGTTCAGGCTTGTGTACTGAAGAACCACGTTTTATCAAATTAAATGGCGCAAAAATCCACATTTATGTCAGACAACCCAATCTACTAATTGATCTCCTACTGCTTGTTTCGGATTTTAGGTAAACTAGCTATTTCTAGTAACCAAAATCTCTCCTAAACAGTCCAGCACAGCACCGAGTAGATGCAATACCACTTAAAGTTAAAGTTATTGACCCGCAAATACCACTGGATAAACCTCCCTCCGGCCCCCGCAGCCCCGTCGCCCCCTCCCCGCCACCGCCCCCTCCTACCCCCTCCCCAGATCCCCCGCCGCCGCCACTCCCCACTCCCTCCTCCTCCACCGCCCCAGCCCCGCCAAGGCCAGCGCCTCCTCTCTCCGCGTCCCCGCCCGCGCCGCCAAGATTTCCTGCACCGCCGTCGCCGCGCCCTCCCCATCCTTCCCCGCCGCCGGCGCCGCCGAGCGTGGCGTCTACAACTTCGCGGCCGGCTTGGCCACGCTCCCTCTCTCCGTCCTCCAGAAGCGCAGGCGGAGCTCGTCGACTACCGCGGCTCTGGCATGAGCATCATGGAGATGAGCCACCGTGGGAAGGAGTTCCACGCCGCTATCAAGAAGGCCACCGCGGTATGTGTTAGTGATTAGAGTCGCGGTGCTTCTGCTTCTCCGTGATGTGCTTGGCTCGTTGGGGGAATTTATTCAAACATGTCGTCTGCAGCAGTTTCTCGGGAGCTTGCTTGCATTTTTCTCTGTAGATGCTAGATATTACCTCAATTGGGTCTCAGATAACTCAGTAGAGTCACAAATTTTGCTCCTTTCCTTCTTATTACGTGTATAGGCGTCGGGCAGTTGTTGGTATCAGTAAGCACACTGGTTTTCGTAGGTGCTGTAGATGGCCATAATTTTGCTAATAGTAAGCACACCGCAATTGCTTGTTCGCATTCCAGATGATATGAGCTATGAGGCATAAATACAAAAATTCACAATTGCGATGTTTAAAATACTGCACATTAGATCCAATTAAGTGGTTTGCCGTTTGCCATCACTGCTGTTGCAGCTTCAAGGCTGCAATGCAAGAATACTGCCTCCCTGCAGAACCCTCTGAATGCAACTTCCACCCATGTTTCTTTCACCAAGAAGAGGCTGGTTCTTGTCCACGCCTCTGCGGACGCTGGTGCAGCTGACATGGAGCAACCAGAGAAGCCGAAACCAGTGGCTTCGATCGAGGAAATGCCGCTTGAGTCCAAGCAGCAGATGATTCTGGAGCAGAGGACAAAGATGAAGCTGGCCAAGAAGCTTCCAGATTGTCCTTGAACATTGTCTGCCCTCAGATAGTCAGATATACAGTGGCATCTGATTTTAAAGAAAAATCAGTTTTCAGGTAAGAAACCACTGCTCATCAGTTGTCGGCGACGGCAAGCCTCCTGTTGAAAAGGACAGAATCACAGAATAAGGGCGCTTACGTCGGCCTGAAGACAGAAAACAGCTAGAGTGAAATATGTTTTGTTGTCGTCAGGCGCAACCCGAATGATCCGAAGGAGTCATTTTTGTTGATTTGGTTGTAAACACTCTTATGAAATTGGCCTTCTTGGGTCCTCTTGTGGGTGCATGTCAGGAGTGCTGCAAATACTAACTGCAATGCTTTTGCTTTTTTTCAAAATATTGTGGGTGCATGTCAGGAGTCCTCTTGAAGTCTTGAACTGCCATTTTGTAACCTATGGTATATAGAATATTAGAATCACCTTCATGTGTGTTCACTGAACAGTTTTATTAATTAATCCTTTCTTTAACAATATTGAATCAGTGCATCTTGTAAAACTTGCACAGCAACTTACATGTTGAAACCGTGATTGCTGTTTCGCCAAGTACTCCAGTACCGTATTTGTTTGACTAACATCTTCCCTGCAGGTCGAGCTGTTCTCTCTTTTGGTGATATATGTGCCTTATATGCCTATAAACACCTTTTGTATATTCCTTTTGTATGGAAACATGGTAATTATCCATATTAATATTTAAAATTATGATTTGGAGTCAAATTTATTGTCATGAAATTTTAATATTACTTTTTAATGTTTGAACTAAACACTACAAATTTACAGCATGGATATCTCTTCTATCAATACATAATCAGGACATCAACTCACCTAAGGGCATTTCAGTCAATACATCTATCAGGATACCAGCTGCACAGCTAGAATTCAGGATGCCAAACAGACTAGCTACTCAGCCTAACCAGCTAGCTACTCAGACCAACTAGCTACTCAGAATCTCCAGCTCCCCCAAACAGGTCCTAAAGCAGTAAAACAGAGAAGAAAAAAATCCAAATCATTACCCCGGTGAAAAATCATGGCCCTCTCACCTTCTCTTTCCAACCTACTAATTGATCCACACTTGGTACTCCTCTCTTTAATCTAGAATCTAGTCTCTAATTAAAACAGCAAAACAGAGAAACAAATAAGAGAGATGCGGGATACGTGGTCCCTATGGACGGCTCTAATACCAATGAATACTGTGCTTATGTAATGGTGTATGAACAGAACGATCACATGTATATCTTCTTTAGAATTTTGTGCCTATAGCATTAGCTTCATCTTCTATGTCATATATATTCATTCATCCATTGACGTGGTCAAGAGAAAACAATTCCAAAGATATGTAGTCTCTAATTGAAACAGCAAAATAGGTCCCTGGTCGACTCGGCGGGAAAGCTGGCGCGTGGCTGCTGGAGAGATGCGGGTCGCCGACGGCACGGAGGAGCAATGGAGTGCTGGCGATGGATGGCTTCGGACGTGATGAAATCAAGGTTGCGGCGCCCAGGGATTTTTTTTTTGTTGGGTTTAGGGCTTTCCTCTCTGCCACATCTCTCTGAGGAGTGCTTTAATATTTTTCTCTCCAGTAAAAATATCACTAATTTAAAATAAATAAAGAGGTAAGTAGTGTCTATCCGCCATCCATCATGTTTGAAAAATTATGCAAATCACTATTAAGGAAAATATAGAAGCACATTTCTCTTTTAACATGGCACAAGCTTGATTCCACCTCCAACTTCCCCATACGACTCACTCAAAGGAAATGGCTCCTCTTCTAAAAATCTAAACATCTCATTTTTCCCTTTCAGCTTTTCTCTATTTACACACAAGTCCTCAAGAGGGTTATTTTTTTATAATATTATATTTCATTTTTCCGTGAGTCAATGTCTTCTTGCAAGGTAGATCAACGCCATTTTCACTCTTTCATGATTTCTTCTGACACCATTCATGCGATTCTCATTATAACTTTTATTTTTATTCAAAATTTTAGTTATTTTTTATTAAAGTTCATATACAAATCAAACTGTTAATTTCATTTAATTTATTTTAAATTTTAGTTATTTAGATATTTTCTTTGGAATTCATATGGAAATAAAATTACAAATTTTCTTTTCTTTTTATTCTAAATATCATGTTTATTTATGGATTTAGCTAGGAATTTGTCTGAAATCAAATTGCCTATTTTATTTTATTTTATTCCAAATTTCAGTTTTTTTAGAATTCGTATGGAAAAAGAAACTATTTATTTATGAAATTAATGAAGGTCATAATAGGAATAAAAGGGGTAAAAGTGTCTCAAAATTATAGAACAATTTTATATTTTGAGAAGAGTTGGGAAAGCTAAAATATATTGTGACAAGGAGGTAGTAACTCCTAATGTGCTCAAAGAAAGAAGAAAGAAAGCATGCTTATTTTGGCCCAAGATTGTTCGGGCCGGCCTCCTCCTGTTGGCACAGCAGCGGGTGGATGGGAAACTTGCCGTGGGATGGGTGTGTAACCAGTGGCATTGGTGGGTAATTACCACCCAACTCCACGGTGGAGCACCCCTTGAGGAGCTCCATGATATCCATGGATCTGGCCCTCAAATCCAGGATTTTGGTAGATCCAGATTTCGCGGAGCTGGAGCGTTTGGGTAAACTTTCGTGGAGTAGAGCTATTTTTCGTGGATCTGGAACTGGTGGAGCTCTCCCAAACAGGCCCTAAAGAATACCATGTGCTCTCTACATTAAGCAGCATATTCCTATTTTTGAAGGGATCTCTTTCTTTCTGACAGGAAGGGTCCCAACAAATCATAATAACTAGCTCATAAGCGCGGCGCACGCCGCGCTAGCTACCGTGTGGACCAAAGTAAAAGAGACGATAATTCGCAGGGGTTCGGAAAAAAAATCGATGACACATGCGTAATTTAGGGAAAACCAAAGGTCTTTTCTGAAAAAAACCGAGGACTTGTAAGGACTTGTACGTAAGTAAATAAGAACCTATACGTAAAAAAAATTGGCAGGGACCTTTTCGCGAGAAAAAGGACCTCTACGTAATTTTCAGAAAACACAAGGAAATGGGCTCGGCCGGCCGTACGCAAAACCCAGAGGCCACGCGCCGGCCGACCAAGCGCTGGGGGCGACGTGGCCATTCTCTCCGCGCAGCAATCCCCCGAGCTTTGTATGGGTTGGTATTTTAAAAAAAACTGGCAGGGACCTTTTCGCGAGAAAAAGGACCTCTACGTAATTTTCAGAAAACACAAGGAAATGGGCTCGGCCGGCCGTACGCAAAACCCGGAGGCCACGCGTCGGCCGACCAAGCGCTGGGGGCGACGTGGCCATTCTCTCCGCGCAGCAATCCCCCGAGCTTTGTATGGGTTGGTATTTCAAAGTTTTGCAAGGATTCTGTTCAGGCTTTTGTACTGAGGTACCACGCTTTATCAAATTCAATGGCGCAAAAATCCGCATTTATGTCAGGCAACCTAATCTACTAATTGATCTTGTGATGGATATTTGCTACTCCTCTCTCTAATCTTGTAATACCGCTAAAGCGTAAAAGAGAAGAATGCGAGAAATAAACCAATCCAAGGGGAAATAAAGGAAATAAAGTAGAGTTTTACCGTTAGACCCATCGGCTTTAGAATACCGAATAAAAGTAGCGTTCACAGAGGTTCCTAGACTATCCGGGGTCGGTTGGCACCGTCTCGTATTTGGATTCTCATCATCCGGCAGGAAATTCCATTATTACCTTTTACCAGCTTACCTTGCGTAGTAGAAAAGCCTTTAATCAGAGCAGAACTCACCCTTGGACCAAAATGCCCTTAAGGCAATCAGCCATAAGAGGAGGGATAAGGTAAGAGCAATTTTGGTAATGCACAAAGCCAGGGGCTGTTCCACCATGCCATTATAAGCTGGCACAGTACAAGCAAACATCTCCACAACCCTATTTCATTTCCCAACCAAGAGCAACAATGCAACAACACATGCATAAAGACATGGCCATATCACTCAACACATAGCCACCCTTGCCACAGAAGTCACACTCCTAGCATCCTCCTTTCCTTCCCTCTCACCCAAGGCAAGAGCAAAGCCAAGAGAGCACAAAGCTATACCACCACCATAGCCCAAAGCTCCAATGACTAGAGCCACCACAGAAAGACTGTAAGGGAAAGAACGAAGGAGACGAGTCAGGATTGTGACAACAAGCCAGCCGAGAGGAAAATAAGAGGAAGAGGGAGCAAGGAGGAGAGGAGGCCCAACCGAACCGCAACGTAGCCATCCTCATCGTCGTCCGAACCTTGCCTTCCTCAACTCGACAGCAAGCCAACACCAAGTAAGCCTTCATTCTTCCCCCAATGCATCAGTGGCAAGCTTGTAGCACCGTCGTGTGTAGAGATGGCAACGGGCACAAACCCGCTGGGTTTTGCTATCCCAAACCCGTGCCTATGAAAGTTGGACGTGCCCGCTAAAAAAACACATGCCCATGATAGATGCAGATTTTTGCTCAGACCCATGCCCACTGGGGAAGTAACTCCTAAGGTGCTCAAAGAAAGAGAAGAAACAAAGCATGCTTAGTTTGGCCCAAGATTGTTTGGGGCCGGCCTGCTTTTGTTGGCACAGCAGCGGGCAGACGGGGGACATGCCGTTACTAATTAGTCCCATACGGCTGCTTCTAGCCGACACAGCACATCGAGGAAGTGGTATATAAGGATCGCTATGGTTCCTCGTTGATTTGTGCAGCTGCGTGGTGATCACAACGCGAACTATTCTTTCGCCTTTTACTAAAGAATACCGTGTGCTCTCTACATTAAGCAGCATACTCCTATTTTTGGTGGGATCTCTTTCTTCCTGATAAGAAGGGTCCCAACAAATCATAATAATTTTAAAGTTTTGCAAGGATTCTGTTCAGGCTTGTGTACTGAATAATCCACATTTATGTCAGATCAAGAGGAAGATATAGAAGTTAAATTTTAGACAAGAGTGATGGATCCAACAGGCCATACTAAGGTTGAAGTGTAACATTATAATGTTTGGTTTTGACTAATCAGTGGTACTCTTTGTGCAGCTGACGCAAACAAATAAGAAATTCTTCTTCTAGTTTCTTAGATACGATGATAGAATAGAAAACAATGACGAGCCTTTCAAGTGCTTGATCATCTTCGTATTCAGAAACTGTCACATATTGTGTGTGTGTGAGCATGCCAACACAGTTGATATGTACATGGATGTAGACGAGAATTTATCTTGAATCTGTTTGTGAAGACTTTTGTCAAGCAGATAACTTGAAATAATCCCATCCATTTGGAACAAGCTCAGCCCTCCACTTGCCATACATTTATCGGTGAAGAGATGAAATCCTGAATTTTGTATCATAAGGACAATATAGGAATTCACTACAACATGGCAATAAAGCGCCTTCTAAAGTCCAAGAAACTCTAGCAGAGTCCTTTCAGAGGCATTTTCGAAAGTACTCATAATTTTCCGAGGCGTTTTTGGGAAAGAGCTTCAAACTTTTTCAAGGTGTTTTCCATAAGAGATAGCCTTAAAAAGGCAAATAAAAGAACACCCAAACAAGCTAATTGCATTAGCATCCACACCAAACACGAACCAAATTGGAAACAGTCGGCAGATGATAGAGCAAGGTTTCATGTGAATAGAGTTAACAATAGAATCAATGCAGCGGTGTGGTGGTGTGGCAACATGCCAACAACTAACAAAGCACATGATCAGAGCAAGGTTCAGCGGTTTGTAAGTAAGACTGCTCATTCCACATCTGTAGCTAGTAGAATAAATTTTCGCAATTTGGAGCCAAAACATAAAAACTTACTACAAGTGAAACAACAAAAGGTTCTTTTGCTTGTTATTTACAAACTGACTGTTAAGTACATGGGAAAAAACAACAGAATATCTACGGAAGACAAGATTATGCTAACCAAGAGTCTGCTTTAAAGAACTAAAACTCAGAATGATTGTAGTCATGAAAATCTTCTGGAGGAACTACAGAACACACACACACACACACACATATATATATATATATAGGAAAAATACTTTTTACACTCGGGTGTAATATACCCACCTCTAATATACCACCTCTAATATATATATATATTCCAAAAAACAATCTTATTGTAGTAAAATATCACCTACTGATCACAAATACTAGTATATGTATGCCGATTTTGTCCATGAAAACCTAACATAGAAAGTCAGCTAACAGAAGAAGAATTGGGTCACAAGATCTTAAGGGGAAAGAAGGAAAATCTGAGGTAAGGGAATCATTCATCAAAAGGCAACTTTTAGGACAAATCAAGAGACTAATCAATCCCTAACAAACCAAGAACCAATCAGAAGGTATTAGCATCCATGTTAATATTAGTGCATGCAAGTATTCATGTGCATACTAAAACTACTATCACTAACAAATATCTTCTGATCAGCCTACAGAGTCTTTTAAGAACCAGAAACAGGTTACACCCCATGAATATATAATCCATGACATTCATACCATGCATGTTGATCCACTACACACACAGATTAGCTACCGAGTATCATTCCAAGATTCCAAGTAGCCATCAGTTATCAATGTAAACAATAGATTTTTCACTCTATTACAAAAGGATAAGCTTATGTGATATGTCCCGCAGAAACTTGACCTTGACGTTGATTTCAGTGTGGTAGGTAGTGAACTTTCCTCATTTCTTCTCTAGGTACAATGCTAATTGATTAAGTGGCTGTAGCAATCATGATCAGACGGAGTCCAAAAAAATCCCAAGGAATTTCGAATTACACAACACGGCCGGCCTCCAATTCATATGAATTGATCGCAGACCTTTATTTTTCTTATTTTTACCTGCTGCAGTGACCTTCAATTCCAGCTGATCATCCGATTGTTTGATTCGTTCGTCTGCGATTGTGCCGAAAGATGTTCGTCAAGATTGTGGATTTCGACGCGAAATGCGCAGCTCAGTCGACGTAGGACGCCGCGAACCGCCCCCCGAACAAGAGCCCGTCGAGCCCCCGCGCCGCGGCCGCGGCCGCCGGGAGAACGGCTCGCGGGACGTCGTTGTGGTAGGTGGAGACCAGCACCAGGGAGGCCCCCAGCGTGAACAGCGCGTAGGCGCCGAGCAGCTGCACGCGCGGCGCCGTCACGGCCACGGCGGCGGCCTGCCAGTTGGGGTGGAGGAGCAGGCGGTTGTAATACCACAGAGAGTAAATAAAGAGCGTAGTTTGATGTCAGACCCGTCCTTTTTGGAGTGTCGATTTAGTTTCACACGTGGAGGTTCCCAGACCATCCCAGGACGGTCGGCATCGTCTAGAGAGCCGTATAACTAGCGCTCTCAGAGGTTCCCGGACCGCCTAGGGACAGTCGGCACCGTCTCACGTTTCGGGTGTTCATCATCCGGCAAATCTTAATCTTACCTTTTACCGATTTACCGCTGCAGTAAAAGACTCCAACGCCAATATATCCCTTGGACCATATTGCCCTTGGGCGGTCAATCATATGAGAGGGGAATAGGAGGGCACTGCGGTCATTTCACAAATGCAATGCAGCCCCACCCTAGCTCATATAAGCTAGCTCAAGCAGCCAAGCCCACATTTTCCACCCCTTCACTCTCGGCCAAGGTAAGAGCATAGCAAGGGGAGCACCACTTTCCATACCTTCCCTCTGCCAAACCAAGAGTAAGCCAGCTGAGAGCCACCCCAAAGACCCAAGCACAAACCACACCATTTCGGGCAGCATCAGGTAAGTGCAAGGTGAGCCTTCACTCAGTAGAACGCCGCACACCAAGCCTTGCAAGCATACACACACAGAGAGAGTGAGGGCTGGGGAGGTTGCCGGGTGTAGAGGAGGCGGCCGGCGGCCGTTGGCCGTGCCGGCCGGCGGGATGCCGAGCACTCCACCACCGAGCAGGGGGACCGGTCGGCGGGGAGCCCAATGGCGGCGGCGGGGCGAGGTTGGGCGGTGGACGCCAAGCCCGGCCGCCGCGCCGCCACGCCACCGGGTCGCCGAGCGCAGCTCCCGCGCGCAGAGAGAGAGGATTGAAGGGGAAGTAGGGAGCGGCGGCGCGCCCATGCGCCGCATGGGAAGGGGGCGGCCGCGGCGCGCGAGAAAGGGGAAGCGAGAGGCGGCCGCGCCAATGGCCGGCGGCGAGGAGAGAGAGGCAGCAGGTCGGCGGCGAGCAAAGGCGGCGACACCGAGTGCCGCCGCGCCACCCGGTCGAGTTGAGGGGGGAAGGAGCAGGCCGTTCGCCCGAGTGGAGAGAGGGAGAGAGAGAGAGTGGGGGAGGGGAGGAGAGGAAGGGGCGGTGGGGGAGCCACGGCGCCGCCGCGCCTGGCCGGCCGCGCCACCCCGGGCGGAGAAGTGGAGGAGGAGGATAAGGGAGAGAAGGGGGGAGCCAGGAGAGGAAAAAGGGGAGGCCGGTTCGGCTGGCCGGGTAGGTGAGGAAAGGAAGGAAAAAAGGAAAGAAAGAGAAGGGGAAGAAAGGAAAAAAAGAAGAAGAAGAAAAGAGGAGAAAAAGAAAAGAAAAGAGGAGAAAAAGAAAGAGAGAGAAAAATGGGTTCGGCACCTGTGCGATAGGTCCCTCAAAACTCGGGCGTTTACGCCAGAGTGGGATTTATGCTTAGAGTCGTTGTTCTTCATTCCAACTCTATTTTGTTTTGCCGTTGAGTCGGGTTGATGTGTGCGCAGGTGGAGGTCCCGGGACGGAGCCGTCCACGCGTCATTCCCGAGGCTAACCAGGCAAGTGCATTGTAAAGCGGTGAATTCGGGTAGTGATTTCGATTAAATTGAATGATTTGGAGTAAGTTTACCTTTTCCGGGTGCATATTGAGAAAATATGAAAGATGAACGTTAAGACATGGCAAGTGGATAGGCATAAATGAACTTGCAAGTGTAAGGTAGAGCGGTAGACCATGAGTTTTATGTGATATGCGATGGTTACATGTTATGATTATGATTACATGAAATTGCAATGTTTTCATGATTTGGTGATGTTTAATTAATGGTGACAATGGTAATAGAGCGGGGTGAGCAGCGATGCCACCCTACTCACGATGATACTAATGACAATGACAATGGTAATGACAATAACAATGGATACATGCATTCACATCATGATGCTTATTTATGGATGACCATGATAATGACAATGGCATATGCATTTGCATTATGTGCACTCAAGAGTGAGGGCGGTGAGAAAGTCCCTAGCTACGAGTGAAGCCAATGGACTAATCCGGAGTGCTCTTGAGCATGACCTACTTCGGTAGGTACTCCACGGGAGTGGAGCTTGGAACCCCGTATGAAAGAGGACGGGGATTGAGTGGCTCATCGACGGGTGAGCACTCCGCTATACCGGTATAAGCTACAATTATAGACGCATCACAGATGCATTGCATTGCATTGCATGAAAACAGAACAGAAACAGTGATGTATAGCTCACAGAAATGGGGAGTGATGATAGTAGAATAGTACGGAGATAGTGAGGAATAGCTCACAGAAATGGGAAGTGTTGATCGTAGAATATTATAGTGATAACCGTGAAACAGTATGGGCTAAAGAGTTGAGAATGAAGTGTATGTGCATGATGAACAGTTCATCGGAACATAAAGTGATTAAATGGAAGAGCGGTTAATGAAACGGGAATGATTATGGTCTAATGAATGAACCTGTTATTTGCTGTTTTGCTTTGTACTTGCTGGGTCGGTGGACTTAGCCTTGCTTTGTTGATGTTTTTTTAGGTGACCGTTGAGGACGACATGTACGGGCGGGAGTAGCACATAGATAACTGGCACGAACCAGCAGCACTCTTGTATCACTTTTGTCAATGTACTTTAGCTCCTACTAGGCTAGAGTAACTGCTAAAAATGCTATGATGTAACTGAACGCAGCACAATAAAAAAATTTAGTGTTGGTTTTAAATTCTCCTAGTGTTGTTGAAATGGTAAGAGTTGCAGTGGTGGTAGCATCTTGGCCCAGAGAGTGGGCGGGGTGTTACAGCGGTAGCCCCCCACGAAGAGCAGCGCGTGGAAGCTCGTCCACCGGAGCCGCGCTCCTGCGCGGTCGACACGCGCCGGCGCCGGGGGGCTTCAACTCTGCGGCACCGGCGGCCGCCCAGGGAGAGGTGCACGGTGGTGCATCCGAGTAGTAGGAGCAAGAAGGGGATGAGGACGCGCACCTTGCTGTAAGCGGCCGTCATAGCTACCAGAGCTGACGCGGTGGCCAGGACGGCGTGCGCCCCGTTCCGCCGGTTGGCCACGGCCGCATCCTCGCTGCCACCGACGTCGGTTTGCACGGCAGGCTCCATGGTCGCCATCCCTGCTGGCTGCTTCCAAGTTCCGTGTGTTTCCAGTCGAGTGATTTGTAAGAGGGGATAGTTGATACTTTTGTTAGGTTTTGGATCTAAGGCCAAACGGCCGAGATGAGGGAGACGTGGGGAAACCCACGTCCGGTTTTTCAGCGTCCTAATCGGGGGTGTCTAACCAACTTGTGGTTACGGTCCCCCGTTGCAACAGCGGAAGATAAAAGGCGGAGTCCCGGCCTCTCCCGTACGACGTCGTTCCCGTGAGAGCCAAAGCCCCGAACAAACCCTAAAGTTACCCGATCTATTGAGCGCTGCCAAGCAACAGGAAGATCGCCGCCGCCACTGCAGAACGTCAACGGCAACTCTCCGTACTCCACCGACACCCCGACCTTCACCGACTCATCCCCACGCCTGCATCACGCAGGCACGAGGTCTTCACTCATGGCGTTCATCGGTGACCATAAGTCAAACCCTAAGCCCCTCCAACCCTAGGTGTTCTAGACGCAGGCTAGTGGATTATGTGTTGTGCTTGAGGATTAAGTTCTCATAACTTTACCTTTAGTTTGTGCGTGTTTGATCATTTATTCTCTTTTATTTTGTAACTTATATTTTATCCTAAAGTTCTTTTGCCAATTGATATTTTGCTTTATCTATGTAGTATATCAATTTTTATTTGTTTAACCTCTTTGAGCTCATACAAATAGACTAGATTGCCCTCTTCTTCTCCATCTCTCACGGTGGGTGGCACCTCTGGCATCTCTGCTCGCGTCCGTGCTGCTCTCCTTGCTCTTCATCTCCGCCTCCCTCTTCTTCTCCTCCCGCACGCTCCTCCTCTCCTTCTCTTCACTCCCCTCCGTGGCCTCTACTGAGCCGCTCTTCGTCGAGACCAAGCTACGATAGCAGTAGATACAGCATGACCCTGCCCTCCCACCGCGCGCCATCCCGAGGCTCGCCTATCTTATATCCGGCTCCGCTGGAGACGGTGTCGTGCTACGCCGGACACTCAGAATGCTCTACCACCCGGCCAATCGGTACACAGTACACCTCGATCTAGAAGCGCCCACCGCCCAGCGCTCCGAGCTCGTTTGGTTCACAGCAGCAGCCGGGAGAAATGGTTATTAGCGATTAGTCCCGTACTGCTACCTCTAGCACAAGGCTCAATGACGGAGAGTAATATAAGGATGGCTATGGCTTCCCATCCAACCGTGCAGCTGCGTGGTGAGCACAAAGCGAACTATTCTTTCGCCTTTTACTAAAGAATACCGTGTGCTCTCTACATTAAGCAGCATACTCCTATTTTTGAAGGGATCTCTATCTTTCTGATAGGAAGGGTCTCAACAAATCATAATAATTTTAAAGTTTTGCAAGGATTCTGTTCAGGCTTGTGTACTGAAGAACCACGCTTTATCAAATTAAATGTCGCACAAATCCACATTTATGTCAGATCAAGAGGAAGATAAAGAACTTGAACTTCAGGCAGAGTGATGGATCCAACAGGCCATAGTAAGGTTGAAGTATAACATGCGCGTTGATATCTGACATGAAAGTATGTTTTTTTTTTGTATTTTTGAAAGCAACATCATATAATGTTGGTTTTTGACTAATCAGTGATACTCTTTGTGTAACTGACGCAAACAAACAAGAAATTCTTCTTTTTGCTCCCAAATCCTCCTCTGAGAGTTTCTAGTTTCTTAGATACGATGATAGAATAGAAAACAATGACGAGCCTTTCAAGTGCTTGATCATCTTCGTATTCGGAAACTGTCACATATGGTGTGTGTGAGCATGCCAACACAGTTGATATGTACAGGGATGTAGACGAGAATTTATCTTGAATCTGTTTGTGAAGACTTTTGTCAAGCAGATAACTTGAAATAATCCCATCCATTTGGAACAAGCTCAGTCCTCCACTTGCCATACATTTATCGGTGAAGAGATGAAATCCTGGATTTTGTATCATAAGGACAATATAGGAATTCACTACAACATGGCATTAAAGCGCCTTCTAAAGTCCAAGAAACTCTAGCAGAGTCCTTTCAGAGGCATTTTCGAAAGTACTCATAATTTTCCGAGGCGTTTTTGGGAAAGAACTCTAACACGTGTATTGTGACCAGGAGGGAGTAACTCCTAAGGTGCTCAAAGAAAGAGAAGAAACAAAGCATGCTTAGTTTGGCCCAAGATTGTTTGGGGCCGGCCTGCTTTTGTTGGCACAGCAGCGGGCAGACGGGGGACTTGCCATTAGGGTATGTTCTTTTCCTCCGAAGTTGATGATTTTTGACTTTTGTTATAGTACCTAACTTTCAAATAGAGTATTTTTTCAATATGGGGTCTATAAGTTAAACGATCTACATGTTAAAAGCCTAACATCTGTACCAACCAAAATCGCAAGTGAGTATCTGTCTCTCCGTAATTTGTACCATAAACAGCCAAAATTCAAAAATTTCAACTAAAAACCATAAACCACAGCCGTTACCAAACAGGCCTAGCTGACACAGAACATCGAGGAAGTGGTATATAAGGATTGCTATGGTTCCTTGTTGATTTGTGCAGCTGCGTTGTGAGCACAAAGCGAACTATTTTTTCGCCTTTTACTAAAGAATACCGTGTGCTCCCCCACATTAAGCAGCATACTCCTATTTTTAGAGGGATCTCTTTCTTTCTAAAAGGAAGGGTCCCAACAATTCATAGTATCCAAGTCTTGTTAATATCTGTTTCTTGTGTGGCGTTGCAGTCGAAATTGGACAACGTAAACTCTGCACTTCTAGATGACACTGGCACTAGGAAGTCTCGAACACAACATATGTGCACTGGCTATCGATATCAGACCATGTTTCAACTAATTAGCGGTACTCATCTCCGTACATAGCTCACACAAACAACCAATTATGAATTCTCCCTTTTGCTCCCCAGGCTTCCTTAAGGGTTTACAGTTTCTGACTTTCTACAGATGCGATGGTTAACTCTCTTTTTTTCCTGTCCAGTTCACTTTTGCTAGCAAACTGGTCGACAGGTTCTCAACAAAATTTTGTTGCTGCATGTGTCCAGAGCATATACATCTCACCATCATTTAGGAGGGCTACTGCGTCATCAACATGACAAAAATCACAATGAGTAATGCTTTATCAATCAAACAATGCTAGCGCATCTTGTTTGGCAAATGAAACATCCAATTATGTACGAGCAAACAATGTCCAATATTGTCACTTCAAACCGAAACTAGTAGTAATCCACGTTCACCTTCCCTCGTCAATGGCTCCGGTGATCGCCGGCGACGGGGTGAGAAGCGCAGTCTCCCTCTGCCCGCTGAACTCGCCGGTGGTAGACCCGGAGTAGCTGCTGGTGACGTAGCTGCTGTTCCCGCCCCTGAGCTGCCACTCAGTGATGTAGCTCGGCTTCGTCAGAACCTCGGTCACCTCCACGTCTCCGGTGAGCATAGCCACGACCCTCGACATCGGCGGTCGCTGGTGCGGCGAGCCCTGCGTGCAGAGGAGCGCGACGAGGATGACTCTAGACTCTAGTGGCCTCCACGCCGTCGAATTCCTCCAGCCTTGGGTCCACTATTCCAAGTGCTTGCTCCCTTTCATACAACCGCCAGGCCTGTCAATTAACATAGGAACACCATGCTTCAGTGATCACTGATCAGTATTCATAGCCAGAAAAGAACGAACTGATGTGCTTTCTTTGTTTGGAACATCGCCGATCAGCTTACCAACTCAAAGAGGTAGATCTTGTCTTCCTCGAGCGAGTTGTCGGTGTTTGATCGACCAGCGACAGTCTCCAGCGCGACCACCCCAAATGCGAAAACGTCAGCTTTTTCAGTCAGATGGCCTCTCATTGCATACTCAGGCGCCAGATAGCCACTTGACATAGGTCAGGCAGGTACAATCAGCTTAGGATTCAGCGGTGCACTCAGAAAATGGGCAATGATGACATGTACTTACAATGTGCCGGCGATTGTCGTGCTGACATGAGTCTTCTTGTCGTCATAGAGCTTGGCGAGCCCGAAATCAGAGATCTTGGAGGTGAGATCGGTGTCAAGAAGGACATTGCTGGCTTTGATGTCCCTGTGCAGGATGCGCACGCTGGACTCCTCGTGAAGATAAGTTAGGCCTCTTGCAATGCCTAAAATGATATCAAAACGTGTCGACCAGTCTAGGTTCAAGCTACTGTTCCCTGAACATACAGAAATAAGGCCTTGAGATGCAGAGAAGAAGATCCTTTGAGTTCATGAAGCAAAGGAGTTTTTTTAGGGCAATAAAAAGCAGGCAATTGACATGTGATGGTGATGAGTAGAAGCAAGCGCACCGAAAAGTGCTCGATCAAGGCTTCCATTTTCGAGGTACTCATAAACCAACAAGGGTGTGTTACTGTCAATGCAGCAGCCATACAATTTCACAAGATTCCGGTGTTGCACTGCTGAAATTGTTGCCACTTCTGTAACGAACTGACTTTCGCCCTGATGAGATGATTGAGAAAGTTGTTTCACAGCTATCACTCTTCCATCAGGTAGCATACCCTGCCAAAATTATAACCTTAATTTACATATATATTTTGAGCATAGACCAACTTGTTTCGCCCGATAATTGCACTTAGTACCAAATCAGATAAATGCTCGGTTACAACTTTACAGGAGTGAATTGGGGGAAACAGCCAACCTTATAGACTAGCCCATATCCGCCTTCTCCAACAATGTTTTGAGAACTGAAATTGTCTGTAGCTAACTTCAGTTCAGCGTTACTGAAGACATTAGGTCTTCCAACCAGGTTGTACAGTTCTGCATTTTTTTCAGGACACATGAAAAAGAATTAGAATAAATCATTGGAATGGTTGGATGTGTGATTTACTACACGAATATATAAGATACCTTCTTGCTGTTGTGCCACTGTTCTTCTCTTCTTTATCAACATAAAGAATCCAAGTAAGGCAGCTAATACTAAAATGGAAGCACCAATGACTATTCCAGCAATCGCGCCTGCTTTACTTTTCTTTTTTGGAACACCATTTCGCACAGTAGGAGTAAAATCTGAAAAAAGGTTTTTACTTATTAGAAGCCAATATAATCTTTTCTTAAAGTTACTTAATTTACACAATGATTGGGCTTACTTGGGGTGACGCTTAATGCTGAGATCATCGGTCCGTAGTAACCTTGAGTAGGAATGCAACAAGTGCCCTTGCCAGACCAGAATAGATGGATCTCTAGGAAGTTTTTGGACACAGTTGCAGTGTATCTCTTATTAACTACAGTAAAAGATTTTCCACCAGCCGTCTTCCTTATGTTGAAGTTCTTTTCTTTCATATCACCCTGTACAAATGTCTAGTCAGACAAAGTCCCCCGAACAACTTACTGTACAATGCACTCAATATGTACCTGGACATATATGTCAAAAACTCTTCTTCCTATGCTTTTCCATGTCTGCGAGTTTGGATAAGCCAACTCTGCAAATTGAAGTGCAACAGTGTAGTTTCCATTCTCAAGTCCAATACCATAATATCTAAGTGATGATGGTGACATCCTGGCAGTCTGGAACAATTCTGAATCCAGTGTGTTCTGAAACTGCTGGGAGCTATATATTGCATAACTTCCATTTGGAGCCTCATTGAATTTCCCTACACTGCTAACACCCCATCTTGTCTGATCGCTAACATAATATGACGCAGCTCCCATGTTTGTAGCATCAAATTCGTACAAAGTATTATCTGAGCCCCTCGTAGATCTATTACTGCCACAGTCTACCGCGAAGGAATAATCTGCAGTTGAGATGGCTATAATCAATATTACTGAGATCATATCAACTGCCAGTGTGGGTGAAGAGTTGGAATTATACATTCTGGAGAACCACGAAAACAAGGAGTATCTCGCTGAAGACAGTTTAGCCCTGAAGGTAAAATGCTGCGCACATAATTGAATTGATAATCACAGGTTGCAAAAAAAAAACTTCATTACAAATTGGCTCCTTAAAGGTACAAATAAACATGAGAAGTACCTGTTGTTGGTGCTATCAAAAACAAAGTTATTTGCCACCAAATTCCTTGTAGAAGACAAAATGGTTGACTTGTTAGGCAATATATTCGTACAATCTTGAGTATGCCTTTTTCCAACTCTGCCTACACTCAATGGGTTAACAAATTTTGAAACTTCAAACTTACAGTTGCAAATTGTTCCCATTAGCCCATGGAGGAATGCTTCCAGAGAGGTGGTTGTATGAAAAATCTCTGCCAAAATTCCACCAGAAGTTACTAAAATGTTAAATGAATACAACATTTAAATACAGAAAAGTAACATGAACTATACCGCTATGTCAATTTGCAACACATACAAATTATTCAATGAAGAGCTTTTGGCATCTGGCAAGCTTCCAGAAAGGTCATTGTTCCCAAGAAACCTGATTTGAATACAATTCAAGATGAAAAAAAAAATCAACCTTACAAGGCCATTGTATAACAAGAATAATTATATCCAGAAAGAATTCCTTACAAGAAGCCAAGCATGTTCAGATTTAGGATGGATTGAGGAACTTGGCCTGTGATATTGTTAAAGCTCAAGTCCCTGTGCCAGTAAGGCAGCAATATTGTTAAAACAGATGCTTCACATAAAACTGATGAAAAAGTGAAAAATGGTAAACAAAATACTTACAGGAGGGTTAATCCTGCAAGCTTAGAGAAGTTCACAGTTGCAAGATTATCAGATATCTTGCAGTTCCTCAATATTCTGTAAGAAAGATACCTAACCTCAATATCTTACCACTTTGTCAAGACATAGCAATCATAAACTCTATAGTGAAAGCATGTCACCGTACAAGACATTCAAAGATGTCAGGTTAGCGATAAAGGCCAACGAAGAGCTCCCATTTACAATATCACCAATCCGCCTGCACCACGAATATTTAGAACATCAGTTTTCACGGAAAGCTTGACCTTGAATGAATATTCTTGACCTTGAATGAATATTAGTTATATCACTTTCTGTAAAGGAACCAATGTCACAAAAACAAGCACGTACAAGCTTACTAATTTGGTTAGATTGGACAGAATTGCTGGAATTGGACCTTGAAAAGAATTTCCTTGGAACCTTCTACACATCAGTATTTTTTAATTAGATTCCAAATATATTTAAGCATGTTAAAAAAGTAGGTTCAACATATCTAGATGGTATAGGAATCAGTCTGGATACGTGCATTGTGTTGCACTTCAATTAGGAGTGAGGACTGAAAAATATTCATGTCCTAATGTAAATGGCAAGAATACATGCAGAAAAAAAATCTGTTGCATAGTTTCCATGGATTGTCCTATTAGGATAAATCAGAATAAATAATTATGTGGAGCAAGTAATTGATAATTAATCCTACAGTTCTTGCAAATTTGTCAAGCTCCCAAAATAATCAGGTATTTTCCCCATGAAGTCATTATCTGATGCCCACCTGCAAGCAAAACAACATCTGTTACTTTAAGCATATGAAAAACACAATGGACATAACAATCGTGGCACTGTTGTAGCATACAGAATCTTCAAATTCTTAAGCTTCCAGAATGTTGAAGGGAATGGACCACTGAAGCCAGAACTAATAATATACCTGAAAAAAGGAATATTGTAGTAATTATTATATTCAACTGTACACGAAGGTCATTGCTCCGTATTTTAGCTCGTTAGGAGTCCAAGTTTGGAAGATAAAAGTGGCATTTTACATTTGCTCGAGTTTGGCCAGATTGCCCAGTTCTGCAGGGAGTTCACCAGTAAAATTGTTTGAGCTAATGCCCCTGAAACCAAAGGAAAATAGGAAATAGGTTGACTGAGATTTTTATTTGTGTACTGTCTGAAAAGGAACAGAATTTTGCCTTGATAAGCCATTAAGAATGTTAACAATACTGCTTTAGGATTTGTGCAATTCAGTTTTTGGGGGAGCATACAAGCTCTACTCTTTACTATTTTGATTTCACTTGAAGTCTTGAACATAAGAAACATCGTGTAGAACAGGGAAATTATACTGACATGCTTAAATTATAAGTAAAACATTTCATGTTTCCTGTATAACTATATTACTTGAGGCAGTCAGTAATATATAATCCAAGATGGAGCAGCACTTCATGAGTAGCCAGTTTTTTTGTTGAATTTAGTTAATAAAGTGAACAATAAGAAGCGATCTCTTACAAGGAGAGGATGTCTGCAAGATTCCCAATCTCCTTTGGAAGCGGTCCAGATAGTGGATTGAGGGACACAGCCCTTGTGATTTTATAAAAAGAATAGGTGGTCAGAGAAAACAATAACTGATGGATGATAAGTGAACATGAAACTAAACTAGTGCTTCAAATCTGTCTCTTACAAGTACTGCATGGCAGCAAAGTTTCCAATGAAGGATGGCAGGGGACCAGTCAAGTAATTTTGCCGAAGATCCCTCCAACAACATAAGTTAAACACAAACAGTTCTTATAAGTCATATCTGACTACTGTTGACCGATGATTCTTGCTAATTATTAGAACACATAAGCTTAACAAATGCTCAAGTAGAACAATTGCGATAATACAATGCTTAACACGGAGTTGGATTTATATTAAAAGCAACTATTAATTAAGTATGCATAAAACAGATAAAGCTTGCATTTCTGTTCTTTGCAGCCATAATCCAAATATATACACTAAAATATTAGCATTAATCAGTGATATTTAACTCTGAGCATCTCACTTATTTCAACCATCGCTTACAGCAATACACATTTTTCTCTCTCAATGAAGAGCACCACTAACTGCAACTAATCAGGTCATGTATTTCTACAGCTTACCAAGTCTCAACAAAGGACTATGATATTGGCTTTACTGCTTTATCTTGAAAACAGAGATGACAAAGTTAGAGGACATACAAGTTATTCAGATAAGTAAGATGCTGCAGCTCCTCAGGTATCTCGCCAACAACATTCAATGCATATACTTTTCTGCGCGAACAGAGTTAACATGTCAGGGAACTCCATGGGTCGTAAAGATCATGCTTTGCTGAACTAAACGAGTGACCTCTGGAGTTTTTAGAGACAAATCAACAGGAATTAAGCTAAGTGTTTCATTTTCATGCGCGCATGCCTAATTATTGGGGAATTGGGATGGCATGCTCATGCCCCCTCTTTGAGGCATCGCATCGAGCACCTGGTGTGCAGCTGAGACAAAGTTGGGCGTACGTACAGCTTGGTGATGTGGCAGACGGTGCTGGCATTGAAGGAGCAGTCGCACTTGATGCCCGGGTTGAAATTGGGGTTGCTGTCCAAGCTGGTGTCGTCGACGGCGACGCCGCTGCAGGGCTCGCCGCTGATGTTCCACGCCGCCGACGCGTTCAGGCCCCATCTCCCCAGGATCGTGTTCAGCGCAGTCACTGCTTATTATACCCATAAATAAATTGCAACAGAACAGGTGTGAATAGCTTTCGTTAGAATAAATTTTCCCAGGAACAAGGAGGAAGGAAATGGTGCATACAACTTTAATTAGGGACGACTACGGTACATGCAACCCTTAAGTTATTGTACGACTTACTTTTTTCTCACTGCTCATTCGGCTTAAACTTGTAGCTTCTTATTTGTTTTTCACTATTTCTAAATTTTATTTTTTTTTTTTTAGCTTTTTTCCGATTCTTTTTTCTCGTATTCGTTTACATCGCACATTCGGCTAACATATTTTTTCTATTTTTATATTCTTTAAATTTAGTTACACCAAATAAGTTATCATTATCTACAGTATAATTTCAATCAGATATAGTTCAATTTTAGCTTTAAACCATCTTATTTCAACCCAACCGAGCGGCACTTGACTACTTGGATCCGTGGTTTTTAAAAAGCGTTTTTTAGACATAGTAGTTATTTGAAAACATATCTTTTGTAGCCATAATACAAAATTAGCACAAGCCCACCGAAGTCCAAAAGGCAGGCCTAATCCCAAACCAAGCCTAGAAAATATTCATGGGCTTGTTAGGAAAAGCAAATTTTACGAATATTTAGCAGGACTTCCATTTAAAACAATTCAATTTCTAGAGGAAGAGGGGAAACTCTCGTGTTCTAAAGGAGTCCTAATGATTGGACGGGAATCACAATAGAGAAATTATCATGAAAATTCACATGTACGTCTTATATGTTTGGAAAAAAAACAAAAAGCTAACACACGAAAGGACCGTAGGGAGTAAGTATATTGGTTCAGACTTCAGAGCATAAGCGCATGTTTGCACACGAGACGTTCAGTAGACGAAGAAGGAACGTACCTTCGATTGGATCAGTTCTTGGTGCCTGCTGAGCTCGAGCGGCTGCAGCCCATGAGCACGCAAGCACCAGCCACACGAGCTTCCCATGGACAGTACTGCTCCTGCAACGCCTCATCTCTCTCTCGCGGTTGCAGGCTTGCGGCTAACTTGTCCAAGATACAAGTAAATCGACTTGTATAAGCTTAAGCAAAGCCGAACTGAGGCTGAAGGCTGCTGCTACCTTTCGATCATATCGCATTGCAGCTGCTGTTAGCCGATTACAGGTCGTTGATCATATCGCATGGTGGTGCTGCCTGCTGGTCTTCCTCCGTACTAGCAGAGGGTGAAGGCTGTGCTTTTCGATCGATATGCCATGTCCATCCCAGCTGATGGTGACACATCTGACAAAAGCCAAACATTAATCGGCTAACTGACGTCAAATGTATGACATTCCCCCCGTATGAAACAAAGTTAATTACTTGGAATACATCGGATCCGCAGTTTCAGCTTCTAAATTTTATTTTTTTTTTGCCTTTTTAGGTTTTTATGTTTTTTCTCTCTTTTATTTGTTTGTATTGTTTATAATAATATAACGTCTTTTTATTAATTTTTTAAAATTTAATTACTTAAAAAAGATTAACAGTGATTGCAGTCACTGCAGTGTATTTTTCGCCGTTACAGCGCAAAAAGTTAGAAATCATGGCTTATAAAGCAGTTAGAGCGGGCATCATCTGTTTGGCTTTACACCTATCGAAAAATTCAAGCCCGAAACAAGCCGAAGCGTTTCCCTGCTGCCATGTCGCTCTCCTAACCAGAATACGGATTAAATCAAACCATAGGCTTGTCAGCGTTCGTATAGAAAATTTGACCACAGGCAATATGCAAATATCTTGTCTACCTCCATTCAATGGAGCCTTTGGACTTTTCTAGCTCACACAGGATTGCAGTCATGAATATATATTGTTTGCACAAGATTGCAATTTGAAAAGTCACCAATCGAATTTCCTCTTAAGTCTCAGGGCTTCAAGGAAGGTCAGCTCTATATTGTTTAGGGCTTTTCTACTATACTAGGTAAATTGGTAAAAGGTAAAAATGGAATTTTTTGTTGGATGATAAGAATTCAAACGCGAGACGGTGTCTGAGAACCTTAGTGAGCGCTACTTTTATTCGGCATTCTAAAAGCCGATGGGTCTGACGGCAAAACTCTACTTAATTTTCTTTATTCTCCCTTTTGCATTTTCAGTGGTATTACAGTCCATGCACCGTGGTATTTTGATCCAACTACTTTTTTTCTCGAACGACGCAGGAGAACTGCGTGTCATTATATTAAGAAGAAAGGGGCTACAAAAGGTAGGACAAAAAGCTAAGAGAAACTAGACAACTTCTCTGCTAAACATTTTCTAACTCAACTCCACACAAGTGAGGAAGAGGACAACAAATAGCTAAGGTCTCGGGCTCCAGCAGAGCACCAAAGACTACAATCCTCCCTCACAAATTGGAGCACTAACTGAAGGTCAGGCCTACCACCCTCAAAGACACAAAAATTTCTATGCTTCCATGTGTAGGTGTACCGCCGGCTCGCCATGTGTCGCTATGTCTCTTCCGTCCTGGTTCTACCAAACCACGGCTCACTTGGCCCGTACAAGTTACATGACGCCATCCAGCCGTTCGAACTCGCCTTCGAACATTTCCCGCCTTTCTCGTGCTATGCTTGAGCTCACCGTCTCGTCCAGTATTCTTAATCGTTCTATGCCTCAACTTCTCTATGAGCTTAGCTCCGATCCTCGCTGTTGACCATAGTTGACTCCAAACGACCCTACACATTCAAAAACAAAAAATCGTTTCCAGATACAAGTTCTTCACTTGACCTATATTAGTCAAGACGTGTATCATGCAATCTTAATCCAATGACCTAGGTCATCCCAACTCAATCCATAACTCGGTTTCCTAAATCCCTGTTTTTCTGAAAAATCGGTAGTACCGTCCTTAACACGCCGGTACTACTACACGGCGGTACTACCGTACCTTCCAAACCCGGAATAGACCTCTCTGAAAAAACATTCTGCAGCTCTGATCGGAACTACCATTTTGCAATATTACTGCGCTTACAACACCGGTACTACCGGATAAATACCTACGGTAGTTCCAATTTTCTTGACACTTTCAGAAAACAGTCCAAATCAAATGCAATTTTTGCAAAACTAAATGACCACTTCACAAATATTACAATGGTTTATCACAATAGTATTATGGACCTTCTCATATGATCCTTCAGCTTATAAACCAGTGAAAAATTAGAAGCCATAGCTTATAAATGAGTTGAAGCGAGCCATCACCTCTTTGCCTTTATACACCTATTGAAAATTTCTAGCCCGAAACAAGCCGAAGCGTTTCCCTGCTGCCATGTCGCTCTCCTAACCAGAATACGGATTAAATCAAGCCATAGGTTTATCAGCGTTCATATAGACCTTTTGACCACAGGCAATGTGCAAATATCTTGTGTCTGCCTCCATTCATTGGAACCTTTGGACTTTTCTAGCCCACACAGGATTGCAGCCATGAATATATGTAGCTTGCACAAGATTGCAATTTGAAAAGTCACAAATCGAATTCTGCAGCAACAACGGCCCGTTCAAAGCATTTATCCCGTATAGCATCCTAATCTACTTTATCATCCTTGCAAATTGGCAATGATGTGTAGTTTTTTCCCAGTATCTTAAGATTGCCTTTCGCCGTTTTCCTCATTACGGGTGTGTTTGAATGGATTCCACATTTTGCCTTACAAATTTTATTTGTCAAGACCAGTATTATAAGATTGGATGGAGATGAACTGAGAATGACATTCCCATAAGTTCGAAGGCACGAAGTGTAAACTAGTGAATAGTTGTTCACTTTTCTTTTTGCTAAATATGTTCATAAACATGTAGATAGATCAATCAAACAATACTAGCATAGCATACACCTCCCCATCATTCACAAGGAGTACCGCTTTATTAGCCGGACAAAAACTCACCAATGAGTGAAGCCTTATTGAAACAAACAATATTAACACACTATCTTTGTTTGCCACAATTCACAGGAACACGCAAATTATATACGCGCGAACAGTGTCCAAAGTTTTGACTTCAGATCAAGCTCAGCAGCAGTCTGCATTCACCTTCCCTCGTCAAAAGCTCCGGTGATCGCCGGCGACGGGGTGAGAGGCGCGGTCTCCCTCTGCCCGCTGAACTCGCCGGTGGTGGACCCGGAGTAGCTGCTGGTGACGTAGCTGCTGTTCCCACCCCTCAGCTGCCACTCAGTGATGTAGCTCGGCTTCGTGAGCTCCTCGGTCACCTCCACGTCTCCGGTGAGCATCGCCACGACCCTCGACATCGGCGGTCGCTGGTGCAGCGAGCCCTGCGTGCAGAGGAGCGCGACGAGGATGACTCTGGTGGCCTCCACGCCGTCGAATTCCTCCAGCCTTGGGTCTACTATTCCAAGTGCTTGCTCCCTTTCATACAACCGCCAGGCCTGTCAATTAACATAGGAACACCATGCTACAGTCAGTGATCAGTGGCATAGACAAGGATGAACTGATGCCTTTTGTTGGATTGGAAGATCTTTAATCATCTTACCCACTCAAAGAGGTAGATCTTGTCTTCATCGAGGGAGTTGTCAGTGTTTGATCGACCAGCGACGGTCTCCAGCACGACCACCCCAAATGCGAAAACATCAGCCTTTTCCGTCAGATGGCCTCTCATTGCATACTCAGGCGCCAGATAGCCACTTGACAAAGGTGAGGCAGGTGCAATCAGCTTAGGATTCAGAGGTGCACTAACAAGATGGGCAATGATGACATGTACTTACAATGTGCCGGCGATTTTTGTGCTGACATGAGTCTTCTCGTTGTCGTAGAGCTTGGCGAGCCCGAAATCGGAGATCTTGGGGGTGAGATCGGTGTCAAGTAGGACATTACTAGCTTTGATGTCCCTGTGCACGATGCGCACGCTGGACTCCTCGTGAAGATAAGCTAGGCCTCTTGCAATGCCTAAAATGATGTCAAAGCGCATTGACCAGTCTAGGTTCAAGCTACTGGACACTGCACAGTCAGAAATAAGGCCTTGAGATGATGACAAAATGCAGAGAAAAAGATTCCTTTAGGGGAATAAAACAAAGGCAATCGACAGATGCTGGTGCTGAGTAGAAGTGAGCGGACCGAAGAGTGCTCGATCGAGACTTCCATTCTCGAGGTACTCATAGACCAGCAGGGGTGTGTTACTATCAATGCAGCAGCCATACAGTTTCACAAGATTCCGGTGTTGCACTGCTGAAATTGTTGCCACTTCTGTAACAAACTGGCTTTTCCCCTGGTGAGATGATTGAGAAAGTTGTTTCACAGCTATCACTCTTCCATCAGGTAGCATACCCTGACAAAATGAGAACCGTAAGTTCCATACATATTTTGAGCATTGGACAACTAGGTTCGCCAGAAATTTGCACTTGGAACCAAATCAGATAAATTATCAGTTACAATTTGACGGGAGTCAATTGGGGGAAACTGCCAACCTTATAGACCGGCCCATATCCGCCTTCTCCAAGAATGTTTTGGGAACTGAAATTGTCTGTAGCCAACTTCAGTTCAGTATTACTGAAGACATTAGGCCTTCCAACCAGGTTGTACAGTTCTGAATTTTTTTCAGGACACATGAGAAAGAATTATAATAAATCATTTGAATGATGTATGAATCACTAGGCAAATATATCCAATACCTTCTTTCTGTTGTGCTACTCTTCTTCTCTTCTTTATCAACATAAAGATTCCAAGTAAGGCTGCCAATCCTAAAACTGAAGCACCAATGACCATTCCGGCAATTGCACCTGCTTTACTTTTCTTTTTTGGAACACCGTTTCGCACGGTAGGGGTAAAATCTGAAAAAAGGTTTTATTAGAAGCCAATATAATCCTTTCTTGAGGTTAATTAATTTGCTCAATGTTGGGCTTACTTGGGGTGACGCTTAATGCTGAGATCATTGGTCCGTAGTAACCTTGAGTAGGAATGCAACAAGTGCCCTTGCCAGCCCAGAACAGATGGATCTCAAGGAAGTTTTTGGACACGGTTGCAGTGTAATTCTTATTAACTGCAATAAAAGATTTTCCACCAGCCGTCTTCCTTACATCGAAGTTCTTTTCTTTCAGATGACCCTATACAAATGTCAGTTTGATAAAATAACGCCTTTGGATAAAGAACAAAACAATTCCGTAAACAAATAACTATACAATGCACTCAATATGTACCTGGACATATATGTCAAAAACTCTCTTTCCTGTGCTTTGCCAAGTCTGCGTATTTGGGTAAGCAATCTCTGCAAATTGAAGCATAACAGTGTAATTTCCATTCTCAAGTCCAAGGCCATAGTATCTCAGCGATGATGGTGACATCCTTGCAGTCTGGAACAGTTCTGAATCCAGTGTATTCTGAAACTGCTGGGAGCTATATATTTCATAAGTTACATTTGGAGCCTCATTGAATTTCCCTACACTGCTAACACCCCATCTTGTCTGATCGCTAACATAATATGACGCAGCTCCTATGTTTGTAGCATCAACGTCGTACAAAGTATTATCCGAGCCCCTCGTAGATCTATTACCGCCACAGTCTACCGCAAAGGAATAATCTGCAGTTAAGATGTACAAAATTGTAACCTTTACGCGAAAGGGCCTCTATGTAGAGTGCTGTGTAGCACCTACGTCCCAAGTTCGATTCCAGTGGGGACGAACCGCTAGGAAAAAATCCCTCGCCTACCTCACAAGCCAAAGCACAGGTCAAGGCCCGGCCTGGTCGAGGTCGTTCTCTCGGGTAACGTGGCCCTGTGTCAGGGTGTGGGTAGGGTTGAGGTTTCTCGATCTGTGAGAGAAGTTCGAGCTTCTGTCTTAAGGGTGAATACCCGGGGGTTTCTTCCCCCCGCAGGTCGAGTTTTTTAAAATTGTAACCTTTACTGAAATTTCTGAGATGTTGTCAACTGCTGAGTTGGTGAAGGGTGAAAGATATACATTCCGGAGAACCACGGAAACAAGGGGTGTCTCGCTGGAGACAGTTTAGTCCTGAAGGTAAAATGCTGGGCACATAATTGAGTTGAAAATTAGAAGTTATGAGAAAATCTTTATTGAAAAACAACTCTTGGAAGGTAAAATTAATGTGATAAGTACCTGTTGTTGGTGTTATCAAGAACGCTGTTGTTTGCAACCAAGTTCCTTGTACCAAAAAAAAAAACTTGTCAGGGAACAGATTGATACAATCTTGACTATGTCTAATTTTTCCTCTGCGCAACAAATTTCAGAAATTTTAACTTACAATTGCAAATTGTTCTGGGTAACCCAAGAAGGAAAGCTTCCAGAGAGCTGGTTGTATGAAAAATCTATGCAAATAAAACAAAAATCACTTACAAGCAAAATGAATACATTGTTTTAATACTAACAAATAATTTGCACTATACTGCTATGTTGAATTGCCAGTCGTACAAATTGTTTAGTAAAGAGCTTTTTACGTCTGGCAGGCTTCCTGAAAGGCTATTATTCCCAAGAAACCTGAGTTAGGTACAGTTCAAGGTGATGAAACATATGAATATCAGATGCAATCCTTGTATGTTGGAAAAAAAAATCTCCAGAAAGAATTCCTTACAAGAAGCCAAGCCTGTCCAGATTCAGGAGTGATTGAGGAACTTGGCCTGTGATATTGTTGAAACTCAAGTCCCTGAGCCAATAAGATATATAGCAACATTACTTGAACAGATGCTTCACATTAAAAAACAACCGATAGAAACAGAAACTGGTAGTATGACATATAATAACATACTTACAGTAAGGATAATCCGGCAAGCTTAGGAAATTTACTGCTGCTAGATTATCAGATATCCTGCAGTTCCTCAATATTCTGTAAGAAAGATATTCAACCTTAGTATCTTAGTACCTTTTTATGACTCAAATATATAAAATTGTAAGCTCTATACTGAAAAGCATGTAACATACAAGACATCCATAGATGTCAGGTTACTGATAAAGGCCAACGAAGAGCTCCCATTCACAATATCACCAATCCGTCTGCACCATGAACATTTAGAGAATCAGTTTCAATGACAAGCCTGACCTTCTCAACCATCAAGGAACCTTTGTGACAAAAGAACAAAGCACTTACAAGGTTGTCAATTTGGTTAGATTAGACAGACTTGCTGGGATCGGACCTTCAAAGGAATTTCCTTCAAACCTCCTACAAGTTCATATTTTTAATCAGTACTAAGAATGGAGAAGGGAACTCCATTTAAACATGTGAATAGTAAGCTTTACATATGTAGATGATATATGAACCAGTCTGATGACATGCAATGCAATGTGTCACACTTCTGTGAGGAGTGAGGACCAAAAAATGCCCTTGTCTTAATGCACATTACAAGAACATATGCAGAAGAGTTCTATGGTACACCTTCCGTACATTTTCTGGTTAGGAAAAATTATAATAAAATAATTACATGAAGCGTTTAAAAATTAATCTTACAGACTTTCCAAATTTGTCAAGCTCCCAAAATAATCAGGTATTTTCCCAGTAAAATCGTTACCTGACAGCCACCTGCAAGCGCAACAAAATCTGTTACTTTAAGCATATGAAAAACACAATGGACATAACAATCGTGGCACTGTTGCAGCATACAGAATCTTCAAATTCTTAAGCTTCCAGAATGTTGAAGGGAATGGACCATTGAAGCCACAATTACTAATATACCTGAAAAAGGAAGATTTTATTAATTATTTTATTCGACTGTACATGAAGCTCATTGCTCCGTATTTTAGCTCGTTAGGAGTCTAAGTTCAGAAGATAAAAGTGGCATTTTACATTTGCTCGAGTTTGGCCAGGTTGCCCAGTTCTGCAGGGAGTTCACCAGTAAAATTGGTTAAGCTAATGCCCCTGAAACCAAAGGAAATATGTTGACCAAGATTTTTTATTTATGTACTGTCTGAAAAATAACAGAATTTTGCCTTGATAAGCCATGAAGAATGTTAACAACACTGCTTTAGGATTTGTGTAATTTAGTTTTTTGGGGGAGCATGCAAGCACTACTCTTTACTATTTTGATTTCACTTGAAGTCTTGAACATAAGAAACATCGTGTAGAACAGGGAAATTATACTGACATGCTTAAAGTTAAACATTTTATGTTTCCAGTATGACTATATTACTTGAGACAGTCAGTAATATATAATCCAAGATGAAGCAGCACTTCATGAGCAGCCAGTTTTTTGTTGAATTTAGTTAATAAAGTGAACAATAAGAAGAGATCTCTTACAAGGAAAGGAGATCTGTGAGATTCCCAATCTCCTTTGGAAGCAGTCCAGATAGTGGATTGAGGGACACAGCCCTTGTGATTTTTTAAAAAGAATAGATGGTCAGAGAAAACAGTAACTGATGGATGATAAGTGAACATGAAACTAAACTAGTGCTTCAAATCTGACTCTTACAAGTACTGCATGGCAGCAAAGTTTCCAATGAAGGATGGCAGGGGACCAGTCAAGTAATTTTGCCGAAGATCCCTCCAACAACATAAGTTAAACACAAACAGTTCTTATAAGTCATATCTGACTACTGTTCACCGATGATTCTTGCTAATTATTAGAACACATAAGCTTACCAAATGCTCAAGTAGAACAATTGCGATAATACAATGCTTAACACGGAGTTGGATTTATATTAAAAGCAACTATTAATTAAGTATGCATAAAACAGATAAAGCTTGCATTTCTGTTCTTTGCAGCCGTAATCCAAATATATACACTAAAATATTAGCATTAATCAGTGATATTTAACTCTGAGCATCTCACTTATTTCAACCATCGCTTACAGCAATACACCTTTTTCTCTCTCAATGAAGAGCACCACTAACTGCAACTAATCAGGTCATGTATTTCTACAGCTTACCAAGTCTCAACAAAGGACTATGATATTGGCTTTACTGCTTTATCTTGAAAATAGAGATGACAAAGTTAGAGGACATACAAGTTATTCAGATAAGTAAGATGCTGCAGCTCCTCAGGTATCTCGCCAACAACATTCAATGCATATACTTTTCTGCGCGAACAGAGTTAACATGTCAGGGAACTCCATGGGTCGTAAAGATCATGCTTTGCTGAACTAAACGAGTGACCTCTGGAGTTTTTAGAGACAAATCAACAGGAATTAAGCTAAGTGTTTCATTTTCATGCGCGCATGCCTAATTATTGGGGAATTGGGATGGCATGCTCATGCCCCTCTTTGAGGCATCGCATCGAGCACCTGGTGTGCAGCTGAGACAAAGTTGGGCGTACGTACAGCTTGGTGATGTGGCAGACGGTGCTGGCATTGAAGGAGCAGTCGCACTTGATGCCCGGGTTGAAATTGGGGTTGCTGTCCAAGCTGGTGTCGTCGACGGCGACGCCGCTGCAGGGCTCGCCGCTGATGTTCCACGCCGCCGACGCGTTCAGGCCCCATCTCCCCAGGATCGTGTTCAGCGCAGTCACTGCTTATTATACCCATAAATAAATTGCAACAGAACAGGTGTGAATAGCTTTCGTTAGAATAAATTTTCCCAGGAACAAGGAGGAAGGAAATGGTGCATACAACTTTAATTAGGGACGACTACGGTACATGCAACCCTTAAGTTATTGTACGACTTACTTTTTTCTCACCGCTCATTCGGCTTAAACTTGTAGCTTCTTATTTGTTTTTCACTATTTCTAAATTTTATTTTTTTATAGTTTTTTTAGCTTTTTTAAAGATTTTTTGCCGGTTCTTTTTTTTCTCGTATTCGTTTGCATCGCTCATTCGGCTAGCATACTTTTTCTAATTTTCTATTTTTTAAATTTAGTTCCATCAAATAAGCTATCATTATCTACAGTACAATTTCAACCAATTACAGTGCAATTTCAGCCATAAGTCAGCTTATTTCAACCCAATAGAGCGGCACTTGACTACTTCTTGGATCCGTGGTTTTTAAAAAGCGTTTTTTAGACATAGTAGTTATTTGAAAACATATCTTTTGTAGCCATAATAAAAAATTAGCACAAGCCCACCGAAGTCCAAAAGGCAGGCCTAATCTCAAACCAATCCTAGAAAATATTCATGGCTTGTTAGGAATGCAAAATTTTACGAATATTTAGCAGGACTTCCATTTAAAACAATTCAATTTCTAGAGGAAGGTGGGAAACTCTCGTGTTCTAAACGAGGCCTAATGATTGGACGGGAATCACAATAGAGAAAAAAAAAACAAAAAGCTAACACACAAAAGGACCGAAGGGAGTAAGTATATTGGTTCAGACTTCAGAGCATAAGCGCATGCATGCACACGAGACGTTCAGTAGTAATAACCATAGACTTCAAGGAACGTACCTTCGATTGGATCAGTTCTTGGTGCCTGCTGAGCTCGAGCAGCTGCAACCCATGAGCACGCAAGCACCAGCCACACGAGCTTCCCACGGACACTGCTCCTGCAACACCTAGTCATCTCTCTCTGGCGGTTGCAGGCTTGCGGCTAACATGTCCAAGATTCAGGTAAATCGACTTTGTATAAGCTTAAGCAAAGCAGTAACATTACAGGTCGTTCATCAATCATCATATCGCGTGGTGCTGCTGCCTGCTGGTCCTACTCCGTACTAGCTGATGGTGACGCAACATTAATCGCCTAGACGTCAGCTGTATGACTTGGTCCGGCACGTGGAAATTGTAAATACTGAACTATTTTCAAAAAATCTTATAAAAATCTGTTGGTTTCACCTATATACCTAAACCTAATAATTTTCATAACGTAGCGTCTCTATACCCAAAATCATTTATAATAAATTTTAAAAAATTTCATGAAACTTTTATGATGTGAATGTGAGTTATAAATTTTAAATACCGATTTTTTTCCAAAAATTTTCTATAAAAATCTGTTGGTCCCATATTTGTGTCTGAACCTAAAAATTTATACAAAGTAGCGTCTCTACACCCAAATCATCTATAGTAAATTTCAGAAAATTTTATGAAATTTTTATGGTGTAAACATGAGTTACAAATTCTAAATACCATACTTTTTAAAAAAAATTCATACAAAAATATATTGATTCCATCTTTGTATCTAAAGCTAAAAATTTGCACAAAACAGTAACATTACAAGTCGTTGCTCATATCGCGTGGTGCTGCTGCCTGCTGGTCTTCCTCCATACTAGGTGAGGATGAAGGCTGGGCTTTTCGATCGATATGACACATCCATCTGATGGTGATGCATCTGGCAAAAGCCAAACATTGACCACGTCAACTATGACTTGCCCCCCCTATGAAACAAAGTTAATTAGTTAGACTACATCCGACATATCTATCCCATCAGCCGATGGTGACGCATCTAGCAAAAACCAAATAGAAAATAAGCTCAACTGGGCACACTGTAAATGACGTCAACTGTATGACTTGCCCCCGTCTAAAACAAAGTTAATTACTTGGAATCCATATGTCCCGCGTCAATGGGTTCAGTTTTTAACTTTTAAATTTTTTTAGTTCGTTTAGGTTTTTTTGTTTTTTCTTATTCTTTTGCTTTGTCTGTGATAGTATAACTTTTTTATTATTTTTTTTTTTAAAATTTAATTACTCGAAAAATCTAACAGCAACTACATTGCATTTTCAACCGCTACAGTGCAAAAAAAGTTAGAAACCATAGCTTATGTAGAATCGAAGATACCAACAGAGGAGAGTGATAGGTGTCTGAAAATTTCCCCCAAGTATTCCCTGATATTTAATTCAATAGTTATGAGAAACTATTAAGATCAAGAGTAAACGATAAATCAACTAAAACTCATTTGACTGAAAAAAACCAATGTGGTCCAAAAGATCAGAGTGGTCAAACTGAGACCAGAGTGATCGAAACCAATGTTGTCGAAAATCTGTAAGTGGTCGAAAAACCAATGTGATCGAAATATCTGTGAGTGGTCGAAAAATCAATGTGATCAAAAATTTGCGAGTGGTCAAAAAACCAATGTGGTCGAAATAAGACCAAAGTGGTCGTGACCAGTAACTGTAAGTGGTCGAAAACTTGTGAGTGGTCGAAAACCAATATGGTCAAAAACTTGTAAGTGGTCGAAAACCAATATGGTTGAAAACTTGTGAGTGGTCGAAATCAATATAGTCGAATTAAGACCAGAGTGGTCGATAACCAGTGAGTGGTCCAAAACCAATGTGGTCCAAAACTTGTGAGTGGTCGAAAATCAATGTGGTCGAATTAAGACCACATTGAACAGGGGATGAACTGAGATTTCAGCATTGTTTCACGAACGAAAAATCTGTGTAACTTTTGATTCGTAAATCCAAATGACACGAAAATTTGCAAGGATCATCTCTAGGAAATTATGAATCTATTCCATCAAATGATCATGAAAAACATTATCAAATTTGAGACCTTTTTCATATTTAAGACAAACTGCACCAAAACCGATCAAAAACCAAAAACGGTGAATAGGACTCGTTCACGGGTGGATGATGACCAAGATGGCTCTAAATGTATTCCCACATGTTACAGCAAGTTAGAACACCAACGAAACCAAGCCAAAAACCCTCAGATCAAGAAACCACTTGAAATATCAAAAGTGCAAAATAGAGTTTCTTGATAGACTTGTTACCAAAATGACTAGATGGGTGGATATAGATTTTCTAAGAATATTTCCATCTCTTATGCATCTTTGACACAGCAATATCAAGAATAGGGATTGGAGGAAATCAAAACCAACAAAAAGTCAAGCACATCTATAAAAAACAAGATGGACTCAAGAGTAGCATGAAAATTGATGTATTGCTTACTTGAGAAGGTGGGTTTTACAACCACTCCACCTTGGAGGACAAATAGCACCCAATGTACTCACTCTCAAACCCTAACCCTAATCCTAGAGAAGAGAGCACAAGAGATGGGTTGGATGGTTAACCATATGACTCCAACCCAATCCCCTTTTATAGGTGGACAACCAGCCAGTTATTCACCTTAGTGGATCTTATCCACTATTACAATGGGAGAAACTTATTAACCCCCCACACACGGGTTTTACTCTCATAAATTCACTTATACACACTTTTGATAGCGTATAAGTGTGCATCTGCTAAACCCTTAGTTTTGATCAAACTATCACCACCTTCACCTACCTTAACTTAAACCACTCTTCAACGCATCGTCCATGTAACACCCCGCCCTTCCTCTATGCCCAGAATGCTACCACCATTGCATACTTTTACCCTTTTTTTCAACTGCTAATCATTTTAAACAAACTCTACTTTATTCATAATGCAGCGACCCCTTTACAACATATCATTTTAAGCAACTATCTTAGCATACTAGTGGAGTTTTAACATGCTACCCAAAAGCAGATATGCGAAGTGCTGCTAGTACGTGAAGTTATTCAAGTGCTACTCCCACCCGTGCATGACGTCCTCAACGGTCACCTAAAAAAACAACAAAGCAAGAGTGAGTCCAAAGACACTGCAAGTATAAAGCAAAACAATAAATAATATGTTCACAAATCAGTCCATAACCATCACAGTATCAATAGCTATTTGTTTCCATTTAATCTCTTTAAGTTCTTATCAACCAATCATTATGCATATGCACATACACTTCTCTCTTATCTCTTTAGCCTATACCGGCATAGCAGAGTGAGCACCCGTCGATGCTCACCCAAGCCCGCCCTATTTCCATGCGGGGATCACATACCTGTCCTTTTTTATATGGGGGCCACAATGGCCCATCATTTTCATACGGAGACCTCAATCTCCACTCCCGTGGAGCGTCCACACAAACGGACCAATGACACCACAAAACTATCTCTTTTTATGACATGCATGCTATGCAAGTTCTCCATTTATGCATATCAACATATCATGTCTCAACAATCGCCATTCACCATTCCTCATCATGTAACCAGAAATAATTAACTTACCGTATCATCGTAAGCAATGCACCATCATTCATCTAACAGCAAACACTATCCAAATTTACCGCTTTACCATGCACTTACCTGGTTAGTCTCGGGGATGATGCGTGCATGGCTTCGACCTAGGACCTCCACCTATTCAAACGTCGACCCGACTCAACACATAATAACAAAACTAGTGCTTAAGCAAGCAGCGACGACCCTACGTGCATAACTCGACTATGGCATAAAACACCCAGGGTTAAGGATCCGTACCAAACACTTATTTTTTTTTCTTTCTTTTTCTCCTCTTTTCTTCTTTTTTCCTTCTTTTTTCCTTCTCTCTTCTTTTTTTCCTACCACCTAGCCAAACCGGCCTTATCCCATCCCCTCAAACCTTCCCCTCTCTCGCTTTCGGTGCTCCTCTAGGCGGCGCGTTGCGCCACGATCGAGCTTGGGCTCGCCGACCCAGAGCTCACCGCCGCCACCATCCGCCTCTCATGCACCTCCACTCACTTATCCCCCCTACTCCCTCTCGTTTGTGTGATGCCGCTGCGACCGGGCTCATCGGCTATGGCACGTTGGCCCGAAACTCACCTCCGTCTCCTCCCTCTCACTCTTCGCTTTAGATTCAGCCAACCAGGACCAGATCCACCGCCTCCTCTTGTGCGGCAGGCGGTGAGGCGCTTGGCGCCGCCGCTTGGTTAGCACGACTTTTGTATGTCGCCCTCCCTCTGCTTGTTGTGGCGAGCCCCATGCCAAGGCCCTGGACTTTAGCCTCTCGACGCTGCTCCTCCAGTCATGGCGCCCCCATCTAGCTGTCCTCGGCGTTGTCGGCTCCCTAAGCTGACACCTGGCTCAGCCGTGGTTACACCACTGGATGGCCACCAGGTGTTTCCCTTGGCCATAGCTTTGGCCAAAGCGTCTGAGCTTGGCCTGAGCACCTCTACTCCACTACTTCACCGGACAATCCATCTAATCCTCTCTTCTTTAACACATTTTGATTTAGCTTCTAGCTTTGTTTTGCCTACTCTTCAGTATGTATGGTTGGAGAAGGAAAACCTTACTTGGCTTGGCTTGGACGGGGGATGAGAAGGTGATGATGATGGCCGTGGTGGTGACAGCGCTCTCCATGCGTTTTCGTTGGCCCTTCTCGCCTCCTTCTTGTCCCAGTCTGGTTCAGCGTAACTCCGATGGTCCTAGGCAGCTTGTGGTTGCCGTGGACTCCACCCTCATGCCGTCGGTCTTCCCCAACTCCCCAGGCTCCTCTCCTCCACTTCTATCTCCCTCACCTCCTCTCTATGGTGGCTGTGGATTTAGGTTGGGACCTGGATGAGCTCTCGGTTTGGGGAAAGAAAAGAGAAGAGATGAGAAATGGGAAGGCTTGGTTTGTTTTCTCTGAATGAGTTCTTGGCTGAGGGAGGAAAAAATGAAATAAATCTTTGTGTGGCTAGCATGTGTTGAATTTGGCTAAAGGGGGGCATGGTCGGTCAGTCTTTCATCTGGTTTTGTGCAATGACCAGATTGCCCTACACTCATCATCTTGCTCCCTCTCAAGTCTGAGGGTTTTAAGGACCTTTTGGTCCAAAGGCAACTCTACATTGTTTGGGGATTTTCTACTACGGCAGATAAGAATGGAATTTCTTGTCGGATGATGAGAATTCAAACGCGAGGCAGTGCTGATCATCCTGGATGGTTTGGGAATCTCGATGGCGCTACTTTTATTTGGTATTCTAAAAGCCGATGGGTCTGATGGCAAAATTCTACTTATTTTCCTTTATTCTCTTTTTTGCATTTTTAGTGGTATTACAGTTCGTGCACCGTGGTTTTGATCCAAGATGGTTTTTGATATTTTGGTCAAACTACTAAAATACCTTTCCTTGACCTGGTCATCACCAACCACTGCAAGCAATTGTCATGCTTGCCATGTGTAGGTGTACCACTAGCTCGCCACGTGTCGTGATGTCTCTCCCATCCTGGTTCCACCGAACCACGGCTAACTTGGCTCGTACAAGTTACATGACGCCATCCAGTTGTTTGAACTCGCCTTCGAACATTTTTCGCCTTTCTCGTGCTATACTTGAGCTCATCGTCTTATCTGGCATTCTTGATCGTTCTATGCCTCAACTTCTCTATGAGTTTAGCCGCAATCCTCGCTGTTGACAATGGTTAACTCTAAATGACCATGCACATTCAAAGACAAAAAAATTTATTTCCATACACAAGTTCTTCATAATTTGACCTACATTAGTCAAGACATGCATCATGCAATCTTAATCCAATGACCCAGACCATCCCAACTCAATCCATAACTCGATTTCCTAAATCCCTTTTTTTTTTGGAAAAATCGGTAGTACTGTGCTTAACACGTCGATACTACCGCACCTTCCAAACCCGGAATAGACCTCTCTAGAAAAAAAACATTATGTAGCTCTGGTCGGAACTACCGTTCTACGGTATTACCGCGCTCACAACACCGATACTACCGGATACACCTACGGTAGTTTCAATTTTTCTGACACTTTCAGAAAATAGTCCAAAATCAAATGTAATTTTTGCAACTATAAACCAGTGAAAAGTTAGAAGCCATAGCTTATAAATGAGTTGAAGCGAGCCATCATCTGTCTGGCTTTATACACCTATCGAAAATTTCAAACCCGAAACAAGCCGAAGCGTTTCCCTGCTGCCATGTCGCTCTCCTAACCAGAATACGGGATGGCCTCACTCGTTTCGGCTTCATCTTCTGGCTTTTGTCTTATTTTTACTATTCATAAATTTCGTTTTTTTCTGAACTTTTGACTTTTTTTGAGCTTTTTTGCCGGTTCTTTTTTCCCGTATTCGTTTACGTTGTCTGTGATGACCTAGCAAATTTTTTCTATTTTTAAATTTTTTAATTTAATTACGTCAAATAAGCCGCCTTTAGCTACAGTGAAATTTCAGTCGCTACAGTGCAATTTTAGCCATAAGCCATAGCTTTTCAGCCCAACCGAGCGGGGCTATATCAAGCCATAGGCTTGTGAGGGTTCATATAGACCTTTTGACCACAGGCAATGTGCAAATATCTTGTGTCTGCCTCCATTCATTGGAACCTTTGGACTTTTCTAGCTCACACAGGATTGCAGCCATGAATATATATAGCTTGCACAAGATTGCAATTTGAAAAGTCACCAATCGAATTCTGCAACAACAACGTCCCGTTCAAAGCATATATCCCGTATAGCATCCTAATCTACTTTATCATCCTTGCAAAATGGCAATGATGTGTAGTTTTTTCCCAGTATCTTAAGACTGCCTTTCGCCGTTTTCCTCATTACGGGTGTGTTTGAATGGATACCACATTTTGACTTACAAATTTTATTGGTCAAGACCAGGGTTATAAGATGGGATGAAGATGAACTGAGAATGACATATCCCATAAGTTCGAAGGCACGAAGTGTAAACTAGTGAATAGTTGTTCACTTTTCTTTTTGCTAAATATGTTCATAAACATGTAGATAAATCAATCAAACAATACTAGCATAGCATACACCTCCCCATCATTCACAAGGAGTACCGTTTTATTAGCCGGACAAAAACTCACCAATGAGTGATGCCTTATTGAAACAACCAATATTAACACACTATCTTTGTTTGCCACAATTCAGTGTCCAAAGTTTTGACTTCAGACCAAGCTCAGCAGCAGTCTGCATTCACCTTCCCTCGTCAATAGCTCCGGTGATCGCCGGCGACGGGGTGAGAGGCGCGGTCTCCCTCTGCCCGCTGAACTCGCCGGTGGTGGACCCGGAGTAGCTGCTGGTGACGTAGCTGCTGTTCCCACCCCTTAGCTGCCACTCAGTGATGTAGCTCGGCTTCGTGAGCTCCTCGGTCACCTCCGCGTCTCCGGTGAGCATCGCCACGACCCTCGACATCGGCGGTCGCTGGTGCAGCGAGCCCTGCGTGCAGAGGAGCGCGACGAGGATGACTCTGGTGGCCTCCACGCCGTCAAATTCCTCCAGCCTTGGGTCTACTATTCCAAGTGCTTGCTCCCTTTCATACAACCGCCAGGCCTGTCAATTAACATAGGAACACCATGCTACAGTCAGTGATCAGTGGCATAGACAAGGATGAACTGATGCCTTTTGTTGGATTGGAAGATCTTTGATCATCTTACCCACTCAAAGAGGTAGATCTTGTCTTCCTCGAGGGAGTTGTCGGTGTTTGATCGACCAGCGACGGTCTCCAGCGCGACCACCCCGAATGCGAAAACGTCGGCCTTTTCCGTCAGATGGCCTCTCATTGCATACTCGGGCGCCAGATAGCCACTTGACAAAGGTCAGGCAGGTGCAATCAGCTGAGGATTCAGAGGTGCACTCAGAAGATGAGCAATGATGAAATGTACTTACAATGTGCCGGCGATTTTCGTGCTGACATGAGTCTTCTCGTCGTCGTAGAGCTTGGCGAGCCCGAAATCGGAGATCTTGGGGGTGAGATCGGTGTCAAGTAGGACATTGCTAGCTTTGATGTCCCTGTGCACGATGCGCACGCTGGACTCCTCGTGAAGATAAGCTAGGCCTCTTGCAATGCCTAAAATGATCTCGAAGCGCATTGACCAGTCTAGGTTCAAGCTACTGGACACTGCAGTCAGAAATAAGGCCTTGAGATGATGGCAAAATGCAGAGAAGAAGATTCCTAGGAGTTCGTGATGCAAACAAATTCTTTTAGGGGAACAAAACAAAGGCAATTGACAGGTGCTGGTGCTGAGTAGAAGTGAGCGCACCGAAGAGTGCTCGATCGAGACTTCCATTCTCGAGGTACTCATAGACCAGCAGGGGTGTGTTACTATCAATGCAGCAACCATACAGTTTCACAAGATTCCGGTGTTGCACTGCTGAAATTGTTGCCACTTCTGTAACGAACTGGCTTTTCCCCTGGTGAGATGATTGAGAAAGTTGTTTCACAGCTATCACTCTTCCATCAGGTAGCATACCCTGACAAAATGAGAACCGTAAGTTCCATACATATTTTGAGCATTGAACACCTAGGTTCGCCAGAAATTTGCACTTAGAACCAAATCAGAAAAATTATCAGATACAATTTGACGGGAGTGAATTGGGGGAAACAGCCAACCTTATAGACTGGCCCATATCCGCCTTCTCCAAGAATGTTTTGAGAACTGAAATTGTCTGTAGCTAACTTCAGTTCAGCATTACTGAAGACATTAGGCCTTCCAACCAGGTTGTACAGTTCTGCATTTTTTCAGGACACATAAGAAAGAATTTTAATAAATCATTTGATAATGTATGAATTACTAGGCAAATATATCCAATACCTTCTTTCTGTTGCGCTACTCTTCTTCTCTTCTTTATCAACATAAAGATTCCAAGTAAGGCAGCTAATACTAAAACTGAAGCACCAATGACTATTCCAGCAATTGCACCTGCTTTACTTTTCTTTTTGGAACACCATTTCGCACAGTAGGAGTGAAATCTGAAAAATGTTTTACTTATTAGAAGCCAATATAATCCTTTCTTGAAGTTAATTAATTTACACAACGATCGGGCTTACTTGGGGTGACGCTTAATGCTGAGATCATCGGTCCGTAGTAACCTTGAGTAGGAATGCAACAAATGCCCTTGCCAGCCCAGAACAGATGGATCTCAAGGAAGTTTTTGGACACGGTTGCAGTGTAATTCTTATTAACTGCAATAAAAGATTTTCCACCAGCCGTCTTCCTTACATCGAAGTTCTTTTCTTTCAGATGACCCTACACAAATGTCAGTTAGATAAAATAACGCCTTTGGATAAAGAACAAAACAATTCAGTAAACAAATAACTATACAATGCACTCAATATGTACCTGGACATATATGTCAAAAACTCTCTTTCCTGTGCTTTGCCAAGTCTGCGTATTTGGGTAAGCAATCTCTGCAAATTGAAGCATAACAGTGTAATTTCCATTCTCAAGTCCAAGGCCATAGTATCGCAGCGATGATGGTGACATCCTTGCAGTCTGGAACAGTTCTGAATCCAGTGTATTCTGAAATTGCTGGGAGCTATATATTTCATAAGTTACATTTGGAGCCTCATTGAATTTCCCTACACTGCTAACACCCCATCTTGTCTGATCGCTAACATAATATGACGCAGCTCCTATGTTTGTAGCATCAACGTCGTACAAAGTATTATCTGAGCCCCTCGTAGATCTGTTACTGCCACAGTCTACCGCAAAGGAATAATCTGCAGTTAAGATGTACAAAATTGTAACCTTTACTGAAATTTCTGAGATGTTGTCAACTGCTAGAGTTGGTGAAGAGTGAAAGATATACATTCCGGAGAACCACGGAAACAAGGGATGTCTCGCTGGAGACAGTTTAGTCCTGAAGGTAAAATGCTGGGCACATAATTGAGTTGAAGATTAGAAGTTATGAGAAAATCTTTATTGAAAAACAACTCTTGGAAGGTAAAATTAATGTGATAAGTACCTGTTGTTGGTGCTATCAAGAACGAAGTTGTTTGCAACCAAGTTCCTTGTACCCAAAAAAAAAGTTGTCAGGGAACAGATTGATACAATCTTGACTATGTCTAATTTTTCCTCTGCGCAACAAATTTCAGAAATTTTAACTTACAATTGCAAATTGTTCTGGGTAACCCAAGAAGGAAAGCTTCCAGAGAGCTGGTTGTATGAAAAATCTCTGCAAACAAAACAAAAATCAAATGAATACATTGTTTTAATACTAACAAATAATTTGCGCTATACTGCTATGTTGGATTTCCAGTCATACAAATTGTTTAGTGAAGAGCTTTTTACATCTGGCAGGCTTCCTGAAAGGCTATTATTCCCAAGAAACCTGAGTTGGGTACAGTTCAAGGTGACGAAACATATGAATATCAGATGAAGTCCTTGTATGTTGGGAAAAAAAATCCCCAGAAAGAATTTCTTACAAGAAGCCAAGCCTGTCCAGATTCAGGAGTGTTTGAGGAACTTGGCCTGTGATATTGTTGAAACTCAAGTCCCTGAGCCAATAAGATATATAGCAACATTACTCGAGCAGATGCTTCACATTTAAAAACAACCGATAGAAACAGAAACTGGTAGTATTACATATAATAAAATACTTACAGTAAGGATAATCCAGCAAGCTTAGAGAAATTTACTGCTGCTAGATTATCAGATATCCTGCAGTTCCTCAATATTCTGTAAGAAAGATATTCAACCTTAGTATCTTAGTACCTTTTCATGACTCAAAGATATAAAATTGTAAGCTCTATACTGAAAAGCATGTAACATACAAGACATCCATAGATGTCAGGTTACTGATAAAGGCCAACGAAGAGCTCCCATTCACAATATCACCAATCCGTCTGCACCATGAACATTTAGAGAATCAGTTTCGATGACAAGCCTGACCTTCTCAACCATCAAGGAACCTTTGTGACAAAAGAACAAAGCACTTACAAGGTTGTCAATTTGGTTAGATTAGACAGACTTGCTGGGATCGGACCTTCAAAAGAATTTCCTTGGAACCTCCTACAAGTTCATATTTTTAATTAGTAATAAGAATGGAGAAGGCAACTCCATTTAAATGTGTGAATAGTAAGCTTTACATATGTAGATGATATATGAATCAGTCTGATGACATGCAATGCAATGTGTCACACTTCTGTGAGGAGTGAGGACCAAAAATGCCCATGTCTTAATGCACATTACAAGAACATATGCAGAAGAGTTCTATGTATAACTTCCATGCATTTTCTGGTTAAGAAAAATTAGAATAAAATAATTACATGAAGCGATTAAAAATTAATCTTACAGAGTTTCCAAATTTGTCAAGCTCCCAAAATAATCAGGTATTTTCCCGTGAAATCGTTGTCTGACGCCCACCTGCAAGCGCAACAAAATCTATCACATTGAGCTTATGAAACTACATTGTACACAAGTAAGAACTGTGGTGGCTCTGTTTTCGAGCATACAGGATCTTCAAGTTCTTAAGATTTGAGAATGTCGAAGGAACGGACCGCTGAAGCCAGAACTATCAATGTACCTGTAATTCAAACATTGCAGTAACTACCATGTTCAACAATAAAAGATCTAATTCGTACAAATTTTAGTAATTTTAGAAGTAACGTTTGGCAGTTAGAAACAGGTCATTTTACAGTTGCTCGAGTTTGGTCAAGTTGCCGAGTTCTGCAGGAAGTTCACCAGTAAAATTGTTCAAGCTAATGCCCTGAAACAAAAGGAAATAATTCAGGAGTGATATAATTTATTTGTATGCAATGCTATTTGCAGAAAAGGTGCATGGTTTGCCCTGATGAGACATCTGATCCACAATATTCACCATTTGAAATACACTTGAACAGATGAAACACCATTTGAAAATGGAAAGTACACTGACACGCTTAATATATAAGTTATTTATTTTATCATAAATTTTAGAACTTATGTATTTATTTCTTTCCATATTACTAAATTACTTCAGGCAGTCACTACTCTATAGTCAAAGATTGAGCAGCCATGCAAGATCAGCGAGTTTTACGTTGAACTTAGTTGCTGAAGTAAATAATAAAAAAGAGATCTCTTACAATGAGATGAGATTTGTGAGATTCCCAAGTTCCTTTGGAAGTAGTCCAGATAGCGGATTGATTGCCAATGACCTTGTAATTATTTTAAGAAATATGGTTAAGACAAAACACCAACCGATGGATGTACACGAATCTAGAACTAGAAAGTTAACAACTCTTACAAGTACTGCATGCCAGTAAATTGTCCAATGAATGATGGCACGGGACCCGTCAAGTAATTTTGCATCAGGTTCCTGAAACAACATCAGAAACATCAAGCCAGTTAGCCAAACACATAAAGTTTGTATACCAAACACATGGTACTATTTACTGATTCTTGTCAGGTAATCAACAATCGAGCACTCGAAACATGGGGTTGAATTTATATTTACTGCAAAATATTGATCTACTGCTTGACAGCTCTTGACAATGATTTAGATAATGGACTTCATATTCAAGAAAGAGATGATAAGAGTTAGAAACCATACAGGTTAGTTAGATACGTGAGATTCTGCAGCTCCGCGGGTATCTGACCGACAACGTTCAACGCGTAAACCCTCCTGTATAAACAAACAAACATGTCAGAAAATTCCCTTTATGCTAATATGTAAAAGCTATGCAGCAGCGCATGCTTTTGCTGAATTAAATGTGTGGTCTTGCAAGTTTCCACAGCCGAATTAACAGCACTTCATTTCAGACACATTTCATGGCCTCTTTCAGGCATTGCGTTGAGCACCTGGTGACCAGCTGAGAGAAGTAGCGCGTACGTACAGTTTTGTGATGTGGCAGACGGTGCCGTTGTTAAAGGAGCACACGCACTTGATGCCCGGGTTGATGATGGGGCTGTCGTCGATGTTGGTGTCGTCGACGGCGACGCCGCTGCAGGGCTCGCCGCTGATGTTCCACGCCGACGACGCCTTCTTGCCCCATCTCCCCAGGATCGTGTTCAGCGCCGCCACTGCACACACAGAATACACACATATGCATGCAAGATTAAGCCAAGTCAAAGTATATAGCGCCAAAAATACAGTTTCTTTCATGTCAACGCCAAGAAGTCACCGTATCAAATCAAACTCCTCCAATGGATTACCAAAGAAGAAACAGGAAACATGTTTTGGATGGAGAATCAACCCAAGCAAGCTCATAAAAAGCTATTCATCATCACCTTAGTAATGGATGTCTTGCTCTGAATTAGTTGGTTCGTATCGCTGCGGTAGATGACTTTTAGTTGTGACTGATATTTTTTGGTTAAAAGTGAATAGTACAGTGGTTTTTCGAAGAAGGAGACGAGCCATGGAGAAAATAAGGGAGAGGTGTATGAACGAGATGAGAATGAGAGTAGGGTATATGATGTGCCCGTAACCTCTGACTTATTCTCAGAGCGAGACATAACGAAAGGAGTAAAAAATCATTTCGAAAAACCGGATGTTCATATTGATTTCTGATTTCTCCAAACAGAGAAGTCAATGCAAACACCCCTTAAGCTGCTAGCTTTACCTGATCTTGAAGTGCTAATTTATCTTGTAGCTTAATTATATAGAACATAGCACATGTATATGTGCCATATCCCATAGTGCATGGTTGTGCCAACGATGTTACACGCAAACCAGTACGGTTTTTTTTTCTCCGAGAACACGCAAGACAGCTGCGCATCGTTCGATGAAAAAACAGGAGGAAAAGCAGTGCAACAACCTGCATGCTCCGAAGAGAGCAACACGTATGTAGGTGCGTACCTTCGATTGGATCAGTTCTTGCCGCTTGCTGAGCCTGAGCAGCTGCAACCCATGAGCACGCGAGCACCACCCACACGAGCTGCCCATGCCCATGGCCACCTCTGCAACGCCTCATCTCTGCCTCCTCCCTCTCCTCCCTCTCTCACCTGCCTAAAATTGGATCTTCAGTACTGTGTAAGCATCGGCATCATGCACGCCAGGCCACAGCTTGAGCATGCAAGTTGCAGCGAGCTAACGACTCCAAGATGCACTGAAGGCGGCCACCTTAAAATAAGCCAAAACCATGTACTACTAACTACCTCTTTCGAGTTGGCCACATGTTCGCTTGCTTGTCTTCCTACCAACTTCATTGTACTACTAGTAGTACTGCTTTGTAGTGTGGAAGCAGAGCAGTGTCCTGCTACATGAGTGGTCAACCACTTTGAATATGGACCAATTAATCCGTGTTCTTTCGTCTGCTTAGTTACCAAAGCGGCGTGTATTTACCTTTCTTGCTATACTAAACCCTTTCTTCTTAATCACTGCATGTCCAGCCCAGCTTTACTATGTAACAAAATTTTATAATGCCGACAGAACATACATACAAGTCAATTGAGGTTATATCAGTATTATTCAACGGCTCGGAAAAATCCTCTAAATTAAAAGAGACAGGATTGCTACCAGGAATTTAAAATCAAAGTTGAGTTTTGGACATGACATCCATCTCATCAACTGACGGTGACAAATGTAGCAAATATCAACGCATTTGCTAGACAACTATGACTTGTACATCCCCGTATGACATCTAGTGATGTAGAGAATCATCCACTTGCCTGCCTCTACACCTACTGAAAGTTGAAACTGGTAGTAACTAATAGTAGTGGTTTGTAACAAATCATTTAGTTTCATATTGTCGCTAGCTCTCACATGCATCATTAAAGATTGCTAAAAGCCTAAAAATGTAAATTTGATCTTGCCTGTGTTAAAATTAAAATCGTGTTAAAACAAATGCGACCATGCCAACGAACAAACCATGCTAGAAACTATAATTGGTAATTCTGAGTATCAGTACTGTTCTTCTCTTTCCATCCTAGGCAAGTGGTAGTGCAATCTGCAATGAATCTATACACTGAGAATTTCTTCACAACAGAAATTTCTAGAAATACTGTTTTTTAGGGGGCAATTGAATTTCAGCGAGAGAAAACACACATATCTTTAATTTACTCTCTACATATTACGGTGAGTAGTATCCGTTATGTTGGCAACATAACCGATACACCACACCCCGCATACATATGAATCATGCCAAAGTTAGTCATGGCCTGGTTAAGTTTGAGCAGCAGCTGCAAGCCTTTGGGTCCATTCATATTATCGTTTGGCTTAACTTATAAATAGTAATAACTTATAGAGAAGTTTATAAAGAGAGACACTCGCATGTGAATTTGGTCGATATAAATGAAGTCACTATAGTGTATACTACAATTAATTGGTAGACTCCATCTTAAAAAGACACTCCGTTTAAAGCTAGGTACTGTAAAAAACATTCACTATAAAAAAAACAGTTTTTAAAAGCCAATACGAACAGAACTAACCAATAGCACGCCAACGCCAGCCACACAAGCTGGCCAACACCTCATCTCTCTCTCTCTCAAACACATGAATACACAATTGAGATTTGAATCACAGTTCAAAATAAAAACAATTGATACTTGAGGGTTCTCGGTTCCACGCAAGCATCATGCGTGTATGTTAATAATATACCCTAGAGACAATCATAGAGATGATCGTATTACTTATATGTTTATGATTTTTAAATAATATGTTATTTTGTCTCTTGAATAAATATCTTTTGTATTAATCAATAAGTATATGATTTATTCATGGAATTTTTTATTCATGTTTTGATGTTATTCTAAATTATGATTTATAGATCAACATATGTATTGATTGATAATTATATTTCATGGATCACAAATATGGGGATATCAAATCAATAACGTATACACATGTTAGAGAGCATGATGTTGGATTGACCTACCATGAGATACTGCAGGAATTATTATATTCTTAAGTGTCATCAATTGGTATCGTATATACTGTATGTAGGATCTTTATACTTGAGATCGTCATAGTTTTCTACATATATAATAATTTATTTAGGCATTTCCAAACACTATGGCACAACTATGTGGTTATAAAGGTAGTTTTCGGATATACTATAAAAACATGTGGATAAATGTAAGCGATCAATATGGAATTTTCCTCTCCTATATAACGGAGAGATATCTCTGACCCCTCATACGATTAGATTAAGGAAATGCATGGCCATACCGAATGTGGTTGATGAGTCGTACAACTGAATAATCCGTTGCAAGTTCAAGTAAGAACCGAGATATTAGAGGATGGCACACTTTTTGCCTTGAATTCGATCTGGTATCGTGAGGCAAAGGGTCAGTACATGAGCACTATATAGTTCATCCACTACGATTTTTATGCATATTTGTGAGTCGCTATTTCCTGCTAGCTCACTACAAGGAAACTTGATTGTTGTAACAAAATAATTGTTGCATTACACCTAAAATCATTGCAATATGCACATTTTGCAACGAAATTAAATCATCGCTAGCATTGCAATAAGCCCTGTGGTAATAGCTCATTACAACAAAAAAACAAACCGTGCTGATAAATTATCATATCACAATGATTGTACTGTTGCGATAGCATTCTAGCACCCCGAACAGAAAATATTGAAACACATATATATTACTACGATTTAAATTTTGTGGCAATAGTTTAATGTAACGCGCTGGATTTTGTGGTAATAGCTAAATGCAATGCTTTGGATTTTGTGGCAATTTTTAATATAACAAGGTGGATTTTGTAGCAATAGTTTAATGCAATGCATTGAATTTTGTGGCAAACACTTAATGCAACGCTATTGGATTTCATGGCAATAACCTATTGCCATACATTAAATTTTACATAACCATACATATATGAAATTATTTCACATTAATTATATTAACATCATTTTTATACCAACAATAGTAGATAGATAACTTATCGAACAATTAACCAACAATAGAAGCAATTTAGTAGCACATTCAAAGCATTCATAATAATTAGATGGTACTAGAAGCAAATAGGCAAGATTACATGTTCAAACAATCGTACAAGTTCTAAAGGCAAACATCTTAAATTATATGTTCAAGCATTCATATAGGTTATGTAAATAATGAAAAGAAAATTTGACGTTACATTCTTCATGACAAGGGCACATTCCGAATCGGCAATACAACTTCAATCCTTTTGATCTTCACTTCACTCAAGAAGACCATCCTACATGGTTGAGAGCAAATATTATTATTTGTAGTTAGTTGAGATGTCAACAAATAAGAAAGTCATATAGGTATTTAAAGAAGACCGCAATTTCTATAAAGTTGGCCATATTAATTTACATAATTTGCTTTGAATAAAAACTTGTTATTACAAGAGTGTCAATTACCTTATCACTCGAGAACAACGATGATTTTTAGCACTTGCACAAGTTGGTGAGAAGTAATCATGCTTGAGTTCGAAAAATAGAGCGTGATGTATTTCCATTTCTTTGAACATTCCTTCCTTAAAAAGCTATATATAATAGATGATTCTATAAGTTTCATTTTAGATTCATAATCATAAGAATGAAATTTGCTCACCAACACTAAAAACATATAAATTGAAAAAACAACTTCCAATTAAGGATGAGAGTGGAGCATTGAACCACTTGTCAATGAAACACCAATATATGTATTTTTCCAAACAATGCTATGTACTTAAGTTATAGGGAAGGGAAGGGTAGGGAGTGGTAGGAGCTGTGAAGATGCTCACTCGATGCTCGGTGGGGATGCGAGGAGGGCACCAAGAAGGAAGGGGAGGACGAATGAACAAGGAAAGGAAGAAAGGGAGGCACGCACACTAATAAACTAGAAAAGGAAAGGGCTTGTTGTGCTTGAACACTAGTCGCATCCAAAAATACAAGTTTGATATGGAACTCTAAAATTTCGCCTTATATGAAACTCATTTAGATCATGAGGCAACCCATATATATATATATATATATATATATATATATATATATATATATATATATATATATATATATATATATATATATATATATATATATATATATATATATATATATATATATATATATATATATATATATATATATATATATATATATATATATATATATATATATATATATATATATATATATATATATAAAATAAATACTAGCAATGCACATGTGAAATATCAAGTGCATGTGAGACATTTGACAGAAGTTCATTATATAGCTACTTGATTCATAAACATAAAAGTTGTGTTATCAATTTATCATGGATGGAGAACTTGTAACACCCTGGGTATGTCAGTTCAAGTCCATACAAACACTAAGACTTTCATCCTCAATTTGCCTTAAATGTAAGTATGGTTGCCAAGGTTCACATGGATTGGACATACCCAAGGTGATACAAAACGTAAGCAAAATGATTTCATAAAGGGGATTGTTTCTTAAGAAGAATCGAAACCAGCGATTGTATACCAATAAAGTTGAGGAACAAGAGAGGCATATATCCTCATCTCTCATTAATATATATTGGTCAATAAATCGCCTCAAAATGCCCAGACTCCAAACAATAGTAGACAACAAATACAAAACTATAATATAGAAACAGAACTTACTGATACAGAAATAATAATTCCCTGAAATAAGCAAGAGATCTTTTTTCGTTGAAGGTACCAAACTACATTACAGTTCCATGGAAGGTTAGGACTAAGCAAGCAAGCCTGTTTCAGGTAATGCGATAGAAGGCATTTTTGTGCTTTCTGATGGCATCAATAGCTAACTATCCCAATCATGCCTATCAAAACATAATAAACAAGCTAAATTCAATGCTATTTATCTCATCATGGATAATAGAAAAACAACTTCTATGACGAGGACGGTGAATGACAAGCTCCCCAGGAATTGTTGCTCCTAGGGGCAATCGGGCACGAGAGTGTGAACACGGGATACGTGAAGATGAGGCAAGCTCAGAAAGCACGATGGCAAGGTTGAAGACTCACCGGAGAGAAGGAATTCGACGATGGCTTCCGATGGTGAACTTGAAGAACTCATCTCAATTCACTTCAACCAAGGCGAAAAGAACGGGGAAAGCGGGGAAGAACAAGAGTGAAGCAAGGCGCATCGATGACATGGGTAGCTTCAACTTTGATAGTGGGAAGGAGAGATTGTCTTAGGCACCATTTGGGCTTAGGGCACCGAGCTTGATAAGCGAGTGAGAGACTTCAATGGTCGACGAGATGAACTCGTGGTGATTGGACGAAGCCATAGTGCTCTTGGCTCAAGGTAGAACACTATCATTGCTTTGTGGCATGCTGGCATGAGGAAGAAGAGAAGGAGAAAGAAGATCCATAGTGCGTCGATTGGTGGGTCCAACCCACATGGTGATGACATGCGAGAGAGGAGGCACGAGTGGCTCATATGTGGGCCACTGGCACAGGCTACATTGCTAGGTCAGCGAAGCGAAGGAAGAAGCTGGCGTGGGTTGGGCGATAGGTGAGAATCGCCCAATCAGACTGATTTAATTGTAGAAATTTTATTTGCACATTGTTGTGCTGTGGATTTTATTTTAAAATTCTTTAAAATGCACCAAAATTTCTAAGATTCATGAAAAGTCATGCATGTTTGTTTAGAAGTCAAAATTGGGTACATTACGCTACCATCTTGAGTTTCCACCACTAGCTTCCATTGGAGATGAAGGAAGGATCTTGTTGCCTAGCCATGTCATCACATCCCCTCTGAAGTTGTCTACATCATGCCATGTTCCTGAGCATTGCCTCCTCATTCCACCAAGCAATCGGATTCAAGAAGCTTTGGGTAAGAAAATCTGGTGTGTCTTCTCAACTCCGGCCGAGCACCTTCATTGTTGAAATTCATTGCCTCTAGTGAGCTTCCACCTCCATCAACCACACCATCACCTTTCCCATCCCCATCTCCTTGCCAACCTCGTACGAGCCTTCGCTCCAATAGGGGACCTTCACTTCATTGTCGCTGTCGTGTTACGATATTGCCTCCCTACTTTACCTCCACTATCCACGTCCGTGCACCCTAGATGCAGTGTTTGTGCCATCATGATCGTCATGTCCTCCTCTTCCGGATGTGACCCTCGTCGTCTCCATCGTGGCCACTATCGCCGGTGACCTCGATTCTTGAGTGTCACCATTGTCGCCACCATCCACATCAACACCAACTCCGCTACCTCAAGCACCACCAAGTCATTTGCATTAGTGTAAGTGTCTCTATCAACGTCCACATGTCACGCGAGCCAAAACCCAAATCCAAATCTTTGTGAACTTAGTTCACCATGGACGTGTAACCGACATGTGGACCTCGCATATGGAAGGATTGTGCCATGCATCTAGTCCTTCGTGCACCAGGATCTCCTCTATGGACCTGGTCTATGTACAATGGGCCCACTTGTAAACCTTAGAGCCTTTTTCTAAATTCTTTTTAATCCCAAAATTCAAGTGATTTTAGCGGTTCCTACATGCAAGCCTTTGATTTTATCTCTCCCTCATTTATTTCCTGAATTGCCTTTTGGCCAAACTTCTGGGAGCCTATCTCCTTTATATGATCTCTAATTGAGCTTGCTTTTTGTCTCTAAATTCATATAAAATTGAGCCCTAGCTTATAGTAATTTTATTTGATTTTTGGAGTTCGTTTATGGTTCTATTGCATGTTTATTTGTGTTTTTCCTCTCGTTAGACATTGATATTCTTGATTTGTTAGACGGAGTTGAAAATGAAAGAAGTCGAAAGAAAAGTAAGACAAATATTAAAGAGCAGCAATGTTGCTTAGCAAGACAAGTTGTGCTACCTTGATTATGTTGTGCCCAGTTTTAAAAAACTATCTTGTATTTTAAATTATTATGCATTGCTATGTTAATACAAATTATAGGACCAAAGATGACGACTAGAGGGTGATGAATAGGAGCCACACTGATAATGGTTTCTCTAAAATCTTTTGCCTTAAGATTGTTAGAGTCTTTGACTCCAATAGATATGAAGATTAGAACCTAAGCACCCCGGAGAAATCCCCAAGAAAAGCCAAGAAAATGGGACTAGGCACTTCTAAGCGGTACTACCACCATATAAGGTGCAGTACTACGCTGCGGTACTACCATTATGTAATGGGCGGTACTACGTTTTCTCATATTAGCATACAAAATTCTGCTGAACAAAACCAAAATCCACACAACTTTCACATAGAAGGTCAAAATGGCTTGAAATTTGAACCAAAGATCACAACCTTAGGAACCTAAAACAACAAGAGACCTTACAAGATCACAAGAAGGTTGGGACCTTTTAGCCTCTAAAGCTTTGTTGTAGTAAAACCGGGTTCAAACCACAAAATTGGTCAACTCTCAAACCATGGCTCCAAATAACTTAAAATTGGCATGCACCTTCTTTAGGATATCAGGAACCTATTTCAAATCAATAATCAAGAAAACCATTGTCAAAGTTTACACCATTATTTGTTTTAAGAAAGGTTACTCTAAAACTAAGCAAAAAAAATGGTGAATATGACTTGCTCATGGGTGAATGATAGATAAGATGGCTCTAGATGTATTCCCACATGTCACAGCAAGCAAAACATCCAAGGAATCAAGTAAAAATAACTGGATCAAGAAATCACTCGAAAGGGTCAAATCAAGGCAAAACTAGGGAACTTCATGAACTTGCCAATACTGATGCTTAGATGGATGAGGATTTATTTGTATGATATATCTCTATCGCTAACTTATCCTTGGTATTCAACAAGATCAAGAAGGGGAAAGAGAAGATCAAAACTAACCAAGTCAAGAGCACATAAACCAAAACAAAAGAGACCCATGAGAGATCAATAAAGTTAATACATTGCTACTTGAGGATAAATGTTTTATAGCCACTCTACCCAGAGGATAAGAGATCACACCACATCACTCAGACTTCTCAAACCCTAACCTTCAAACACTTGGTTTACACTTGAAGATTACTGGAAGATTATCTTATTTGTTTCCACTATAGTTTAGTTGAGTTGTTTAGCCATTGAGGCTATTAATTATAAGTGTCGGCCATAAGATCGTCACTGTGATAATAAAGTTATTTTCTTATTTCTTAGTTACTCATGAGTATGGAATGATATTCTTCTATGTTACCACTATGTGCATTAGCGTGATTCTAGAGTAGTGCAATATATATATAGAGAATCTGGATTTATATATTTGAGTCCTGATAAGAAGCCTCTTGAGGCCAGATCTCATTTGTTTAGAAACTTTCTATAGCATGCTCATGAAGTTTCTCGATTTTAATCTTGAGTAGTGTGAATATTGGCATATCCTTATTCCTGGAGTTTTAGCTTGGGTCGCACAGTTCTTTGGCTTGGGAGGACGTATGGGGTTAATTCAAAGTCATCTTGATTATTTTTTACCTATAAATATTTCATCAACCCATGTTAGCTTTTGGTTAGGATTTTTATGTTAGTTTTTATTGTATATCTTCATCTTATTTTTTTATAGGTTCTCATAGTTATTTGAGAGAACATTTTTTTCTTAAAATTTTAGTGGCTCCGATTTAGCTCCTAGTCGCCGGCGACGGTCCTACGGATATGGCTGTTGTCACTTCACTTTTCTCTGGAAAGACAGGAGTAGCTACCTTTATTAATCTTTTGTACTTTTTACTGGATGTCATATTTGTGCGCTACTGTCCACAAATTCAACACCTGCAGTCTGCAGACACGTACTGAGACTGACCTGAGAGTTAATAGACAATTGCTAGTAAACTTGTAAGGAACGTGCTAGAAACTGTCCTAAATTCCAAATTCTTTGCCGGCTGCGTGCACGGCGAAGTCTTCGAGGTAAGCTTTATCCTTCACATCAACTGATGCTGACATCTGTTGGAAAAATACTATCAAGGAAAACAATTAGACGTCAACCACGACTTGTCCCGGTGGGTAAACGAATGATCAACTTAACTCATCCATGCATCTATCCACTTGCCTCCACACTTGATGAGACAGAAATAACAGTGTTTGATGCACCATTAGCATAAAAGTATTCGTCACGTGAAACTTGTATAAAATACCGTTTCATCGTATGGTCACCTCGTGAAAGTCATGATCGCCGTGTAGGATTGATCCCGGCTCACACATAAGCGATGCCACACAGTAATTGTACGGATTAGCCAAAAGTGCACTGGCACTATACGGCGAGTCTATAGTAATACTGTAGCAACACACTACCACCGGGAGATGATACTGTAGCAGCACCAAGCAATTTTCAAAAAATATACTTAAGTATATTTTCTATAGGAATTTTTAAATATAACAAATGAGCTCTAAAAATTATAAATTTTGTTATGAAGACTCCCAACATAGTGCACTTGCTTATGTAATTTTCAATAATTTTATCCTTTCGAAATTTTTCTAAAAAATTTATTTAATTATACTGTTTGTATGATTTTTTTAATATAGAAAATAAGGGCCAAACATTATGATTTTTTGAACGATCCTTACATAGTGGACTTGATTGTGTAATTTTTTAGAATTTTAAAGTTCTAAAATAGTCATTTTTACACAATGGTTCCTACTCTAGTTTGTTCATCACCGTTCTTTAGAATGTGACTATTTTAAAATATATAAAATTATAAAAATTACATAATTAAGTACATCATGTAAGGAGCCTTAAAAAAATTCATAATGTTTAGACCTCATTTTCTATATTAAAAAATTTCTACAAATAGTATACGTAAATGAATTTCAAGAAAAATTCAGAATGGATAAAATTATGGAAAATTACACAAGCAAGTACACTGTGTGAGAGGCTCCAAAAATTTTTTTATAATTTCTGAAGCTCATTTACTATATTTAAAAATTCTTACAAAAAGTATACTTAAATGAATTTTTCTAAAAATTGCTATAGTATTGCTATAGTGCCACCTCATGGTGACCTTGCGTGCTCTGATGCCCACCGTGCGGTGCTATAGTGCCCACAGCATGGTGACCGACGTCCACCAGCGGCATCGTTTACATGTCAACCGTTGGTCACTCCTGCGTGGTGGAGGCGTTATTTTTTCAAATTACGCATGACGAGTGCCGTTTTTGATAATTGCATAGCAAATATTGCCTTTTCGACTAAAGATTCTGAAACAAGTACATGTATGTATAATACACAACATCTCGTATATATTGTCGCTTGCATGCTTGACAATATCTCTACCACTCCGTTTGGCTTTCATGATTTGGAATTGATTTTTGTAATTGGATTTAAATTTCAAATTTATTTGAGTTGTAATTTGATTCCGGCCAATTTCAATTGATTTTTTGTTTGTTTGTTTGGATGTCACTTGGAATTGAACGACTCTTCCATAAAGAAATCAACATCAGAAGTTCAGAGCAACCACGCCATCCTCCCCATCGAGCTCCATCAAGGCCTTCCTCTTCTACTGATCTATGCTCGATCGCCAAGTTCCTTCTCATCAACCTTCTCCTCTCTAAACCGCTAATCCATTGTGGCCTCCTGACCTTGAGCCCAAGCCGGCCGCCCGACCGCCACCAACTCGTCACGCCTCACCATCTGTGGGTGAACCCTGATCTGGTTTTGCAGCTTCGATGGAGCGGAGAAGCGCGTGGAATAGAAGCTGAAAAGTTGGGGCGGCTATGGCGACGACTGGTAGGAGCCGAGCGACAACCGTGGCCAATCATGAAAAGAGTCGTCCAAGATTGTGCATTGTGTCTTTTCAATAGACTGTGGTCTATGAAACTGTCTTAAAAAAGAGCGTCATCCTAGAACGTGCAATATCGTTAAAGAAATGATCATTTCACAGGAGCGCAGCTCGCAAAACAGTAGAGAAATGCTGTACAATTAGAAATTCTGAGTGTATTGTTCTTCTCTTCCCAAACTGGGCACAAGGTTTGTATAGCAATGGAATCTGCAATGCGTCAATACACTAAGAATTTTTATGCAGCAAAATTTTCTTGCTAGAAAGGCTGCTTAATTTTTAGAGGGACGATTGAATTACACTGAGAGAGAGAAGGAAACACTACATATCTTTGATTTACAAGGGACTAAGTGTTGGACCATATGGCAATAGAGGGAGGTGAATGGTGTCAACTTGAATTTTCCCCCTAATATTCAAGATTCTATTCTCATACGACTACAGAGTTACAGAAAATAGAATTTTCATTCAAAAACTCAGAACAAATGACTCAAGAACGCAAAACCTTGAAGCCAATACTACTCAGCGGTCTAATTGGCCCAAAAATGGTGGTCTGACCACTCCTTCAATGGTGGTCGACCGCTGCTGCACAATAAAATTATGGAATGAATAGTGTTTTAACACGATTTCAAAAATCAAAATCGAAAGAATTTTTGATCTGTAGATCCAATGACATGAAATTTTGCATGGATCTTCTCTAGGTTATTGTGAATCTATTCCAATAAATGATCATGAAAATCATGGCTATAGTTAAGATCTTTTTTAGTTTATTGGAAGGTTGCACTAAAACCAACCAAAACCCCAAACAGATGAATACAACTTGATCGTGGATAGATGATAACCAAGAAGGGTCTAGATGTGTTCCCACATGTCACAACAAATTAGATCACAAAACAAAACCAAAACCCTCGAATTAAGAGATAAATCAAAGAGACCAAAGTCAAACAAAACCGAAGTTTACTTGTGAATCTTGCTATTAAAGTGCTTAGATGAGTGAAGTTGTATTCCCAAGGTTGTCCCCATCTCTTACATGTCCTTGCACGTAGAAAATCACAAAAAGGAAGAGGACAGATCAAAACCAACCAAAATCACAAGCACATCAAATAAAACAAGAGAAACTCAAGCGTTGCACAACATTTGATGTATTACTTACTTGAGAAGATAAGTTTTATAGCCACTTCACTTTGGAGGATAAAGAGCACACAAAGTACTCACTTTCTAATCCTAACCCTAAACTTAGAGAAGAGAGCACACGAAATGGGTTAGATGGTTAATCACATGTCTCTATCCCAACCCCCTTTTATAGGTGGATAATTAGCTACCTATTCACCTTAGTGGATCCTATCCACTGTTACAATAGGAGAACCCATTAACCACACATATGGGTTTTACTTACACAAGTTCACTTATGCACGTTTTTCAAAGCGCATAAGTGTGCATCCGCTAAATCCTTAGCCTTGAACCAACCGACTCCACTTTGACCTAAACCGCTCTCCAACGCATCACCCATGTACCGCAGTTTTGATCTAAAATGGTTTCTGGTATTTTGGTCAAACTACCAAAATACCTTTTCTTGACCCAGTTAGCACCAACCACTGCAAGCAATCGCTATGCCTGCTGCACGTTGTTGCACCACTAACTTGCCACACGTCGCCAAGCCTCCCTCGTTGTGGTTCCACCGAACCATGGCTTACTTGTACTGTGCAAGCCACGTGGTGTCATCCCGCTGCTCGAACTCCCCTTCAACTTTTCCCACCTTTCTTGTGCCATGCTTAAGCTCACCATCTCACTTAGCATTTTCGATCGTTCTGGACCTTAGCTTCTCGACGATCCTAACCCCAATCCTCACCGTTGACTACAGTTGACTCCAAACAACCCTGCACATCGAAAGATAAATAAATCGTTTTCGGGTATAAGTTCTTCACAACTTACTCACGTTAGATGTAACATAGCTCATACAACATAAATCACTAACCATACTCACCATAACCCATTCCTTGACTCAAAATCGACAAATATGAATTCTAGCCAAAATTCCCATCTGAACAATGCTCAGTGGTCAGACCGCCAACCCTCAGGCGGTTAGACCACTGCACCAACCGATTAGGCGGTGGCAAAGCGCCAATGGCCAACCTTCCTCGATCGACGACAATATTGCCAATCAAATTTTCAAATCTCCCAAATTGCAATGGTTCATTATAAAATAAGACATTCTCACATGATCCTTCACTAAGAGATTAAATCCATAATCTCAACCACCATAACATTATACACTACCAATGGGCTACATGACTACCCCAAATTACGGCGGGTATGATAGAATTCGTTATATTGCCATTATACTGACACACGTATACATGATACATGCCAATTCCCAATTAAAATGCGAAGATTCTTAGTTCTGAGTTCTCCATACCAAGTAAGCATCAAGCATGCAAAGCATGATGATTTGACCAAGTTGCAACCGACGACCAACTCTTTACGTCGCCTCAAGCAAAGCGATGGATGTTACATTCCTTCCTAGCTAGTTCAAATCATAGTACTAGTGTGTAAGCAAAACACCACCATCTTACATAGGTAGCCACCCACTTTGAACAACCACTTGATCTCTTGTTTGTGCCAATCAAGGTCACAAGATGTGACATGTTATTCTCCTGGCAGCTAGCAGGGAGACTATGTAAATCGCTGACAGGTGGTAGAATGATATTGCGTGAACTTATGTGCAGCCAACATAGGGCGTAGGACTTGTTCAAAAATGTTATAACTTTTAACTAAAATAATATTATATCGATTAGCTGTTAGTTTTTTAAAGATATTTAATAAAAATAAAAAAAATAAAAGGCACTATTATATCTTCATAGATAATAAAAAATAAAAAAGAAAGGGAAAAAAGCTACATTAAAATTTTAACACGTTATAATCGACTTTTGGCTACCGGAACGGGCCAACGAGGTATGGGCTAACTAGAGATCAATCGGGTGGTCAGCGCTCACATCGGTGTGAAAGCTGCCAGCAGCCTCACCAAGAAAACAATGCACGCTACTTTTGACCGGTATCTCCAACAGTACTCCCATCTATTCTAGTGAAAGAGGGCGATTGATTTGTCTTTGATATCGATGTTGTCAGTCCAGTTTTATCTGAAGAAGACTGGAGTAGATACCTTTGTTGTTTTTATACTATTTTACTGGATGTCATATTTGTCTAATCCTCTCTGACAGTGATACTAAATTAACAATTACAGATAACTTATCAGTAAATAAAAACTGTTACAAAATGCACTATATTCTAAGTCTGCGGGTACGGACGAAGTATTCGAGGTAAGCGTTGATATTGACATCCGTTGGAAAATTGTTATATAAAGGAAAAACGATGTCAACAGTAGTAATGCAAGTGGGTTGGATAATTTTCAACGATTCGGTACTAAATTCAGGAAGAG